>CM042163.1:3466642-3501291 GCA_023376005.1 Doryteuthis pealeii
AAGAGAGAGATCCTGATGATTTGAATGGAATTACCCTTAATATTAATGGGCACATCATCCGCGAGATACAAACTTTGTATGTATAAATAGTTAGCCAAGGCTAGGCCTAGACCAACTGGTACACTTACAATTTCCAGCTGCAAAAAGTTTCAACCTTGGTCTCAGAAGGTTGCATGATATACAAGCATATATGGTATTTCTATGTAATAAGGTAAAGGCAGAAGTATGGCCAATTGTCAATATCAACCAGACAGCAAGGAAGTGTATCCCCTTTTCCCTAGCATTAGACCAGGAAGAATGGTTTTGCAACTGAGGTGAAGCACCACACCTACCATCATATCCAAGCTGTGCTACTCAATTAAAATACATTAAAGACACAATTTTAAAAAATACAACATTCAATTTATGTGTCCCTAGTGTGGAATTACAGTAATTTAACAGTGTCCTCTCTCTCTTTCTCTCTGCTTTCTTCCTCTTCCGATACAACCCACGAGACTAGCCCTGGAAATAAAAGCTAAGCACCTTGTAACGATATATTTCTCGCGTTGTAGTTTTTTATCGACAAGATGACCGCCAGGTGCCGAACACCTTTTTAGTGTCGTGAATTTGGAGGCATGTTGACGAGACCCGCTATACAACATATATCACTATAAGAAAGTTACATATATCGCTTTTGGTACTGTGACCATATATCGATATTACAACATTACATTTAGCACAAGTTAGAAATTACAAATTAATTTTGAATCTACAAGTCTTTCCTTTTTTTTTTTTTTGAAGACTTTTAATCAAGTACAATCACTTTAAATCTTGTCATGATAGTGTCTCTCCTCTTCACAAAAACAACAAAAATAAGGATACTAGTCTGAATAATTCTCAGAATACATTATTCTAGGCAACAACAATAATTCTTATCATTTTAATTAAAAACCTTACACAAAGAAGCAGATTACAAATTCATTATATAGTGATAAATGCCGTTATAGTATGTCGCCTACCCGGTTTGAATGTGTCCAACCTCAGTAAGAGTATATTTATATCTATAAATATACTCTTACTGAGGTAAATAGTTTCAATAAATTGCTTACTACTTATATCTTAAGTAGTAGGCAATTTATTGAAACTAATTATTTTTCACATATATTCAATTTGAAGAAATGCAATTCAGTTATAAGCTGTATATAGTATGTGGCCTACCTTTTTGATTCTGTTATAGTATGTGGCCTACCCGGTTTGAATGTGTCCTACCCCAGTAAGAGTATATTTATAGATATAAGTAGTAGGCAATTTATGGAAACTAATTATTTTTCACATATATTCAATTTCAAGAAATGCAATTCAGTCATAAACTGTATGTAGTAATTAAGAATGATTAAAAAAGAATTTATCCATAATTTACATGAATCAGAGATCTATTTCATTCTAAAATTCTGAAATAGGGTTAGTGTTAGTGTTAACAGTTATTATTATAACCTTATAATATGCTTTTTATGGTAGGTCACATACTATAAAAGAGACATGATTTCGTAGGCCACATTAAAAAGGTAGGTCACATACTATAAAAGAGACAGGATTTATTCATTCATAATTTACATGAATCAGAGATCTATTTAATTATAAAATTCTGAAATAGGGTTAGGGTTAGTGTTAACAGTTATTATTATAACCTTATAATATGCTTTTTATGGTAGGTCACATACTATAAAAGAGACATGATTTCGTAGGCCACATTCAAAAAGGTAGGTCACATACTATAATGGTATCCAGTGATACCTTGACTTACGAGTTTAATCCGTTCCACTCATAACTCAATTTCTTCATATATCAAATTAATTTTCCCCATTGAAATAAACTGAAATGCTATTGATCCATTCCAGCCTCCCCACCCCAAGCACTCTAATATATTTTGTTACATTTTTTTAAATAAGAAAAATAGCACTTGAATGTATAAAAACATAACAAAATAGAATATAATGAATTATGTGCTTTTCATGCTTATTTTTTTTTTTTTTGTAAATATTTTTCTTAGGTGTAATAAATTTGGAAACTTAAATGTTTTTAGTTAATTTATTAACACTAGCAAATATATGCACCCTTCGGGTGCAAGTATTTAAGTTTAAATGAAATAAAATATTAGATTAAATCAGAAAGGCTAATGAAACTAATTAAGAATTCAAATAAAAAGATTTGAAACGGAGGGGGTATAATCGGAAAATAGAACAACTGAAACTTACTCTTTCATCACTTCCGTTTTTCAATGCTAAATTTTCCTAATTTAACTATTTAGTTAAAATAGGAAGTAAAGAATAAAATTACAGTTATTTCTTCGTGTTAATGAATTTCTTTTAGGATTTATTGAAGAGATTTTTACTCATATTCATTAAGATAAAACCAAACAATTAGAAATCAATAATACGAAGCACATTTTTATTAAAATCAGTTTTTTTAATATCAATATGCAAATCAGCTTTACGTATACACTGCAAACTTGTATTTTGTTGTATATATAAATACAATTGCATGGTATTAGTATTTAGGTAAGGCCAACAGTATTAATAATATCAAACAGTTTTATTATTAATTGAGGTTTAAATAGAAATAGAATCATGGAGAATGTGACGTAAATAACTAAGGGAATTGTGACTTGAGTAGTGATATAGTTTCGGTTACAGACAGAAAAGCAAACAATCTCCATTATAATAAGATAAGTGTATCTGAAGCTCACTCATACCTTAGATTTTAGCTCTCATTAACAAAATAGAATAAAATCGACCAAGTGACAACTCGTAACTCAGAAAACTCCTAAGTTGGTACACACGTAAGTAAAGGCACTACTGAATTCACTTTTCATTTAGAAATCATAACAAAATTGATATAATAAATTATATTTTTCTTTGACATAATAAATTTGGAAACTTAAATGTTTTTAGTGAACTTATTACAATTGTAATGTTTTTCACGGGCACGTTGTCCTGATGATAAGTGGCTAATACGTTGCTTTGAAACCAATGGTAACAATCACCTTTTAATTGTATTGTACACTATAATAGCTTACAATGCAAAGCAAAAAAATAAATGTTTTGAAAAAAAATCAACCGAGTGAGAGCTAACTCGGAAAACTCATATGTTGGGGCACTCGTAAGTCAAGGTACCACTGTATATACATTTATATTTTTTTAAATTCTACTGCCACAAAAAAATAATGTAAAAACAAAAAGATAAGGATATTTACAAAAAGCAGACCATATGACCTTTTAGGCACCCCTTTTGTGATCTCGATTCATAAGGACATTTTTTTTTCATTTACACCGTCAAAATCCGGTTGTTTGTTAACAGACGATTTTTAGATATTTTTTTTAAACATACCCCTAACCCTAACAAACAACCGGATTTTGATGGTGTAAATGGAAAAAAATGTCCTTATGAATCGAGATCGCAAAAAAGGTGCCTAAAGGTCATATGGTCCAAAAAAGCTTTTAAATACTGAACAGATAAGTTAGAAATAGTTTTTTTTGGTGGGGTGGGGTTCTACTAAAGTAGATGAAACTATTATTCTAACCCAATTCAACAAGAGACTCTAATTTTACTTTAAGCCGCACCAGTTACACATGAAAGGTCAAGTTGTTTTTCATTATATGTTCCACATAAAAAAAAAGCAAATAGAAATTATTCAAGTTTCTGTTTCATTGTGTTTCTTTAATGTGCATGGCTGGGAAAGATAAAATATAAACTATAATAACTGAACTTTCAATGGGGAACTTATGAATATCTTATTATAATGGAGATTGTGTGTTTTACTATCTGTAACCGAAACTATATTACTATACAAGTCACAATTCCTTTAGTTATTTACATCATATTCTCCATGATTTTATTTTTATTTAAACCTCAATTATTAATAAAATTGTTTTACATTACTTACACTGTTAACCATATCTACATACTAATAACATGCAATTGTATTTATATATACAACAAAATAGAGGTTTACAGTGTGAATGGGAAGGCTAATTTGCATATTGATCTTAAAAAATTGATTTTAATAAATATATGCTTAGTATTATTGATTTCTAATTGTTTGGTTTTATCTTATTGAATATGAGCAAAAATCTCTTCAATAAATCTTAAAAGAAATCCCTCAACAAGAAGAAATAACTGTAATATTATTCTTTACTTCCTATTTTAACTAAACAGTTTAATTAGGAAAATTTACCAATGAAAGACGGGAGTAACGGAAAATGGCGGAAGAGTTAGTTTCAAAGTTGTTCTATTTTTCAATCATACCCCCTCTGTTCCAAATCTTTTTATTTGCATTCTTATTTAGTTTCATTAGCCTTTCTAATTTAACATGATATTTTATTATATTAAAACTTAAATACTTGCACCCTACGGAGGGTGCATATATTTGCTAGTGTATGTAATGAAGAGAGAGAGAGAGAGAGAGAGATATTTTAATAAACCAAATATGGGAAAATATAAAAACTTATTATACAAATGTTCATGACGCTACCCCCCCACCCAACCCTTTTAATTTAAAAACAGAGTGAATAATGTTGGACTAAGGGAGCTGATGATCACTTAGGATAAGGGAGACCACCCAACAATGCCTGGTTATTGCAAGTAACACTAGAAACGTAGACTTTGATCACCATGGTTGGTTTTTTTTTTTTTTTTTTTTTTTTTTTTTTTCTTTTTTTGGCCCTAACGTCAACCAGAAGGTTACCGAATGTTCTTTTGCTTCCTCTCGCTATTAACAATCCGCTAGAACCACCGATTCTACGTCCTCGCCGTAGTGAGTAAAAGTAGACAGACGATTAATGACAGTTGACCAAGAGTGTTTACACCAAGTTCAGTCAGTGCATCCTTGTCAAGTTCTGACAATGTTGACATGGTGATTCGATTCTGTTGGAACGAGCTGAGGTACTGAGCAGCGATGTCTTGTGGGATCCCAGCATCGGAAAAGAATTTGGTCCACGTGTCCTCACTCGATCCCGTCTGCAGCGCCATGTTAGACTAAGGGAGCTGATGATCACTTAGGATAAGGGAGACCACCCAACAATGCCTGGTTATTGCAAGTAACACTAGAAACGTAGACTTTGATCAAATAATTATTAAGTTCAAGTTCAGGGCGGTCCGTAAGTCTTGCATCACTCACTCTCTCTCACTCTCACACACACACACACACACACACACACACACACACACACACTTCTAGAAAATAATTTAATTTCTAAAGATTTTTTAGAGGTAAAATAATTACATAATTTATATACTATATTATTAAAACAAAAAAAATAATGAAATTTAAAACAATATGTAGGAGTGACGAGGCTTTCAGATTAATGTACAGCATTGTCGAAAAGTCTTGTCATCCATACATATTGTTTTTTACAGGTAAGATAATTGCATAACTTATATATCATTAAAATAAAAAATAATGAAAGTTAAAACAATATGTAGGTGTGACAAGACTTTCAGACCACACTGTAGATTAATATATAGCGTGGTCGGAGTCTTGTCACCTATACATAGTTAATACAGGTAAAATAATTACATATATATTATTAAAACAAAAAAATAATGAAAGTTAAAACATTATGTAAGAGTGACAGGACTTTCGGACCACCCTGTAGATTAATGTACTGGCTAGTCCAAAAGTCTTGTCACCCCCCTACATATTTTTTTAGATGTAAAATAATTACATAACTTATACATTATATTATTAAAACAAAAAATAATTAAAGTTAAACAATATTACATAAGGGTGACAAAACTTTCGGACCACCTTATACATAGATATTATAGAAAAGAAAGCTGAATTGTTTTTGTTTTGTTTTTTATTTATTGACTTGAAGGAATTTGCTGTATACAGAAGGATAAATAAAACCTTTAATACTAATGAGAAATTGGTTGATATTTACCTATATCCAACTCATCCAGATCTTACTTAACTTCCTACATCTTATACAACTTTGCTCATAAAATTCCAGTGAGGCTGATAGCTTTTTGATTTAGTGCGTCCTTGGATGCAAATATTTTTTCTTTGAATGAGTCCCCGGGAAAATTTATGGGTCCCAACTAAAGCCATCTAACCTATCCTATGTAATTCATTTCTAAGAAACTATCGAAATGTATTTTCAGTTAGTTTGAAATAGTGAGGGAAGAAAGAAGAAAAACACTGGGGTGCAGGGATATGATTTTACTGCGTCCTTTTAGATTTGTGAGCATCAGGGACACAGGATGTATAGCTATCAGCATCTCTGAAATTCATTTTTTTTTTGTTTTTTTTATTGCCATTTCATTGTTAATCAAGAAAATGCCAAAATCATTCCCGCCCTGTCGCCTGGGGCGTTAGAGTGCACCAACTGCACCTCTGCAGAGGGGTAAGATTTCACCAATGGGGCCACCTGTTAGCCATGGGTGGCGACCTGTGATGCTTAAGGATAGAGCCCAGGTGGATGAGCAGTTCATGACTTGCAATACTCCACTTTGGCCCTATCTTGGGCTAGACAGGCATTCAGAGAGGCCTCCTCCGATCAATTGGCTGGTCACATCAAACCATGATTTTCCCAACTCTATTGCCTTTATGGCAAGCCCCAACCCCTTTTTATCATATGGTGCTAGAAGGCAGTGACTGAGGGTCTACATGTGCTGGGAATGACGTTAAACTCTATCTGATGGTGAGCTTCCAGTTTTGGAGGTTTGGGGAATGTGGAGCACCCCTTCATCACCATTGCTCCCTGGTCCACTCTGACCCGGGGTGGTAGTACCTGTTAGGGTCCTATCTATGGGTTTAATAGAAAAACATGAGATGATAAATAAAATTGTATTATGTATTAAGAATGAATTTATTTCACAACTTTTTTCGGCATTAAATGACCCACTGAGGTTGATATGCAATAAAACAAAAAACAAACCAAAATCATTTGATTCCATCCTGAATGAGACGACTAAAAAGAAGATTTTTGATACTTACAGTGACAACTGGCAATTCAAACAGTTCTCGGGCTTCTGAGTATTCATCATTGTTTACATCATCAGCAATAACATGGCTCACCATCTCACTGAGATACGTGTCTTTCTTCGCCCCACCAGCATTGAGAATTCTTTGCACCTAGAACAAATAAAAATTTTTTTAATTTTTTTTTTTAAATCTGTAAATCAATTTGAAATATTCAGCATAAATTCTGAAAATGTAAAATCTATTTTTTTATAAAAAATTTTTTAATTTTTTTAAAATCTGTAAATCAATTTGAAATATTCAGCATAAATTCTGAAAATGTAAAATCTATTTTTTATAAAAATTTTTTTAAAATTTTTTTTAAAAATCTGTAAATCAATTTGAAATATTCAGCATAAATTCTGAAAATGTAAAATCTATTTCTCTGAATGTTTAAGATGAAGCTTGATGATTAGTATTATCTGCATTATTCGGACTATTGTCCTCATCTTCATTGTTATTTGTACATTTCCACCGATATGCCCTCCGGCCTTCTTCAGGTATTTCTTGTCGGACTCGGGAACCTTCTTGTCATAATCGGGAGCCATCACAGAACTTCGAACCTAACCCTTTATTCAGTCCTCGAGGGTATCTTGTTCTCATTCCGCTAACCATAGCTGGGGTAGGAGTTGTGTTAATTATTTTTCTATGTTACTGCCTCTACTTAGGATTGAACCCGGAATCCAGAGATAACTGTCACTTAGAACTGTCTTAACCTAACTACCTTATAGGTATTTCTTGTCGGACTCGGGAAATACCTGAAGAAGGCCAAAATGTTGTACAAATAACAATGAAGATGGAGACAATAGTCCGAATAATGCAGATAATACTAATATAAAATCTAATAATGAAAATAATTAGAATCATTTATTTTTATAAGTTACTAGAAATGGCTACCCGGCATCGCCTGGGTAGAGGGGGGATTTTTTAAGTTAGTCCTGCAGATCTATTATTACTAAATCGTAAGTTTGATCATTGTAGGATACCACATTAAAATCCCCATGTAAAAAAAGACCTTTCATTGATCCAGCCACTCTGAAAAGAAACGTTAATGTCTACTATTCAAAATATTAAATGCAAAAAAAAAAACAAAAAAACATTCTGTTATCATTTAAATTTTATTTTTTTATTATCTTCACAAATATAAATCAAATCTTTATAATTTTTGCTCAAAATGCAAGATCTGGTGATAGTGAATGTGTGTATATATTTACTTTGTCATTAATTGTTTTATCTTCATAGTTTCCTCTGGACATACATACACACAACTGCCCTTTATATATGTATATATTTCCTCTGGACATACATACACACAACTGCCGTTTATATATGTATAGATAACTATAAGTTATAACTATTGTCACAAATTGGTCGCCCCTTGCTGCAGTTCAAGGATATCTGCAAAAATGATCTCAGGTGCTTTGGCATTGTCCCTTCCAGCTGGGAAAATTTGGCTCAAGACCGCCCTCGGTGGTGGCAGAATCTCCATAGAGGACTGTACATGTCAGAAGTCACCCTGATAGAACATCATGAAGCTAAGAGGTCCATAAGAAAGCAACGGCAACAAAGCATTGGAACATCATCATCTACAGGGACAACCTACAAATGCAAAATCTGTGGTCGAGAATGTTTCTCAAACATCGGACTTCATAGTCACAGGAGGCGCTGCAACTTCAGGGGCACACAAAAACTTTATCATAGTCTTTCGAGACTGAATTGCCAATGATGAATGATGATAACTATTGTGAAGGGACAGGGGCGGAGGCAGCGGCAGGGGTCTGCATAGTCATAGTAAGTGAGTTTGAACTCAAGTGATGAATCAAGTGATGCTGATAGCTTTTTAATTTAGTGCATCCTGGGATGCACGGATTTGATTTGAATGAGTCCCCGGGGAAAATTGATGGGTCCCAACTAAAGTTTCTTAACAAATTATAGTTTTTATTTAGGAACAACTAAAGCTGTCTAACCCCTACCTTGTACCCCATACAGTGTAATTCATTTCTAAGAAACTATTGAAATGTATCTACAATAAGCTGGAAATGGTGCCCACCATTTCCAGCTTACTGTAAATAACAAAGAAAAAAGAAAAACACCAGGATGCATGGATACAGTTTTAATGAGTCCTTTTAGATTTTTATGCGTCAGGGATGCAGGAGGCGTACCTATCAGCATCTCTGAACTCAAGTCGCACTTTCGGACTAATATCCTTGGGAAAGGTATGAACCCCTTCATCTTCCCCAGCCGTGGGTTAAATAGTACCATTACTGTTCTTCTACAATATGGTTTACGCACTGAATAGCCTATGAAAGTTGATGTGCCATTAAACAACGAAATCAAACTATTGTGAAATTTGAACCAAATTCTGTTGTTTTTGGGGTTTTTTTGCAAATGCAAATCTAAATTTTGCTTCTTATTGTGTTTACAAAGAATAATAAAAGGGAGATTCAAAAATTATTCACTCTCTTGTCTTATGGAAGCCGAGCTCATCAAAGATGATTTGATAGACAGAAACATAATTCTGCAGAGAACAAGCTACATCATTAATAATAACTTGCCTGTTTGTCAATACCATCTCTTGAACTTGATGAATTTTCTCATCAGTAGTAGAGGTTGACAGGCGTTCCGTTCCCTCTTCGTATGTCACACTTGTCCAGCCACTTTTAAATTTCTCTATCCACTCATACATACTTTAACATGGTTGTGCACTGTCCCTGTATTGTGCTAAAAGCTTGTGATGAATTTCAGTCCCTAACACTTATTCTGACCAGAGAAATCACGTCACTTCCTTGGTGCATACTGCTAGTGGAGCAGCCATGCCTACACTGTAAAGAAAAAAAGCAAAATGATGCGATCAGGCTCAAACTTTGATCACGTGACCACAACAGTGCCAACTATAGGCACACATGCGCAGGACACAGTTTGACAATTCGGTTTAGCTCAATCGGTAGAGCACCTGTCTAGGAATTTCAAGGTTCCTGGTTCAATACTGGTCCTTGCCAAATCAGTGCATGAGTAGCAGAGATTGGGGTAAGCTGATCTGTGCAGTAAAGTGGAGAACTGATGGTAGGTGTGGCGCTCCACCTAAACAAAAACAATCTACCTGGTTTAGGTTAGTGAAAAGGGGATAGACTCTCACATTGTCCGGCTGATACTGACAATAGGCCATTCTGCCAAATTTCATGGCAAAAGTGTGGATCATTTTAGACTCTCCCTCATTTGTATCCTTAATTCTCTAAAGAAGGATGTGACACAAGGTCGCAAGTATGGGGCATCCAGTGAAGATCAAACTCGCTATTCAGTTGTAACGGATTTGCAAGACTAGCTTGCTAATTATTACAGGAGACTATTTGTCTGAATTTTTGAGATGAGGCTTGATAATTTGTTTTGTTAGGTTTTTTCAGACTGTTGTCCTTATCTTTATTATTTATACACGTTTCGGCCGATGTGCCTTCCAACCTTCTTCAGAGGGTTCCCGAGTTCAAGAAGGTTCCCAAGTTGACAAGAAACACCTGAAAAAGGGCTGAGGGCACATCAGACAAAACATTGTGTATATAACAATAAAGATAAGGACAACAGTCCAAAAATCCAAATAATACACATTACAGGGTAATTGCTTTTTTTTTTTTTTTTTTTTCCTTTTCATTTTTCAACGCCTGAAAACACCCAAATTTGAATGAAATTTTTATTTTATCATAATTGTTTATACCATTATGTAGAAAAAAGATTGGAGAAAATTCTCTAAGATATTTTCTTTAAATTAAATGATAAAAGAAAATTATATAATTGCACTTGAAAAAAAACAAACAAAAAAAAAAAAAAAACCAGGGAAGACCTTGAAAAGGATCAGTCATATGAGAAAGGCTTGTATATGATAAACTAATTCTCCTCCCCACAGGAAACATCATTAATACTGACAGATGTTGCTGAAGGTCATCCCCACTGATGATAGTATTGTGTTTACCCAGCAGGATGCAACACAAGTTCAATTTTAAAGCAAAGTTTAACAGGTTTGAATTCAGAATTTTCCTTCTCCTAGACCAGTTGCCATACCAAAGTTAAAGAATCTAGTCTGCCCTATGTATTTACCCATAGCTAGAGGGAGAGTAGTTGGATGCATACCTTTCCCAAGGGTAAGGAATCCCATCATGGTGTTATGGTTAGTAAGCTTGACTTATAGATCCATTACTACTGAATAGTGAGTTCGATCCTTGCTTACTTCTGGGAATTGTGCAAGGGATTAAAATTTGACTATACTAACAAATGGTAATACACAAACCAGAATCTGTCTTAGAAAATGAGATGCACAAACGGGCTATCGAACTCCAACCAGAAGACCAGGTCTCATATTAATTAATGGTAAAACAAAAGCTGGTATGAAAAAAAAAAAAAAAAAAAAAAAACACCACCATTCTATTATATATGTACAAACCAGAATCTGTCTTAGAAAATGAAAAAAGGATAAGTAGATTGTGCTATCATCTAATCCATATATAAAGGGCAGTTGGGTGTATGTGTATGCCCGGGTGAAACTTTGAAAATATAACAATTAACAACAAAGTAAATATATATATATATATATATATATATATATACATTAAATATCACCAGGGCTTGGTTTTTGAGCAAAAATAATAGAGATATGATTCATATTCGTGAATATAATTAAAAAATAAAATTTAAATGATAACAGCATGTATTTTTTTTTTCATTTGATATTTTAGATAATAGATATTAACATTTCTTTTCAGAGTAGTTGGATCAATGCAAGGTCTTCTTTTTTTTTTACATATGGATTTAAATGGGGCATCCCATGAGGATTCAACTCACGATTCAGTAATAATGGATCTGCGGGACTAACTTTTAAAAATCCCCCTCTACCCAGGCGACGCCGGTTAGCCGCTGTTAGTATGATATATTGGGAGTATATAACAGTAATCTTAGGGTACCTCATGTGGTGCAATGGTTAGGAAGCTAGATTTACAAACCATTGTTAGTGAGTTTGATTCTCATTGTGCGCTCCCATACTTCTTGCCTTGTGCCACATCTAAGCTAAGCTTAATAAAGAACTATAACAGTAATCTTAGCTATTTCTCTGAATGTTTGAGATGAGACTTGATGATTAGTATTATCTGCATTATTCGGACTATTGTCCCCATCTTTATTGTTATTTGTACAACATTTGGGCCGATATCCCCTCCGGCCTTCTTCAGGTATTTCTTGTCGGACTCGGGAACCTTCTCGGACTGAGTAGAGGCAGTAACATAGAAAAATAATTAATACAACTCCTACCCCAGCTATGGTTAGCGGAATGAGAACAGGATACCCCCCTGGACTAAATAAAGGGTTAGGTTCAAAGTTCCATGATGGCTTCCGATTACGAAAAGAAGGTTCCCCGAGTCTGAGAAGAAATACCTGAAGAAGGCCGGAGGGGATATCGGCCGAAACGTTGTACAAATAACAATGAAGATGGGGACAATAGTCCGAATAACGCAGACAATCTTAGAATTCTGCAATTATTACATCTTTTATCACATGCTATTGTTTACACCAGTTCTTTTTTTAGATTGTTCAGCTATGAATATTGTTGTAAGGGAAGACATTTCCCCCCTACAAGATAGTTGGACTCATCCAAAAGAACACACTTAAAGATATGAATACGCAGTATGCATTCTGAGTACTCTCCTCTACAGTAGCGAAGCCTGGATCACATACTCATGCCACGAGAGGAAACTGGAAAATTTCCACCTCAGATGCCTACGCCACATCCTACGCATACGTTGGCAGGACAAAGTGCCAAACACAGAAGTGCTGGCATGAGCAAACATGAACAGCATTCCCACCATCATCTGCGAGAGATGCCTGCGTTAGCTTGGTCACGTCAGGAGGATGGAAAAAGGCTGCATCCCCAAATACCTACTGTATGGCAAATTAGCAGAGGGCACCCGACCATTAGAGACCACGCCTGCGCTTTAAAGATGTCTGCAAGAGGAACATGAAGACATGCGACATCAACACTAACACATGGGAGGCTTGTGCAGAAGACCGTGCAACCTGGCGACTCCTCATCAAAAAGGAATGAAAAGGAGTGAAAAAGAGAGGAAAGAAGCCACCATGGAAAAGAGAGCCAAAAGGAAGGAGAGACAACAGTAACTCCAGAAAGCATCACTGTTTGTTTGCAGTCTCTGCACCAGAGATTGCCATTCAAAAATTGGTCTGTTCTGCCACTCACGCAGTTGCAGATTTTTAAAAAGTGGACACTACGCCATCGTCTTTAGTAACGGATGGATGTCAACAATCAATCAATTCATAGTCAAGTTACATCGTAGTACTAGTCGAGTAGCTAGTCATACTGTTGGAGAACTGCGTGTTGATTCTATTATTTATATTCCTGTACAAAAAGTAATAAACCTTTTCCAGATTTTTAATATTGTGTTTGATATATTCAGTCACAATTTATACTGAGCAACAAATAAACCTGAAATTTTTTGTCTACTTGGGGAAAAACTCTGTCACAAGCTCTTGAAATTCTCCAGGAAGTGTATTGGAGAGCACATCATGTCACGTAAACATGTTTTTGAGTAGCATAAGAGGTACAAAGGGGGAAGTGCGGGGAGGTGGAAGATGACTCTAGGAGTGCAAGGCCTTCAACAAACAGGACTGAGATCAATGTCAAGTAGGTAAGGGAGGTGGTGTGTGGGGAAAGTATGAATCCAACTATTCTTCCTCCAGCTATGGGTAACTAGTAGGGCAAACTGGGCTCTTTAACCTTGGTTTGGCAACCAGACTAGGAGAAGGAAAACTCAATTTAAACCTGTTAAACTCTGCTTAAGAAATTGACCTTGTGTCGCATCCTACTCATGCAGAGGGGTTTGTATATATATATATATTTTGGAGGATATGTGCTTAATTGAAGTCATACCTAATTTTGAAAATGAATTAGTTAATAATTAATGAATTTAGGCGGGCATATATGTTCAAATGTAAGGCTAAACAAGTCGAGAAAATGTCAATCCCTGAATTTACATTTCGAGCTATTAGGTCTCATCAGCAAGGTTATTGACATTTTCTCGACTTGTTTAATTTGAACATATATGCCCACCTAAATTCATTAATTATTAACTAATTAATTTTCAAAATTAGGTATGACTTCAATTAAGCACATATCCTCCAAAAATTGTTGGCTTAAAGCCATATAAAAAAAATAAACACATTTGTTTGTTTACTTACCCTCATATATATATATATATATATATATATATATATACAAGGTTAATTTCGCAGGGATTGTTCGCTATGTACGGCGGCCGAACGGATATGGTCTCTGACTATGCCTGTGAAGTCCCGGTTTCGATTCCTGTCGGAGGGGAGTCATTAGTATACATCGCTGAAGAGACTTAATAAAGTCGAAACAGTCTGTACGGTGTTCTGCATAGCGAGCCATCCTTTGCGGGATTTACTTGTCAAAGATTATTTTCTATAATTATCGAATTTTATGCGATACATGCATTTATAATTGCCTTCAAGCAAAAATATAAATAATAATATATATATATATATATTTATATATATATATGTATAAAAAGTATAAGTCATCAGGGAGGCCTAAAGTTGGTATCAGTCAGACAAGGGAGTCTATCCCCTTTTCATTTGCACTGGATCAAGAAGATGTTTTTTAGTGTCTGAGGTGGAGCACCGCACCTACCATCATCTCCTCACTTTACAGCACAGATCCCTGTGCTACTAATATGCTGAGTTAGGAAGTGCCGGTATCAAACAGAGAACCTTTTGGTTCCCAGGCAGATGCTCTACCGACTTAGCTAAACCGGCCCAAGAAAATAGTTTCATTTTGATTTCGTATTAAATATCATTGCTGACTTTTTTTCATGATCTCATAGCAAATGTTTTTTTTAGTCCTGTTTTTTTTTTTTTTTCTTTCATTTTTTAAATTTCTATTTCTATTAGTGATGATTTTTCTGCTGCGATACACCTATTTTGCTTATTTTTATAGAATCCATTCTTTTTTTCATTTTATTTTCAATAAAATACACCAAGCATTTGCAAATTACGCATGAATCTGTGTGATTGTTTATGTTACATAAGGTCTATTTCTAAAGTTTTGCTCCTGGGTCATTCCATGTCAATTCACCAGGGTATTACACCCATCGACACCGAATAACTTGAAATTTAAAAAAAAAAAAAAAAACACTGAGATTTTGCGCAGCCTTAATTTAGAGGCAAAATAGGACAATTATAACCCCCCTCTAAAATCGGAACAGTTAGGTCTAACACAAATAATTTAGCACACTTTCTTAACTCATGAAGAAGAACATTTGGGTAAAAAAGAACAATTTGCTCATAAATTCCTACCATAAAATAAACTGAACCTTTATTTTATGTCCGTGTTTTTGCAATGAATGTTTTATTTTTCTTGCACCCGTTATTTTACAATACTAAATATATTTTCTTTATTTGTTAAAGAATAAAGAATCAAGTTAAAGACCTGTGGATATACAACAGTATAATAACTTAATTATTACGTTTGATATGCTTACTTAAGAGCTATTGCAAAATACTTCTCTATGTAAAAAGTAGAATAATCTTGATTTAATTCTCACAATTTTTTTTATTTTTTTCCTTCTCTTAATATTTTACTTTTCATTATGTTTGGTTGAAACATATTAATGTTATCGCTTCCTCACGCTCACCTCTCTATATATTTCCCCTACTCTCTTTCTTATTATATTTTTCTGTGTAGCATGTCCTTTTGCTTTAATTTTTTTTTTTTTTACTAATAAAAATGGAATGGTCCATTATTTAGCTGAAGTGTCGACACTCATTATAAATATGAGTTCGGCAAATAAGCAACACTAGATAATCAGGAATTACATTTTTGCATTTCATCTTAGATGATTTGTATTTGTATTTTCAAAAATTACCCAGAGGGTGTTGCAAAATGATAATGGTCGGAAGATTAAGGAACAAGAGTATTAATATTAATTTATGCAACTAACTTTTGGCATTTCTCTTTGCTGGTTTCAATTTAGAAAAAATTGAAATTGTGGACTAAACCATTCCATAAAAAACAATTCCTAATGAATAAACCTTAATAAACATGTTTATGTTATTCCAAAGAATTAATTATAGTCTAGTTTTAGTTTATTAGATATTCTTCTGTTGTTGAGTGTTTTTCGGATTTATGTATGTATATTTTTTTTCTTTTTTAATTGTTTTTGCTTTTTTTTATGGGGGAGGAGTGTTGCTTTTGTTTACCCAGCCTAAAACTGGACTATCGTAAAAATTTGCAGAAAGAGAAAATATTCAAAATTAGTATTTTTGAATTCGAAAAATAAATGAAAATTATTTTATCGCGTATGGTAACAAAAAAAAATGTTTCAATTACTAAAAAGAGTAAACAAAATTTTAGTATACGTGTAAAAAGTAAAATTTAAAAATAAAATTTTTAAAAAACAAAAACTTTTTGTTGATTAAATCCTTCAGGGTATTTTTTATGTATTTTTTTCTTTTCCAAGAGATCCTTCAACAAGAAGGATATTTCTTTATTTTTATTTTTTTTTTTTTTAACAACTTTGTCATCTAATTACAAAAACGATCGGACATAATACAATGGACAATCGGACACTTATTTATTTTTTTATTTATCTTTTATTTTATTTATTTACTTTCTTTTTCTTTCTTTTTTTTTTTTTTTTTTCATTAGTTTTCATTATCATTATTACAAACCCAAATTTCACGAATTAAAATATTAATTAAGTGTGATTTCGAAGTTTATGTGTTTGTTTTAATTATGCACCCTGACCCTCAAAAAATAAAATGAAAAAAATGTTGTTTTTTTTTCTTAAACCATAAAGGGCGAAAATACGTATAACAAAAAAAAATATTGTCCAGCATGAGTGAAGGTTTAAAAGAAAAGAAATTTTTTTCTTTTTTTTTTTTTATGGAGCCAAGCCAAGAAGAGTTTAGTGCGGGAAAAAAAGGAAAAAAAAGACAAGCTAAAAATCGACCTCGACAAATCGGACGATAAAATATCTACGATTTAATCCCAACGTCGATTCCGTTCCTAAAATTCATATTTCCAACCAGTTAACCCCAAAAGAAATCTTTATTTTATTCAACTAGCAAAATACAAGATAGATCGTAAAAACTAAAAGAAGGTGTCATTAGTACGTGATCATAAAATGGGGGATCACTTCATTATCTACAACAATTGATATTACATAGAAATATCCGTGCGTATAAAGATCGGGCTGAAATACAAAAAACTATCACCCAATAAAAACAAAATAATTCATTTTTTTCAATCAAAGAAGATGTTTATAAATAATTTATTTTTCCATTGAATAAAAAGAAGAGCCACCCATTTGCAACACCGGCGGTGTTGGGAGGGGGGAAGAGAGAGAAGGAAAAAAAAAAGAAAGAAGTTTTACTCCTCGACACAACTTGTATTGATTAAATCGAAAGAAAAACAAATTGAAGATTTTTACCTCATCACTGATGTTTCCCACGATGTAGTAGGTAACGTCCTTGAAGAGTCCCTCAATCGGTTCTAGGGCCGTCGTCGACGAAGAAGACGACGACGACGATTTTGTATTATCCTTGTTGCTGTCGACCGTCATTTCTTCGGCAGCCGACAACAATGTACGCGGTTTCCCGCTGAAACCCCACAAAGTCTCGCAAAATCTCGTTCAATCTCCGCAACTCTTCTCTACTAAAAAAATTAATTATTCCTTCATATTGATCAGGAATTCTCCGATCAGATCAATACATTACATTAAAACTTTTGCAGTGGGATTTTAACTTTTTAGATCGATAACAGATTTCTGAGTTGAACGGGAGGGAACGTATTTTAGTAATGATCGCCTTTGCAAGTTTAGTTTAGCTATTTCCGGTACGGTTACGTAGAAACCAAACCGGGTAAATTAAGTTTAACTATTTAATTTGTAAATTTGTTAAGATATAAAATTAGAAAAGAAATATTCTATGGGATATTCATAACTTTAATCAAATTATTACGTGGATTTTATTTCATCTTTGTCTTTAATGTGCTTTTGTTTGTTTATTTTTCTAATGGCCCAGGGATTTTAAAACAGTTCTCTCCATATAACTTCAACAGCTTATATCATGACTTATAATTAATTCGTGCCTGAAACACTTGACTCCCGCCAGATCATAAAAGTTAAGGCAACGTTGAGCTTGGTTAGTACTTAGATGGGTGACCATTTTAGATAACCTAGTACTGTAAGCAATTTTGTGGATTAAGCAAAGGTTAATTAATAACAACTTGTTAACTAACTTTTACTAAATCAATATTAGGTTAAATAAAATAAAAAAAAGTTTAACTTTTTAGAAATTCGAAAAAAAATATTTACATGGTTGATTGGATTAATTTTTATGTTATGTCAACCCTTGTTGGGTTATTTTATGCCAAAAACTTATGGTTTTATTCCTTCTAGATGGGTACTGAATCTTTTTTTCTTAAATCCCATTTTTTTAAAATCTCAATTTTATTTTTTGGTAATTTATGAGGAAGTGCGTCCCGGTCTCCTGCCTCAAAAATTGCTACCTGGTGACTATCAAAATAACGACCCATCTCAGTCTATTCAAAACTATCCATCTTCATATCTATCTATCTCAATTTGTTCATATTTATCTATATTACTTTAAATACTAAGATTTTTTTTTATTATTCATGTTTGTTTTAAATAATGTTTAATGTCTTGTTTTTAGTTTAAATAAACAAGAATTGCGACAAAAAAAGAAGCGACCCCCCCCCCAAATACATTTACTTGTCGAAAATATCTATCTATCTCCATTTGTTCATATCTATCTATCTATCTCAGTCTATTCCAAACTATATATCCATCTTCATATCTAAACAAGAATTACGACAAATTACGATAAATAAACAACAATTACGACGAGCTGGGGTTGTTATTTTGATAGTCACCGAGTAGCAATTTTTGAGGCAGGAGACTGGGATGCACTTCCTCATAAATTACCTATTTTTTTAATCTCAATTTTTTTAAACACATTTTTTTAAACTCATTTTTTCTATTTAACCCGTAGATGGGACCCTAACAGGTACTACCACTCCAGGTCAGAGTAGACCAGGGAGTAATGGTGATGAAGGGGTACTCCACATGCCCCAGAGTTCCTGAATTGGAACCACACTATCAGATAGTTTAACATTATACCCTGGAAATTTAGACCCTCAGCCACCACTTCTAGCACATATATGATAAAAAGGGTTGGGCTTGCCATAAGGGCAATAGGGTTGGAACAATCATATAGGTGCTAGGGCTTGATGTGACCAGCCAATTGATCAGAGGGGGTCTCTCCAACCACCTGTCTAGCCTAAGTAAGGACCAAAGTGGAGTGTTGCATGTCATGGACTGCTCAGCTACTAACGTTCTATAGTTAAGCATTACAGGTCACCATCCACAGCCAACAAGTGGCCCCGTGGAAAAAATATACATTTAGTTCTGGCTGTTGGGTCAGTAAAATACATCTGCTTCTATATATGGAGTTAAGTGAAAGAGGTAGCTGAGTCCAAATCCTGAACAAGTCTGTTTGCATTTCATATAGTACTAATACCCTTGGGAAAGGTATGAAACTAACTATTCTCCCACCAGCTATGGGCAAATAGTAGGCAGACTTGATATGGCAACCAGTATAGGAAAAGTAAAACTCTGAATTCAAAACCAGACCTGGAGAGGGATGGGCTCTGCTAGTCTATTCCTGCCCAAGACACGCTACATAAGTAGCACCCTCACCCCACAACCAACCCAGGTTATGAGATAAGTCTTATTTGTTAAAATAAATTCCTTTGTTTTGACAAAAAAGTCTTATTCTTTTTAATTTCTTGTCTTTTGTCCATAAATTTACCTATAAATATATGCAATATATAAAGGGCAGTCATGTGTATGTATGGGCTGGCGTATGTATGTCCGGATGAAACTACAAAAATAAAACAAAATAAATATATATGCACATTCACTACCACCAGATCTTGCTTTTTGAGCAAAAATAACAAAGATTTGATTTACATTTGTGAAGATAAAATTTAAATGAAAACTGTGTGTAATTTTTGTTGCATTTAATATTTTAAGTAGGAGACGTTAATTTTTCTTTTCAGGGTGTCTGGATCAATGCAAGGTCTTTTTTACATACGGGATTTTAATGGGGCATCATGTGAGGATGTAACTCATGATTCAACGATAATAGATTTGAGTTATGTTCGTGAAAATAATTAAAAAATAAAATTTAAATAGTATTGGAAATTCCATAGTTAATTATCTCCCCCTGCTGCTAGGGGCGAATCGCCAACATCGTATGTTGGCACCAATACCAAATTTCTTCACTTATCGCAAAGCAGTTCCTGGAGGAGAGACGTAAAAGTAAAAGTTCTCAACACCAAGCCCAAAACAGGGCCCACTTATCACAGAACTCTACAACCAGCTCACTTCTAAGGCATTGTATCAGCATACATTAAAAGGCGGGTACAATAGCACACTTACTAAAGGACGAGAAACTACCGAGACGAAGCGTCTTATCAACATTTCCTACCGACGAACAGAATACCCCCTGTTATCACCACTACTCCAAGAACTCTGCTTAACTCACAGATAAGTCTTGTAGCAAATGCCAATAAAATTTGCAAAATAAGAGTATTTACAGGATTCGAAGGAGCTTTTATTTCTCCATAGTTGTAGGCAAATTGTCGGACAAAGAAGGAACAAACACGAAAGTAAATGCAGACACTTGTATTAACAAAATTGCATAAATGTTTTTGCAAATTAACTATGGAATTTCCAATAATAGCAACAGCATGGACTTTTTTTGTGTTTAATATCTTAAATAAGAGACATTAATTTTTATTTTTAAGCATGTCTGTGCCCTTTTTTTTTCTGACACCTCACCAGGCTGGATCAACGTCTTTTTTACATAAGGATTTTGATGCAAGGATCTAACTCATGATTCAGTAATAATGGACCGGCAAGACTAACTTTTTTTGCCCCATCCCCTTCTACCCAGGTGATGCCAGGTAGCCACTTCTAGTAGAATATAAAACATGTAATGTATAAGATTACAAACAATCTATATCTATATAGAATTAAATGTAGTTTTAACTTCCATGACTAAAACTGCTTCTTGTGATACATTAAGAGGCTTCATTGAAGTGTCTAATGTAGGTGAACATATATGTAATAAAACTCAACAAAGAGGTACATATAACAATAATACAGGCTTTATTGTCTGAGCACATGTAATGTAAAATACAGATACAAAAACAGGACAAAAGTCTTTAGGAGATAAGAAAGAGTTCTTATAGAGTTAATTTTGAGGCTACTAAATGTTGAATAGAAGAGTCACTTACTGTATACGACCCATGTGGTTAGGGTCTAGAAAGGATTATGTAAACACATGGGTACAAGTCTATAGTTGGGGGGCAAGGACCTCCCCAAACCTTGAAGTGTCTAATGTAGGTGAACATATACAAAGAAATCCAACGAAGAGGTTCATATAACAACAATACAGACTTTATTGTCTGAGCACATGTAACATAAAATACAGATACAAAAACAGTTAGGATGAACGTCCTGATGAAAGAAGAAAGAGTTTTTGTAGAGTTAATCTTGAGACCACTAAATGTAGAATAGAAGAGTCACTTACTGTATATGAGCCATGTGGTTAAGGTCTAGAAAGGGCTTCGTATACAAGCCTATAATTGAATTATGGACAGAGACACAAGTAGTCTAGTGCATCTTTGTGGATAAGAGTATTTACGGGGATTTGTTGGAGCCCTTATTCTCCGTAGCTGGCTATTTCGGACGAAAGAAAGAAACAAATACGAATATAAATGCAGACACTTGTATCATCAAAAAGTACAGAAATGTTGTTACAAATTTTAATGGTATTCGCTACCAGACTTATCTGTGAGGTTAAATACTGTTCATTGAAGAAGTGGTGATAACAGGGGTATTCTGGTCGCTGGTTGGAATGTTGTTAAGACGCTTTGTCAGGTTGTTTCTCGTTCTTCAGCCTTCTGTTAGTATGCTATTGTATCAGCCTTAGAACGTTTGCTGGTTATGGGCGAGGTGGCTGGAGGCGCTTATTTTCGCGTCTCTCCAGGATAACTGCTCCGTGATAAGCAAAATCTAGGGATCGCTTATTTTTGCGACTTCCCTCGGTGACTGCTCCCTGATAAGTGAGTTTGGTTTGATTCTCGTGCCAACCTCCTGTTGGCGATTTGCCCCCTAGCGGCAGGGGAAGATAATTCTCTGTTGAATTTCCGATATGGATGCCAGATGAAAGAGAGAGAGAGGAGAGAGAGATAGCTTCCAGGGCTGAGTTTAAATAGTCAGGTAGTAATGCCTTCACGTGGCAAGTCCTGGCGGCAAGAGAAGATAACCTTTTCCATTCAACTCCATCCCAACAAGCGAAGACAATCTATATCTTTATTATATGGGTGCATGGTCTAATGGTTACAGTCATATGAAATGAACTCATCGACCCGAGTTCAATTCCTGGACGAAGCTGTTTGCATTTCACATGGTGCTAATACCCTTGGGAAAGGTATGAATCCAATTCTCCCTCTAGCTATAGGTAAATAGCAGGGCAGACTGGACTCTTTAACCATGGCTTGGTAACCAGTCTAGGAGAAGAAAAACTCTGAATTGAAACCTGTTAAACTCCACTTAAGAAATTGACCTTGTGTCACATCCTGCTCATGCGGCGGGGTTGGTATATATAATATATATCTTTATCTATGCTAATATCCAAATGTTTATTTCCACTGAACAAAAACTATGAGTAACGATTTGACGTTTACGCAACATATACAACAGTCACATAATGGTTAGCAAGCTAGATTTGCAGACCATTGTTAGTGAGTTCGATTCTCACTGGGTGCCCCATACTTCTGGCCTTGTGCCACATCTAAGCTAAGCTTAGTAAATAACTATACAACAGTCACGCTTGGTTAATGTTTATATTAAAACTCTTAACTTCCTATATTATTTTGATTTTTTGGGACTGTTGTCCTCGTCTTTATTATGAAATATACATACACAACGTTTTGGCTGATGTACCCTCCAGCCATCTTCAGGTAGTTTTCGATTGAGTTTTTCAGACCATATAACCTTTAGGCACACCTTTTTCGATCTCGATTCATAAGGACATTTTTTTCCATTTACATCATCAAAATCTGGTTGTTTGTTAACAGATGATTTTTAGAGTTTTTTTAAATTATAAAACTAACCCCTAACCCGTAACCCTAACCCTAACCCATAACCCTAACCCCTAACAAACAACTGGATTTTGATGGGTGTAAATGAAAAACATGTCATTATGAATCGAGATCGCAAAAGGGGTGCCTAAAGGTCATATGGTTCAGTTTTTCTAATTTTCCCCATTGTTATATTATATCAGGTCTGTACCGATTTGATATTAATTGTCTGAATTTTTTGGATGAGGCTTGATATATATTATTTTGATTTTTCAGACCATTGTCCTGATCTTTATTGTGAATTTCAATTTGTCTATGTGTATTTCACAATAAAGATGAGGACAACAGTCAAAAAAAAAACAAAATGATACATATCAAGTTCCATCTAAAAAAATTAAGACAAATCTTAACTTCCTGTTGAGAATTTCTAAAATTCTGGGGATTTTGAGAAAGAAGACCAAAGTATAGGTGGTGTTTTGATTTTGAGAAAGAAGACCAAAGTATAGGTGGTGTTTTGATTTTGAGAAAGAAGACCAAAGTATAGGTGGTTTGTATAATACCATTACTCATTGTGAGGTTTTTTTTGCCAGATTTAACAGGTGGTTTTTCACTGGCGTCATAGTTTTGTGCATCTCATTTTCTAAAACAGATTCTGAGACATTCTAGAAAATTGTGTCGTAAATTGGTCTGTACACAAGGAGACTCCATGCAGCCTTCCAATATTATAAATAGACACAAAAATAGGTTCTTCTAAGACCAATCAAAACTATTTGTGCCCAAATTTATCATTACAGATTACAATGATAATAGGACTTTATTTGAATAGAATGAGTTCTGAGGTGAATAGATAGTGTTGCATAATTATTAGATTACCTAATATTTATGTGCAATAGTGTAGAAATCAAAAAGGCAGTTATAAGCTGCAGCCCATGGCCTTGAAGGATTTGAATGACAAGGCTTGACCTGTCCTGATCCTTCCTTCCGGTGGATACCATGAGAACCGGTAGAGAGGACCCTCTCTTCCAGTTTAGATAGTAAGTAAGTTTCAGTCAGTTTGAGACTAGTAGCCGAGCTCGACGGAAGGGTAAGATGCGCTCACGTCTTAATCTGCGCAGATATCTGGTTGGGGATTTAAAAATAAAGTAAGATCAAAGCAAATCGGAGTCTTGTGTTATTACCTCTAAAAATTAACAATGACACAGGGCTTCTGATAAAGAGAAATCTCCAATAGAAGACCAGACCGAGGTCCCCAAGAAAGTCCAGACATTAGAAGAGACCTAGAAGAACTTAAGATGTCAGAAGAACAGAAGAAGAATAGAAGTATAGAAGTAAAGAGGGGTATACAACAATAGGGAACTTTGAAATATCCTATCATATGGGCAAAAAATACCAAGAAAATTTAGTACAGGCGTTAGGGGAAATTTGGTAGGCAAATAGTTAAACTCATTTGGGTGTGTGATATATGCACCACAAACTGGTGTTGCATACCCTTCTTCCTTACTTACTTCTTACTTCTATTCTTCTTCTGTTCTTCTGACATCTTAAGTTCTTCTAGGTCTCTTCTAACGTCTTGTCTTGGTCTGGAATCTTCTAAGGTCTGGACTTTCTTGGGGACTTCGGGTCTGGTCTTCTATTGGGGATTTCTCTTTATCAGAAGCCCTGTGTCATTGTTAGTTTTTAGAGGTAATAACACAAGACTCCAATTTGCTTTGATCTTACTTTATTTTTAAATACCCAACCAGACATCTGCACAGATTAAGACGTGAGCGCGCGTAACGCGACTTACCCTTCCGTCGAGCTCGGCTGCTAGTTCTCACGGCTCTCTACCAGTTCTCACGGCTATCCCTGGAAGATAGGGTTAGAACTGAGGTCAAGCTTGTCACTCAATCTTCAAGGCCGTCAGCTGCACTTAAAATGCCATCTTGTTTCTACACTATTGCACATAAATATTAGGTATCTAATAATTATGTAACACTGGCACATACCAAAATATTGCAAAGCTTTTGACTCACCCTAGTACCAGTCAAAAATTGTTGGGTTCAAGGTTATAATATAAATTATAATTAGTTGAACAAACAACTCCGACCAAAGGTGTTAAACATAACATGGACTTTGATATAAGTACAGCGCATGGAGAAAAACATACAAGACATGAAATACATGTAGGTACTAGAACTCTCCTGTGCCTTCGGGGACAGGAAGTAGAAAAGGTAACGTCCCTTGTCAGGTTGGGGGAAGAACCCTCTTTATGGTTTTGGTACCAACGTGTGAGCCTCGTAGAAACGAGCTCTTGTCTCAGTCCCTTGTGACTGAAGGAACTTTCCTCTCAGTGAGGGAGTAACAACTGTAGACTCAACCTGACACCCCCCTCAACAAGGGAGATATATGAACTGTAAGTACTGACCCTAAGTACTTTGTAATATTGACTGTTGTTGAGTTTATATGTGTATAAATAAGGTTAAAAGTACATGTGCTTTCCCTTTCGTCTTTACGTTCTGTGAACTTATCTTTTTCCTCATAGACTGTAGGCAGCTATTCCTACATACATATATGTGACAAAGATACATAATGTACATGTGAATGACACATAAAAAGAAGGGTACAAAGTAGATATATCTAGAATATAACAGTAATGAAGGGTTATGGAGAGTCCTTAAGAAAGTCACTTACTAATGCCTGTATGGGGGGTAAGAACCCCAACACAGGGAGGGTGTAGACAAACTGTCCTAACCCATGGTTGTCAAGTCCCAAGAAGAAAGAGAATCAGAGAGTTCAAAACAGGTGCTTAAATACCAAAAACCCTGGTGGTCAAAAATGGGAACCCAGAAGGAAGATAACTCTTCCAGGCAAAGGGAAGACAACCAAACAGGATTATTCATATATGAATTCTGCCTTGTATCAAAGAATCACCACCCCAGCCCTATACCAAAGATCAGGGTAGTATCTGTGCACCCTGCCTAATATAATGTCTTCAAACAATGTTAATTGTCAATATAGTGGAGATAATACTTGTAGCGAGAAAAGAGACTTACGTCATGGAGTGAAGCAGACAAAGGACTTGTCCCACGTGTAGGCCCAATATTTAGGTGAGATGGCCAAAAAAGAATATGTATTGCCTATAGGCGGGCAGGATCAAAGAGCCGCTACATCCACCCACTACCACGCACGCGCGCGCCTACCCAACCGACTCAACCTTGCTTCAACTCTACACCACAGCCGGCACGATACCCTTACCTTCCCTGACCACTATGGCACTACCCACTACAACTCACTAGACCACTGGGCCCTTCCTGACTTATTACCCACACCAAGTGACTATGACTATCATCAATCTTACCATACACCTGTCAACTCGAGTGACCATATCAACTTACATCGCACCCTACCGATACCAACTATAACTACCACACCAGGTCCTCCTGCCTGCATCACCAACCCCACGCCACTCACCGGCCACTGAAAGCCTCCTGACGTATCATCATACGACACCCACTGCACCTCGCAACCCCCGGGCCATTCCTGACTTACTCCACTCGGCCATTCCAGAGATTACTACTAATTCTTCTTCTGACGACAACACCAACATTTTCAACCCTTGTTTATTTTAATAAACAATTTAACCAAAACCTTCTTGTCCATTATTTCTTCTTTGCATACCATACGCTTTTAAAGATATACCATCATATATCACCTTATTTTGCTGCAGAGAAAAAAATAGCTTGACTCCTATGAAACCAGACATGACAAAAAAGAGGTTCATAAGAAAAGACTTTGTTTTTGCACACTTGATTGGCTGTTGCTGGAGCCAATCAGTGTATAGAGTGGGAGTTATAAAGACATTTCCTACTCCATATTTTAAATTGCTAGATCTCAATGCCAACACATTATTTAGATTGAGTGACCCCTTACGGGCTCAAAGTTGAATATTTCCATAGCTATTCGAGCCTCATTTGGTTGTTGAAAATTTACATTGTGTTGTGTCACGAGATGAAAAAATACACAGAAGAATTGTGAGTTTAATACATTTATTAAGCACCAGCATCCGGTGCCAAATGGATACATACAAACACAGAACAAATAAGTACAAACAATTAACAAGACAAAACTTACACTAAATAGAGGAGGGTCAGTTCGGTATAGCCAACACAGCAAAGTCAGTCTGATATTATTCAGCCAGTTAATCTACTTTAATTGTAGGTTATTTTATGGCTATGAGCCAGTCCATCTGGTAGAGTGTTGAAGGGGTGCTAAGGCTATGAGCCAGTCCATCTGGTAGAGTGTTGAAAGGGTGCTAAGGCTATGAGCCAGTCCATCTGGTAGAGTGTTGAAGGGGTGCTAAAGCTATGAGCCCGTCCATCTGGTAGAGTGCTGAAGGGGTGTTAACTACTCTACAATACATAGACATACTCAAGCAATCAATTTCTTACTATATCATGACAAACTCTGATAGAAATGATGAAATAATTATAATAACTTTCTGTGACATCTGGTTGGTTGGTTTTTATGGTATGTCAACCCTTGTTGGGTTATTTTATGCTGAAGATATTTTGTTTTACTCATTCTCGATCGGTGCTCAATTTCTCTTTTTTAAACACATTTTCTTTAAACTCATTTTGTTCTATTTAACCCATAGATGGGACCCTAACAGGTACTACCACTCCGGGTCAGAGTAGACCTGGGAGTAATGGTGATGAAGGGTACTCCACATTCCCCAGAGCTCCAGAAATGGTACTTCACCAACAAATAGAGTTTAATGTTATTCCCAGGACATGAAGACACTCAGCCACTGCTTTCTAGTGCATATATGATAAAAAGTGTTGGGGCTTGCTATGAGGGCAATAGGGTTGAGACAATCATATAGGTGCTAGGGCTTGACATGACCAGCCGATCTAGCTTAAGTAAGGGCCAAAGTGGAGTGTTTCATTGTGACATCTGAATGCAGATCCTTGATGTATTGTTATTTACTAAGCTTAGCTTAGATGTGGCACAAGGCAAGAGTATGGGGCGCCCAATAAGAATCAAACTCACTAACTGTTGAGAGATTTCTCTCATAAGGTGTGTGCTAGATGCCCACTTCTATTTATAGACTTGCCGAGAACCATATGATCAACCTCTTGGCCAATCACTGGCAGTACTCTGCTGCTAATATAATATTTATACCGGCTGTTCTGGTCATAACTATGCATAACTGCTTTGAACCTTCGTGAACGACGGACATAGGATTGAATCACTGGACCTTTAACAATACGCAGGATAGGATTTATTCACTTACCAAAGGATTCTATAACTCAGGACTTACTTACTTTAAACCCTTTTCAACTGGCCAAGGATGGCATTTAAAAACTTAACACTAACAATGGTCTGCGATCTAGCTTGCTGACCATTACACCACATCAGGTGCCCACATCCACGATGTTTAAGGATACCATTAGGTGTGGTATTGCCGTGAGGTTCTTAATTATGTTATTTCTCCTGAAGATCATTAATAAAAACTAACTTTATACAGCAAATATAATCAATTTTAAATTAAAATTATTAAATTATACAAAACTGATACTAAATCTCAAACTGCTGCAAGGTACAATTTTAAAAAAAATCACACTAACCACCCTAACATTAGGGTTAGGGTTAGGGTTAATGCTTGGCTGATAGCCACTGTATTTGCTTAAAAGTCTTCTAAAAGATATATTCAAACGACATGTCATGTGACAAAAATGGTAGTTTATTAAAGAGTTGAAAAAACAACAGACTTTGTTATTTTTTAACAGAAATTAAAATATTAATATTTAAAAAAAATATATACCTTGCATTGAGTGTATAAAATGTCATCAACATTGGAAGTTGTTGTTGTTGTTGTCGTCATCATCATCATCATCATCATCATCATCATCATCATCATCATCATAATTACAACAGCAACACCATCAATAATAATAATAATAATAATAATAATAATAATAATAATAATAATGATTGTTGTTGTAGTAGGGACAATAACAACAACAACAATAACAACAATAACAATGATGGTGATGATATTATTATTATTATTATTATTATTATTATTATTATTATTATTTTATTTTATTCTATTTTATTTTATTTTATCTAAAGTAAATCCTATTTGTTCTATGTATAAATTAAAATTAAAATCTTTTTTTCAAACTCATTTATAAACACAAATATCCATTTTTGCCAAATGCTTGACATTTTTTTAACTTTATTTTCAAATAATTTCAACTCTACATTAGACAGTTATGATATTCATGATGATTAATATGACAGTCTTCATTTATTCCATTCTTTCTACAAGAATTTTTAACAAATTCGTGGTTGGCGTAAAATCATCCAACTGCGAGACGCCATAAAATCGTCACTCAGTTATCTCCCTTTGTTACGCATCGGCCATATTGTTTTTTTCTTAGATCAACATTAGATTGTGTTCCCTTAAAGAAGGCATAACGAAATAACCAACCCTTTTAATTGTTTATTTCCTGACTCACAATTAATCGTAAGTATCTGTGTATATAAATCCTTTGGAAATTCGATGTCTAAACCCGATCTTTCTCTCTTTATTTCTCCATTTTTCATGCGATTAACTTATTTTTAAAACCACATCTCTCTTTCTTTGCTAAATCGGGTGTTTTTGTCAAATATTATGTACTTAAAAAAGTCACCAAATGTATTTTTTACTTGTTATTTAACTATATGTATTGTTATAATTTCTTGTAGGTAATCGGTACTAATAATTCAACTAATGTCAAATGCTTTTAATACTTCAGCATTTTTTTGTTTTCACAACATATTTCGGCAACGTTACCATGCGAGGTTAAAAAATGCTTTTTTGTTCTATGGAAACCCAGTGGAGTAATAATTCGATGAAATATGTTTAATTTCTAATGTTATGATTCAAGTTGTTATTTATATTTTTCTGCTATTATCATTATTTATTTATTTTATATATTTTGTTATTCTTTCTCCCTCGAATATAACATCATATAAGATGACTGTTTACGTTTTTTTTCTTCTTTTTTTTATTTATTTAATTCAATCGTTAAAAAAAACGTGTTTTAAAAAGATGACGATTACCGGTTTCCATTCGAACATGTTTTAATCAAAATGTTTTCGAGTAAAAAAAATTATGTTGTAGACAGATTCGTTTTCTTTTAAAGAAAATCTCGATTTTGTTGTTGTTGTTGTATTAACAATAATTTATATACATATAAATGGGCTTTGTATATATAAAGAAAGCCTATTTTAAAAGTTTATATTAGAAAAGCAAAAAATTTAAATTTTAGACGAATATGTTATTTCGTAAACTTTACTTCTTTTTATTTTTATTTTTATTTCTCAGATCAACCAACTATTTTACTTCTTTAAAACTTAATTCAACAATTTTAAAGATTGCTGATAAATAATTAAAAAAAAAAAAAAAAAGATTAAAACCTATTTAATTTTGTAAAATTACCGAGTAAAGTTTTCAGGGATTAAAAAAATCGCTTTTGAAAATCTCCTTTTTTAGGCAACTGTGAACGATCCATTGTGCGTTTAAGGGAAATCTCAATTTCCAAAGTTTGGTGTTTTTCATAATATTGGATTAATTAAAAAAAAAATCAGTGCAGAAAATTTGATAAACAATTTAATCAGCATTAATGATAACATTTGGATGTTTCTATATTTCTTGGAGATTATATTTCCATCAAATAAACATTCGGTTGTCTGATTACGCAACCACCTTCCTTAAATCTTACCCGGAGGTTTCATAAAATAGTTCTTCCTAACTCATAAGGCCCATATTTGATTAAAAAATTGATAGATCTCTCAGGGGGTTTCATAAAATAGTTTTTACTAACCCACGAGGCCCATATTTTATTAAAAAATAGATCTTACCTGGGGGTTTCATAAAATAGTTTTTACTAACCACGAGGCCCATATTTTATTAAAAATAGATCTTACCTGGGGGTTTCATAAAATAGTTTTTACTAACCCAAGGCCATATTTGATTAAAAAATAGATCTTACCCATGGGTTTCATAAAAGTTTTTACTAACCCACAAGGCCCATATTTGATTAAAAAATAGATCTTACCCATGGGTTTCATAAAATAGTTTTTACTAACCCACGAGGCCCATATTTGATTAAAAATAGATCTTACCAGGGTTTCATAAAATAGTTTTTACTAACCCACAAGGCCCATATTTGATTAAAAAATAGATTTACCTGGGGGTTTCATAAAATAGTTTTTACTAACCCAAGGCCCATATTTGATTAAAAAATAGATCTTACCTGGGGGTTTCATAAAATAGTTTTTACAAACCCACAAGGCCCATATTTTATTAAAAAATAGATCTTACCCATGGGTTTCATAAAATAGTTTTTACTAACCCACAAGGCCCATATTTGATTAAAAAATAGATCTTACCCATGGGTTTCATAAATAGTTTTTACTAACCCACAAGGCCCATATTTGATTAAAAAATAGATCTTACCCATGGGTTTCATAAAATAGTTTTTACTAACCCACGAAGCCCATCTTAAAATGTATTTGAGCAAAATTGACCGAAAAAATAGTTTTAAGTGTATTAAAAATAAATTACATCTGTAATATTATTGTCTTTTTTACTGATGCTCATTATGTTATTACTTTTCAACTTAGACAAAAATTTGACCTTAAATAATCGATTTAATTCATTTTTAAAATGTAAAGCAGACAAAAATGGGTATCCCTAGTTTTTACTAACCCTTGAAGCCCAAAATAGATATATCTTACCTGGAGGTTTCATAAAATAGTTCTTCCTAACCCATAAGTCCCATATTTGCTTAAAAATGAATAAATAAATAGATAATTTAATTTACCTTACCTTACCCATTCACCATGGATAGGATTTGCCACAATGTCACAAGTGTGGGGTATCCAGTGAGGATCAAACTTGCTTCTCAATATAATTTGATGCTCGTTGGATGTCTCATACTTGTGATCTTGTTTCAAATCATACGCGTGGGAATGGGTTGGGTAAATTGTTTTTTGTTTTGATTTTTTAAGCAGCAATCTTCAATAGTTTTTACCTTTTTTATTGAATATTTTACTTTCTTTTTTTTTTTCCCCCATTCATTCTTTAAAAATAAAATCTTAAGAATGTTAATCTAAATTAATTTCAAGAAGAGATGATTGATATCTGTTCATACATAAATTGTTGGAATCGAGATTAGAGACAATTTGGTATGTATGTGTTATGTGTGTTGTTGCCCATATGTGTTTGTGTATGTGTGTGTTTGATTTAAAAAGGTTAGAATGAAACTGTAACTTTTATCAAAAATTATGATTATAATTAAAATGAATTTCCATTTTAACACCAGCTTTTCTTAACTTGGTTTTTAACAACAACAAAAAAGGATAGGCCAAATCTGGAATGATACTAAGACATTGTTGGATGCACAGACAGACACACACACACATACACACACACACACTCACAAATAAACAAACTGCTGAAACCTGCCTTTCCAAAAAAGAAAAAGGATAGGTCAAATCTGGAATGATACTAAGACGTCGTTGGACAGACACACACACATAAACACACACACTTACACATACACACATGCAGAGAATTTGGACGAAGATATCACCAGTCATACAACAAAATGGACAAATCCTAGTAACAAGGTAACAGCTCCAGAACTTAGCTTTCAGAAATCTTCTGACTAAGGGATCTTTAACCCTAAATATTAAGAATAAATAAACCATGATAGGGATAATGACCATGAACAGGATGTAAACAAGGGAGATAATTCATCCGATGAAAGCTACTACTTTCACATGAGAGGAGGGTCGCGCACGGTAAAGGGAATTGCCTTGTGAGACTACAAATTGAACTTGCGACATCCAGGTTTTGATTGGTGACTCTCGGTAAGACCTATATCACCCCCTATTGGTTGGAGTGTTTCAACTGGTAAGGAGGCATAAAAGCCGAGGCAGTCTCTCTTGGTGATGAATTACTGTTTTTAGCCGGGAGAACTGGTTATCCTTTGCAGTTTTACCAATAATTCTTTAGAATTATTTTACAAAGAATTGCTTTACGTACATTTGGGCTAGTGAGTCTAAGGATAAACAAATGCTCAATTTTTGGTGATCTTGAGCCAGATCAATGAAGACTGAATGATATTCTCATGGGTTTCATAAAGAGAGAAAATTGAATGGTTTCTTTTCATGGAAATATTTTAAACAGTTGAGAAGCGAGAGGTAAAGTGATTGAAAACACAACCTCCAAGTTGTGAGTGGTGACTCTTGGTAAGCCTTCTGTCATCCATTGTTGATTGGATTGGTTCGGTGTTGGAGGGGAGAGAATTACTGTTCTTAGCTGGGAGAACCTGTTGTCCGTGGCAGTCTTACCGATGACGCTTGTGTGAGAACAAGACCAGACAAATTTTATTTAAATTACTCACAATACTCATCAATTGTAAAGTTTGAATATTTTGATGCAAAATGAGCACCTCACATTGTGTAATGGTTAACAAGCTAGATTAGCTGACCATTGTTAGTGAGTTTGATTCTCACTAGGTGATTGGGGGGAGGGGTCCCTGTGGCATAGTAGATGACATGCTAGACTGCCAGATTGTAGTGAGTTCAAACTCCAATTGCACTATTACGTTCTCTTTCGGACTAATATCCTTGGGAAATGTATGAACCCACCATGAGTTAAATAGTACCATTACTGTTCTTCTACAAGGATAGCTTTTACATTATTGCACTATTACATTCTATTTAGGACTAATACCCTTGGGAAATGTATGAATCCACCATGAGTTAAATAGTACCATTACTGTTCTTCTACAAGGATAGTTTTACATTATCGCACTATTATACATTCTATTTAGGACTAATTACCTTGGGAAATGTATGAATCCACATGAGTTAAATAGTACCATTACTGTTCTTATACAAGGATAGCTTTTACATTATCGCACTATTACATTCTATTTAGGACTAATACCCTTGGGAAATGTATGAATCCACCATGAGTTAAATAGTACCATTACTGTTCTTCTACAAGGATAGCTTTTACATTATCGCACTATTACATTATCGCACTATTACATTCTATTTAGGACTAATACCCTTGGGAAATGTATGAACCCACCATGAGTTAAATAGTACCACTACTGTTCTATACAAGGATAGCTTTTACATTATCGCACTATTACATTCTCTTTCGGACTAATACCCTTGGGAATGTATGAACCCACCATGAGTTAAATAGTACCACTACTGTTCTTCTACAAGGATGGCTTTTACATTATCGCACTATTACGTACTCTTTCGGACTAATACCCTTGGGAAAATGTATGAACCCACCATGAGTTAAATAGTACCACTACTGTTCTTATACAAGGATAGCTTTTACTT
>CM042163.1:3501391-3646391 GCA_023376005.1 Doryteuthis pealeii
AAAGGGAGGAGAATCTTTTTTTAGAAAATTCATTTTAAAAGCAAAAAGAAATTGCCTTTAACGTTCATTTGGGCTAGTGAAGTCCTAAGGATAAACAAATGCCCTTCAAATTTTTGGTGAATTCTTGAGCCAGATCAAAATGAAAAACTGAAAATGATATCTCAAATGGGTTCATAAAAAGAGAGAAAATTGAAAATGGTTTCTTTTCATGGAAATAATTTTAAAGCAGTTGAGAAGCGAGAGGTAAAGGTTGATTGAAAAAGCAACACCTCACGGCAAAAGTTGTGAGTGGGTGACTCCTTGGTAAGCCTTTCTGTCATCCGATTGTTTGATTGGATTGGTTGCGGTGTTTTTGGAACAGGAGGGAGAGAATTACTGTTCTTAGCTGGGAGAACGCTGTTTGTCGCGTGCAAGTCTTAACCGATGACGGCTTGGTGTGAGAACAAGACGCAGACAAAATTTTATTTAAATTACTGCACAATACTCATCAATTGTAAAAGTTTTGAATAATTATTGAATGGCAAAATGAGGCACGACATCAAACATTGTGTAAATGGTTAACAAGCTAGATTAGGCCTGACCATTGTTAGTGAGTTTGATTCTCACTAAGTGATTATGGGGGAGGGTTCCTGTGGCATAGTAAGATGACATGCCCTAGACTGCCAGATTGTAGTGAGATTTCAATACTCCAATTGCACTATTACGTTCTCATTCGACCTAAATATCCTTGGGATAATGTAATGAAAAACGCCACCATGGAGTTAAATAGTACCATTACTGTTTCTTCTAAGCAAGGAATAGCTTTAATTATTGCACTATTAACATTCTATTAGGACTAAATAACCCTTGGGGAAATAGTATGAATCCACCAATGAAGTTAAATAGTACCAATTACTGTTGCTTCTACAAGGATAGGCTTTTACATTATCGCACTATTACATTCTAATTTAGGGACTAATACCATTGGGAAATGTAATGAATCACCAAGAGTTAAAATAGCTGAGCCGAATTACTGTGTTCTTATACAAGGATAGGCGCTTTTTACTTATCGCACTAATTACATTCTATTTAGGAACTAATACCGCTTAGGGAAAAATGTATGAATCAGGCATGAGTTAAAATAGTAACGCTGGATTACTGTTCTTCTACAAGGATAGCGTTTTACATTATCTGGCACTATTACATTATCGCAGGCTATTAATTCTAATTTAAGGACTAATACCCTTGGGAATATGTAAATGAACCCACCGATGAGTTAAATAGTAACGCACTACTTGTTCCCTTATACAAAGGATGCTTTTACATATAATCGCAGCTATAGCATTCTCTTTCGGACTAATACCGACTTGGGGAAATGTATGAACCCACCATGAGTTAAATAGTAACCCGACTACTGTTCTTCTAAGCAAGAGGATGGCTTTTAGCATTATCGGCACTATTACGTACTCTTTCGGACTAATACCCTTGGGAAAATGTATGAACCCACCATGAGTTAAATAGTACCACTACTGTTCTTATATCAAGGATAGCTTTTACATTATCGCACTATTATGTTCTCTTTTCGGACTAATACCCTTGGGAAATGTATGAACCCACCAAAAGTTAAATAGTACCACTACTGTTCTTCTAGAAGGGTGGATTTTACATTAAATAACCCATAATGGTTGACACCTCTATATACATATACATAGCCACTACCTCTGCCCACATACACCCATACAGATACACTTGCACTGTGATGCATGCATATTCATATAGACATACTTGTACCTACAATATCTATTATCTGCATTATCTATATCTATCTATCTATACATATATAAAAGGCAGTTGTGTATATGTATGTCCGTCTATATCTATACATATATAAAAGGCAGTTGTGTGTATATGTATGTCCAGAGGAAACTTCGAAAATAAAACAATTAACAACAAAGTAAATATATATATATATACATTAAATATCACCAGGGCTTGGTTTTTGAGCAAAAATAATATAGATTTGATTTACGTTTGTGAAGATAATTAAAAATAAAATTTAAATGATAACAGCATGGATTTTATTTTTCATTCAATATTTTAGATAGTAGACATTAACATTTATTTTTCAGAGTAGCTGGATCAATGCAAGGTTGATTTTTTTACATAGGGATTTAAATGGGGCATCCCACGAGGATTCAACTCACGATTCAGTAATAATGGATCTATGGGATTAACTTTAAAAAAAAAACCTCTACCCAGGTTATGTCGGGTAGCCGCTGCTAGTTGCACCTAAATATGTGCACCTCTAGGGACAGAAGAGACTTATAGTGTCACCAGTAGATATTTAATTTTCACACCCAAAATGCATAACCCATGAAAGTTGATATGCCATTGAAACAAAGAAACTAAACCATCAGTTGGTGATCCTCCATACTTTTGCTTTTAAATTTAAATTCTTCTACAGCACTACCTTGACTTACAAGTGACTCAACTTATATGTTTTCTGAGTTACAAACTCTCACTTGGTCAGTTTTTTTTTTTGCTTTGTGTTGAGAGCTAAAATTTGAGTTACAAGCAAGCTTGGGTAATTTATGAGGAAGTGCGTCCCGGTCTCCTGCCTCAAAAATTGCTACCCGATGACTATCAAAATAACAACCCCCAGCTCGTCGTAATTCTTGTTTATTTATCGTAATTTGTCGTAATTCTTGTTTAGATATGAAGATGGATATATAGTTTGGAATAGACTGAGATAGATAGATAAACAAACAAAATAATATAGATAGATACGAACAAATGGAGATAGATATTTTTGACAAGTAAATGTATTTGGGGGGGGTCGCATCTTTTTTTTTTGTCGTAATTCTTGTTTATTTAAACTAAAAACAAGACATTAAACAAACATGAATAAAAAAAAATCTTAGTATTTAAAGTAATATAGATAAATATGAACAAATTGAGATAGATATGAAGATGGATAGTTTTGAATAGACTGAGCTGGGTTGTTATTTTAATAGTCACCGGGTAGTCATTTTTGAGGCAGGAGACCGGGACGCACTTCCTCATAAATTACCCAAGCTTCAGATATGCTTATGTTAATAAGTTCACTAAAAACATTTAAGTTTCTAAATTTATTATGTCAAAGAAAAATATAATTTATTATATCAATTTTTCTTATGATTTCTAAATGAAAATGAATTCAGTAGTGCCTTTACTTACGTGGGTACCAACTTAGGAGTTTTCTGAGTTACGAGTTGTCACTTGGTCGATTTTATTCTATTTTGTTAAATGAGAGCTAAAATCTAAGGTACGAGTGAGCTTCAAATACACTTATGTTAATAGATTAACTAAAAACATTTAAGTTTCCAAAATTTATTATGTCAAAGAAAAAATATAATTTATATATCAATTTTTTCTTATGATTTTCTAAATGAAAATGAATTCAGTAGTGCCTTTACTTACGGTGTACCAACTTAGGAGTTTTCTGAGTTACGAGTTGTCACTTGGTCGATTTTATTCTATTTTGTTAATGAGAGCTAAAATCTAAGGTACGAGCGAGCTTCAGATACACTTATGTTAATAGATTAACTAAAAACATTTAAGTTTCCAAATTTATTATGCCAAAGAAAAATATTGTTTATAAAAAAAGAAAAAACATTAAAAACATATTACAACACATAATTCATTGCATTCTATTTAATTGCTTTTATACAACACACTATTTTTCTAATTTAACAAAAACATAACACAAAAAATTATATCTTGTGGTTGGGGTGGGGGTAATGGCATTTCAGTTTATTTCAATGGGAAAAATTGATTTGTTATTCGAGGAAATTGAGTTATGAGCAAAATGAATTAAACTCATAAGTCAAAGTATCACCGTTTTATTTGTTTTAATGAAATTTAACTTTGACATAAAAAATGTTTTCATATTTCTATAAAAAAAAATGATATTGTTTAATTTGTCATTTGATTTCTAAGCAATTTAATCTTTGCAGATGAGAAATCATTTTTATTTGATTATTTAAATTTAATTTTCTTTTTCTTTTTCTGATCTTCAGTTTCCAGCATGTGCGCTCTTCCCGCTGCCCCTCCGGGGAAGAGAAAGGAAATCTATAAATATGAGGCACCCTGGACCGTCTATGGAATGAATTGGAGCATTCGACCTGACAAACGTTTTCGATTGGCTCTAGGTAGCTTTTATGGAAGAATACAATAATAAAGTAAGGAGATATTTATTATCATTTCCTTGAGGGGGGAGGGGCCAGGGGGCAAGTAATTAATCCTGGACAAAATGCTGAGATAAAACAATAGCCTCGGTCAAGTTCTCAATTAACATACAATTTATAAATGGGCAACTTTAAATTCACTATAAAATTATATCAAGGTGATAATCTTTGTTAAATATCAAAATATTTTAATCTCAAAAGTTTTAGAATTTCAGATCAGCTTTTATTCAACTTGCAAATTAATAGATTCCTTCATACAAAATGGCAGCAACACTGGAATAACTGTATCCACAATAAACTCTTCCTAATCAAACGACTTTGGGAGGCTGCAGACCAACTTTAAGGAAGTCTAGAAAGGAACAAGTCATTATGTCCCGATTATGCATTGGTCATACAAAACTAACGCACTCTTATATACTCAAACAAGAACAACAACCACTATGTGAAACATGTCAAACACCCCTGACAGTTAAACACTTATTGATGGAATGCAGATATTTTGCTCCCATCAGAAACCATTATTTTAAAGCAAACAATATGAAGGATCTATTTGAAAATGTTAACATAGGGGATATTTTCTCCTTTTTGAGGGAAATAAAATTATACCATAGAATATAGACATGAAACAAATCAATGCCATACAATATAATCCCCAATAATGCTAACACATTGTTAAAACCAATTACTAAAAGTATATATATGAATGCACTATGTATAACACCCCAACTGCTAGTCATGATATAACCCTGGACGGGTTGATATGCCGTTAAAATTAATAAACCAACCAACCATCAACTTGCAAAATATGAAAACAGTCTAAAGATAAAGTTGGCAGAGTGGCTATTAATTGAAAGTGGAAGTGGTTTGTGAAATTTATTAGGCTTTGCAGCTAGCTACTAGTATTGCACAAGCAGCCCTCTTTCTTAATTGACGTGGGGAAGGGGCCCTGTAGCGAGCGTAGCGTAATTGGTTTGCAAAATTTAGTGGGCTTTGCAGCTAACCACTAGTATTGCGCAACCTGCTCTCTCTTGTTCTGAGTCTCATAGCTGAGGCAGGGAATGGGCCTGGTAGCGAGCGTAGTGTAAGTTTGCAAAATTTAGTGGGCTTTGCAGCTAACCACTAGTATTGCGCAACCTGCTCTCTCTTGTTCTGAGTCTCATAGCTGAAGTGGTGAATGGGCCTGGTAGCGAGCGTAGTGTAAATAGTTTGCAAAATTTAGTGGGCTTTGCAGCTAACCACTAGTATTGCGCAACCTGCTCTCTCTTGTTCTGAGTCTCATAGCTGAAGTGGTGATGGGCCTGGTAGCGAGCGTAGTGTAAATAGTTTGCAAATTTAGTGGGCTTTGCAGCTAACCACTAGTATTGCGCAACCTGCTCTCTCTTGTTCTGAGTCTCATAGCTGAAGTGGTGAATGGGCCTGGTAGCGAGCGTAGTGTAAATAGTTTGCAAAATTTAGTGGGCTTTGCAGCTAACCACTAGTATTGCGCAACTGCTCTCTCTTGTTCTGAGTCTCATAGCTGAAGTGGTGAATGGGCCTGGTAGCGAGCGTAGTGTAAATAGTTTGCAAAATTTAGTGGGCTTTGCAGCTAACCACTAGTATTGCGCAACCTGCTCTCTCTTGTTCTGAGTCTCATAGCTGAAAGTGGTGAATGGGCCTGGTAGCGAGCGTAGTGTAAATAGTTTGCAAAATTTAGTGGGCTTTGCAGCTAACCACTAGTATTGCGCAACCTGCTCTCTCTTGTTCTGAGTCTCATAGCTGAAGTGGTGAATGGCCTGGTAGCGAGCGTAGTGTAAATAGTTTGCAAAATTTAGTGGGCTTCAGCTAACCACTAGTATTGCGCCCTGCTCTCTCTTGTTCTGAGTCTCATAGCTGAAGTGGTGAATGGCCTGGTAGCGAGCGTAGTGTAAATAGTTTGCAAAATTTAGTGGGCTTGCAGCTAACCACTAGTATTGCGCAACCTGCTCTCTCTTGTTCCTAGTCTCATAGCTGAGGCAGGGAATGGCCTGGTAGCGAGCATAGTGTAAATAGTTTGCAAAATTTAGTGGGCTTTGCAGCTAACCACTAGTATTGCGAACCCACTCTCTCTCGTAATTGGGGTGAGGAAGGGCCCCAGTAGTGAGAGTAGCATAAGTGCTTTGCGAAATTGTCTATTGCCTATTGTCAGTATCAGCTGGACAGCAAGGGAATCTATCCCCTTTTCACTAGTGCTAGACCAGGGAGATTGTTTTTGGCTTAGGTGAAGAGCCACACCTACACTCCGCTTCCTCCTTTACTGCACAGATCAGATTACCCAATCTGCTACTTGCGCGCTGAGTTAGCGGGGACTGGTATTAAACCCCCAAACCTTGAGATTGTTAATAATAATGAAATTTATTGTGTACAGTGCTCAGGTGCACCACAACTCATCAAAGTCTCATGTCAAGTACACAGAATAATGTATTAGTGTCAGGAACATGAACAGTTTACAGTAATAATATGCATGTATGTGTGCGCGTGTGTGCATATGTATGTGGAGAGTGGCATCAGGTATAGTGTCGGCGGACTACAGGAAGCATGGAGGCTTTGAAAGACTCAGTGCTTCGGCAGCCTACAACAGACGTAAGAGGTTTATTCCATGTCTCCGCAATTCTGATTGTGAAAAAATGTTTTCCGAAAGTCACGTGCGCAGTGCTGTTTTCTGACTTTGTAGGCATGCCCACGTGTGTTAGAAAGATGGAGATCAAAAAGGTGCTCAAGATTGCTGTTAGTGGCTGCTCTACTGACTGAGCTCAACTGGCCCTTTGGAAACAGTTTTAAAAAATTTATTTATTTTTCAATTAGTAAAATAAGAGAAACTGTTGATTTTTAAAACTGATCAACAAAGTAAAATCGTCTTAGAAATCATCAATAAAATCTAAAAAAGGTTGAAATTGTTTTTCATTATTCTCAAGACGTACTGAAAGCACCGATTTAAGTTAAGCAGCTATGTGCCTGTTCAAAACTTAATTGGGTGACCACTTAAGCAACAGCAGGTACTGTAGGCAACCTTTGTTTATCAAAATGAATTGATCCGGCATTGAATGACCCGAAAAGGGTTTATATGCCATCGTAAAACAAAACAACCAAAAAGTTGTTTTTCAAATTTAAGGAAAACATCACTTTAAAAATCTTCCACTGTAGATTATCTCCCTTGGGTTATCTCCCTTGAATGAAAAAAAAAAAAAGAAGCTGATTAAAAGAAACAGTCCAATGCTAAGAAATCATTTTAAACAAACTTTTTCTTTTCAAAAATGATCCCCCATTTATTTCTGAAACTTTTCAAACTCAATAGATCTATTCTGAATGCATATTCACACTTTTTCTCTCTCATATTTCGATGATTTGTGTTTTTTATTTGTCTTTTTGTTGTATTTCTTTTTCTCCAGGTACAGATTGTATCATTGGATGAAGAAACATCCGAGTTTACTTCCAGAAGCACCTTTGATCATCCATACCCGACCACAAAAATCATGTGGATTCCAGATGCCGTAAGTTACACACGACACAAGCACCCCTTTTCTCTTTGACCTAATGTATTTAAGATATAATTATTAGTAACAAGATCCAATCTTTTACTCTACAATCAATCGGCAATTGTTTTCACAAGAAGAGAATTTTGTCCCTGTTTTTGAGCAAAATTACTTTCTCCTATAAAATTAAATTTTGATTAATTAATTTAATCAAACACACACATATGTGTATGTTTGCAGTTTAAATAAATTGTTTTCTGATTTATGAAATTCTTTCACTAATCATTTCATTCAGAAAGGAATTTCTTTGAAAATTATATATCTTATTATAATGGAGATTGTGTGTTTGTCTGTCTGAAGCCGAAACTAAATCACGACTCAAGTCACAATTCCCTTAGTTATTGACGTCACATTCACCATGAATTTATTTTTATTTAAACCTCAGTTATTGATAAAATTGTTATACCTTATTAATACTTTTGACTATCTACATTCTAATAACATGCAATTGTATTTATATATGCAACAAAATAGCGGGTTACAGTGTGAACAGGAAAGCTAATTTGCATATTGATATTAAAAGTTTAATTTTATTAAATATGCGCTTGGTATTATTGATTTCTAATTGTTTGTTTTTTTCTTAATGAATATGAGCAAAAAACTCGGGGATAAATCTTAAAAGAAATCCTTTAATATAAAGAAATAACAGTAATTTTATTCTTTACTTCCTAATTTAACTAAATAGTTAAATTAGGAAAATTCAGCAATAAAAGGAGGGAGTGATGAAAAATGATGGAAGACTTAGTTTCAAAGTTGTTCTATTCTTCGATTATACCCCCTCTGTTTCAAATCATTTTATTTGGATTTTTATTTAGTTTCAAAAGTATTTCAAATTTAACATATTTCATTACATTAAAATTCAAGTACTTGCACCCGGAGGGTGCATATATTTGCTAGTATATATATATATATATATATATATATACATACAGTGATGCTGATAGCTTTTAGATTTAGTGCGTCCTGGGATGCACATATTTGCTTTGAATGAGTCCCAACTAAAGTTTCTTAATAAATTGTAGGGTTTTTTTATATATTATCTGGAGAAACAACTGAAGCCATCTAACTCCTATCTTGTAATCTATCCTGTGTAATTCGTTTCCAAGAAACTATTGAAATGTATTTACAGTTAGTTTGAAATGGTGAGGGAAGAAAAAAGCAAAACACTGGGATGCATGGATACAATTTTACTGAGTCCTTTTTAATTTTTGTGCGGCAGCAACACAGGACATGTAGCTATCAACATCTGTGTGTGTGTTACATAATCTATGCATAGATTATTGTCAATGCCCTGTATTTCTGAAGGGATGGCCCCTTTTCATATCACGGGCGGGACTTTCCATGGAATATTACAGAAAGCCCGCGAAATACGTGAAGTCACGTGGGACCTGGTTGGCTCTCAGTTTCAGCTTGGTCTTTCTGCCTTAGCTGAAGCTCACTGCACACGCGTGTTTTACATGAAAGGTTTAGTTAAGTAAATAAAAGCTTACATAAATAATATGGTTTTGTGGTTGATGAATGTCTTGGCAACAAGACTGATCTAGAAGAAGAAATGAATTAAGTGCGACTGACCACCAAGACGAAGTCCAGACGCTAGGAGAAGAACGTAAGATACCAAAGATGAGCAGATGAAAAATAGAAGTAAAAAGAAGAGTATACAACATGTGTATATGTGTGTGTGTATGTATATATATATATATATATATATATAGCCACTTTCGTGCAGCTCATTGTTGAACTTTTTTGAAGCTCACCATTATATTGTTCGAATTATTGAGCTTTTTTTTTCTTTTTATTTTGTTGTTATTATTGTTACTATATCAAGCAATGGCAATACTTGAATACGAGTTTGCTGCCATCATATATATATATATATATATATATATATATATATATTCTGAAAAAATATTTATATATTTCTGAAAATAAACTCTGATGATGAAGCTCTAGCTTTGAAATCGATAAGACATATAAAACATCTTTTTGTCTTTATTTTTTACGCATTGTATTGCCTTCGAATTTTATATATATATATATATATATATATATATATATTTCCTATTTAGTTAAATGACACAAAATTCATATGTGTGGAATGGTGATAGCAATTTGATCTGTACATTTAAGTTTGATCAAATGGATTTGTCTGTTTAGTATATTAACAATTCCCCCCCCCCTTTTGTGACCATTTTCTGAAGAAATAAGTCTGCATCCCCCCCCCCTATCTGACAAAGAATGAAAAAGTTGTGCTAACAACATCAAGATGGAGTTCTTCACTTATCAGAACAAAATTCTCTCTTTGCTTTTTTGTTTCTTTCTTTAATTAAAATAATTGTTTGTCTTTTGCAATTTTTTGATTCTTCAACACTCTAAACAGCAAATGTTTTATTTTTCTTCTTTTCCAAAACAGAAAGGAGGATTTCCAGATTTGTTGGCCACCAGTGGAGATTATTTGAGAGTTTGGCGTGTCGGAGAAAATGACACCAGATTGGAATGCCTTTTGAACAATGTGAGTCTCTCCACCCCCACTCTTCTCCCTCTCTCTCTTCTCTCCCTCTCTCTTCTCCCCCTGTCACCTTCTCCCCCATCTCTCTCTCTCTCTCCAACTCTCCAACTTTTTACTTTCTTGTCATTTTTAAAGCCTAAGTCTAAAGAAAGAAATTGTTATTCTTTGGTTTTTAAAAAAATTATCTAAAAAAAAATGTTCTTTTTTACTTTTTACTTTTACTAAAATGATTGTAATATCTGCCCTGTTTGCTATATGGGAGGTGATGGTCAGATTTGAAAGCCTTTTCTACAATAATTTTTCTCTGAATGTTTGAGATGAGGCTTGATGATTAGTATTATCTGCATTATTCGACTATTGTCCCCATCTTCATTATTATTTGTTTTCGGCTGATATGCCCACCGGCCTTCTTCAGGTATTTCTTTTCGGACTCGGCAACCTTCTCGGACTCGGGAACTTTCTTGTCGTAATCAGGAGCCATCACGGAACTTCGAACTTAACCCTTTATTTAGTCCAGGGGGGTATCCTGTTCTCATTCCGCTAACCATAGCTGGGGTAGGAGTTGTGTTAATTATTTTTCTATGTTACTGCCTCTACTCAGGATTGAACCCGGAATCCAGAGATAACTGTCACTTATAAACTGTCTTAACCTAACTACCTTATCCACTAGGCCATGTGTCCGAGTAGGTTCCCTATTCTGACAAGAAATACCTGAAGAAGGCCGGAGGGCATATCATCCGAAATGTTGTACAAATAACAATGAAGATGGGGACAATAGTCTGAATAATGCAGATAATACTTTTCTACAATACTTTTTCTTTTTGGGGCCCTGTAACCTGGATGTCATCAAATAGAGAATTCTCATTTTTAGTCCCTGTAACCTGTATATCATCAAATAGAGAATTCTCATTTTTGGGGCCCTGTAACCTGTATACCATCAAATAGAGAATTCTCATTTTTGGTCCTGTAACCTGTATACATCAAATAGAGAATTCTCATTTTTGGGCCCTGTAACCTGTATACCATCAAATAGAGAATTCTCATTTTTGGGGCCCTGTAACCTGTATACCATCAACTTGAGAAATCTTATCTTGAATCTTCTAATCTTCCTAAAAGATCTCCAGAAAAACAAAAAACCCAAATATTTTCTGTTGTTATTTCTTGTTTCATTTCATTTCAGAATAAAAACTCTGATTTTTGTGCTCCTCTTACATCATTTGATTGGAATGAGATTGATCCAAATCTTTTAGGAACATCAAGTATTGACACCACGTGTACAATATGGGGTCTTGAGGTAAGAATTTTTGGAAATTTTCTTTTTTACTTTGTCATTTCATTATCTCAGCTTTATTTTCTTTTTTATTTTCTTCTTCCTCTTCTTGCTTTCTATTTAATTAAATCTGAATAAACAAAGGTTTGAAAAATAGCATTTATATACCCTACCTATGAACATTAATGGGTATGTCCCAATCCTGATAAATACGGGAGTATTATGCTGACTGAGTAGTCTTATACCACTAGCAGTAGTTTACCTTCACACTGCTGGCGAGTATAATTTTCTCTATAAAAATCTGAGTAAGATTTGCCTCAAAACAGCCAATGTTATTAGTACATTTAAAATCCTGCAATAGGTCTTATATATCACTAAGAAATAAAGTTTTACATAATATATGGTGTTTAATTTTCATATTGGTTTTAACAAAACCGGGTTTAATAAACAATTACTTGTTATTGATCTCTAATATTATTGTTTTATTCTCCAATGTATTAAAATCCATCCTATGAATGAATTCATATGGAAACCAATTAAAATATAATTAAGTGTAATCTTTTTATTTGCATTCTTATTTATTTTTGTTAGTCTTTCTAATTTAATATATTTCGTAACATTAAAACTTAAATGATTAAAGAAATAATTGAATTCATTTGATATTATTCATTGTTATTGTTTATGAAAATTCTAAATTTTATTTAAAAAAAATTTTTTTTTTTTTTAGACTGGTCAATTATTATGTCGTGTCAATTTAGTTTCTGGCCACGTAAAGACCCAGCTAATTGCTCATGACAAAGAAGTTTATGACATTGCTTTCAGTCGAGCTGGGGGTGGAAGAGACATGTTTGCCAGTGTGGGTAAGTAACTCTTTCTCTCTTTTTTGTTCTTTTTTTTTCTTCTTTTTTGTTCTTTTTTTTTCTTTTTTTTTCTTTCTTTAATTTTTTAAAAGTTCAAAACTCAATTTATGTTGACAGGAATAGGGTCAGAGGGGTCTGTATATGATATTTTTTAATTATCTTTTTAATTATTGAATTATATCGCTTAAAAAGCCAAATTTTGTGTGTTTCTTAGTTATAAGCATATCATAGTGTACGCAAGATTTCAAATCTGAGTGACACTTCACGTACATACCAAACTTTCTTATATATATTCTGTGTGTACATTGACAGAGTGTATGTTCCTTTATAAAGGAAAACTGGTGGAGACCAACAAAAACCAAAGTTTAAGTTTAAAGATAATAATTTTCAATAGCCGTCAAGAATAAATAAAACTGTCTTCGGGATAGAAATAACCCAACAAGGGTTGACATGCCGTAAAATTTCTTTATCCATTTGAGGCTGGCAATAGATAGTGCAATCGCTTTATTTTCACTCTCTGTGGGGGTAAGGTCATTAGGGGATGGGTTGGGTTTTTTTTTTTTACCAATCCACATACCCTCTCTTTTTGACATTGGCACTTATAAACAGTGACAGGATGACTATTAACAGTGATGCTGATAGTTTTTTGATTTAGTGCATCCTGGGACTCACATGTTTGCTTTGAATGAGTCCCTGGGAAAATTTATGGGTCTGAACTAAAGTTTCTTAATAAATTGTAGGGTTTTTATTTATGATCTGGGGGAAACAACTAAAGCTGTCTAACCTCTACCTTGTAACCTATTCTGCGTAAGTCATTTCTAAGAAACTATTGAAATGTATTTACAGTTAGCTTGAAATGGTGAAGGAAGAAAAAGAAAAACATTAGGATGAATGGATATGATTTTACTGCGTCCTTGTAGATTTTTGTGTGCGTCAGGGACACAGCATCTCTGCTATTAAGATAGTGTTTCTGGCGGGGTTATCTAATGACTATTGAAATCCGAAAGAAAGGTTAACATAGGTTTATTACCCTTTGGTATAAAAGATATGAATAAGATAGTCCAGCGTGCAGCTGTTCAACAACAGTAATTAAAATCTCTGTAGAAAGACTACTCAACTCATACCCTTGTGTAATCCATATTATGTGTCCAACATTCTTTTTGGGTAAATATCTTCCCTTACACCAGAAGGGGCCGGGTTAGCTCAGTCGGTAGAGCGTTCGGCTAGAAACCACAAAGGTTCCTAGTTCGATACCGGTCCTCGCCAACTCAGCGTATGAGTAGCACAGGGATCTGTGCGGTAAAGTAAGGAGCTGATGGTAGGTGTAGCGCTCCACCTCAGACGCCAAAACAATCTCCTTGGTCTAGCGCTATTGAAAAGGGGATAGACTCCCTCGCTGACTGGCTGATACCGACATTAGGCTGCCCCAATGACTTTACTTTACTTTTTACACCAGATAGGAAACAGAATACAGGGAGAGCCAGATTTATGCATTTCTCAAGAATGTTACTGTAAATTAATAAAAATGGCTGTTATAGCCATTATCAGTTTTGACAATGAAATTTATTTTTTTTTAAATAAACTGAAATGTTGAAAATGAGAAATAAATACAGAATTTGATATTTTATTTATAGATTAATTTCATTTAAAAAGTGTCTTTTTGAATATTGATGAAATTCTTTTCTTATTTTTAGGGGCCGATGGTTCTGTAAGAATGTTTGACCTTCGACATTTGGAACATTCAACCATCATATATGAAGACCCCCAACATCATCCCTTGTTACGACTTGCCTGGAACAAGCAGGACCCAAACTACTTGTCTACAATGGCAATGGATGCCATGGAGGTAAGATGAACATAAAACAATCTTTTTTTCTTTTTGACTCATTAAATACATTTATAGATTTCAGGATAAATTTACAACATCTCCCATTAAATTTTTTGGTAATATTTTTTTTTTTGTGGGATGTTATACTTATTTAAAAAAAATTTATTTTTTATTTTTATAGTGTATTAGAAGCATTAATTAAAATGTAATAATATATTTTTGAAGGCGAAATAATGCAAATTTATGTTGAAAAACATATTTATTTAATTTTTTTTTTTTTTCCTTTTTTTTACTCTTAATATTTTCGGGCTAGGCCCATCTTCAAAGAGTTGAAAAGTTTCCATCTGTGTTTGTTAAACTCAACTGTGGTATTAATTCGTTGAATGTTCTAATGTAAATTTAAATGCTCGGCAAAGATCGTATAATCTGAAATGATTTTCAAAACTTCCCGCAAAACAAGACGCAACACGGGATCTAACAGAGTTTTTATGATCTTTGCCGAGTGGAACTTTACGATCTTTGCCAAGCATTTAAATTTACATTAGAACATTCAACGGATTAATATCACAGTTGAGTTTAACAAACTCAGATGGAAACTTTTCAACTCTCTGAAGATGGGCCTAGCCCGAAAATATTAAGAGTAAAAAAAAAGGAAAAAAAAAAAAAAATTAAATATGTTTTTCAACATAAATTTGCATTATTTTGCCTTCAAAAATATATTATTAAAAAAATTATTTTAAAGTTCTGTTCTTATTTTATTTTTCACAACCTTTTTTTTTTTTGTCAATTTTTAAAAAGCTTTTCCAGTGTTGATTATCTCCCTTGTTCATTATCATCATCCAACATTTGAGGAAGTTGTTTTGTTTTTTTGTTTTTTTTTTATTTGTTTCTTGTTTTTTTGTTTTTTCTCTTGTCATATTTTATTTGAATTATTGAAATCCATGCTAAATCTTCAGTGGACAAAAAGCAATAAAGAATCTTATTCTAAAATCAAAGATTTTCCTCATCATTCTCTCATGTTCCACGAACATCATTAGAGCTAATGAAAGAAAAGGGCTTCACACTAAAGAAGGCGAGAAGAAGGAAATATTCCACAGAGACTATTACAGATGCAGACTACGCAGATGATCTAGCGCTTCTCACAAATACACCTGCACAAGCCAAATCACGGTTGCATAGCCTAGAGAAGGCAGCAAGAGGTATTGGCCTCTATCTGAACTCTGATAAAACTGGGTTCATGTGTTTTAGACAAAATGGATACATCTCCACACTGGATGGTAAGGCCCTGAAATTAGTAGACCAGTTACATACACAATTAGTAACATCTCCTCTACAGAAAACAATGTTAATATATATGCATAGGAAAAGTATGGATTTCTATAGACATATTATCAATCAGATGGAAATATGATCTTTCTGATAATATGAAGCAAGATTTTTCCAGGTTGTAGCTATGTCAGTGCTACTGTATGGCTGCACCACTTGGACTCTAACAAAATGCTTTGAGAAAATGCTAAATGGGAGTTACACAATTTACTGCTGTCAAACAAATGTTGGAAGCAGCTGTATGGCCACTTACCATCTATCACCCAAACTATCAGAGTAAGACAAACAAAACATGCTGGACACTACTGGAGAAGCAAGGATGAACTGATAAGTGACGTTCTGCTGTAGACACCTTACACATGGACATATCTCTGTAGGCCAACTAGCAAAAACCTACATCAATCAACTCTGTGAAGATTTTGGATGTTGCACAGAGGACCTCCCAAGTGTGATGACTGATAGGGATGGGTGGTGAGAGAGAGTCATGGGAATCTGTGCTATCTGTGAAACATAATGATGATGATGATGATTGTCCTTTGACAATAATGGTGCTGATTTTTAGGTTCCAATTCAGGATGATGAAAAAATATTTGTCAAAAATGTTTCTATATATTCATTTAATAAGAATCTTGATTAAAAAATCTTTACCCCTCCCCTTAATGGCGACCCATGATGCTTAAGGACGGAATCCTGTTGGATAAGCAGTCCATGACCAGCAACACTCCACTCCACTTTGGCCCTTACTTAGGCTAGATGGCTTGTCAGAGAGGCCCCTCTGATCAATCGGTTGGTCAGATCAAGCCCTAGTACCTATATAATTATCCAACCTTATTGCACTTATGGCAGCCCCCAACCCTTTTTATCATATAGGTGCTAGAAGGAAGCGCGTGGTGTAATGGTTAAAATCATGGGAAATGGACTCGTCGCCCCGAGTTCAAATCCTGGACGTGGTAATTGCATTTCACTTTGCGGTAATACCCTTGGGAAAGGTATGAATCCTACTCTCCCTCCAGCTATGGTCAAATAGTAGGGCAGACCAGGCTCTTTAACCTTGGTTAGGCAACCAGTCTAGGAGAAGGAAAACTCAGAATTCAAACCTGTTAAACTCCGCTTAAGAAATTGACCTTGTGTCACATCCTGCTTGTGCGGAGGGGTTGGTAAATATATATAGGTGCTAGAATGTGGTGGCGGAGGGTCTTAATGTCTTGGGTATAATATTAAACTCTATCTGATGGTGAGGTTCCACTTACTCACCATTACTCCCAGGTCCACTCTGACCTGGAGTGGTAGTACATGTTAGGGTTCCATCTATGGGTTAAATAGAACAAAATGAGTTTAAAACAAATTGAGTAACCATCAAGAATGAATACAACAAAAACATCTTTGGCATAAAATGACCCAACAAGGGTTGACATGCCATAAAACCCAACCAACCCATAAAATCTTCATCTTATCTTATTTGTCTTGACAATACTTTTACAATAATGGTGTCAATTTTTAGATCCTAATATAATTCCGAATGATGAAAAAATATCTCTAAAATTCTTCTATATGTTTATTGAATAAGAATCTTGATTAAAAAAAATCTTCATCTTATTTTATCTTGTCTTTTTTTTTTTTCTTTGTTTTAGGTGATAATACTTGATGTACGAGTTCCTTGCACGCCAGTCGCCCGATTGAACAATCACCGGGCCTGTGTCAATGGTATTGCATGGGCTCCCCATTCAAGCTGTCATATATGTACAGCTGGTAAGTTCGATTTCATAGATTCAAATCTTTTTTTCTTTCTTTGACTGCAACGATATGGCGATATGAACACCTCAGTGATCTATAGATTGCTTCTTTTTTTTATTTTAACCAATTTTTTTATTATCCAAATCTGACTTTCCTTATAAGTACAACCAAGACACTAAAAAGTTATTGTCCATCTCAAAAGATAATTCGAATTTAGAAATGATTTTTGGTAATTTATGAGGAAGTGCGTCCCGGTCTCTGGAAATCAGAGGAAGAATTGAGACCATCCAGACTACTGCACTATTGCAATCTGCCAGAATACTCAGATGAGTCCTGGAGACCTGAGGAGACTTATTGTCACTCAGACTCCAGGGAGATACCATCAGCTAATGCTGGTGTGAAAAACTAAGATAATAATAATAATAATAATAATAAAAAATTAGATTTATAGTAAAAATTAAATATACATCAACCTAAAAATTATTAGAGATGATAAAAAATGATAGGAGAGGGAAACAGAAAGAGTTTAGGATAGAAATAGAGAGAGATAGATGCAAACAAATATTCGGTAATTTATGAGGAAGTGCGTCCCAGTCTCCTGCTCAAAAATTGCTACCCGGTGACTATTAAAATAACGACCCAGCTCAGTCTATTCAAAACTATCCATCTTAATATCTATCAATCTATCTCAATTTGTTCATATTTATCTATATTACTTTAAATACTAAGATTTTTTTTATTCATGTTTGTTTAATGTCTTGTCTTTAGTTTAAATAAACAAGAATTACGACAAAAAAAGAAGCGACCCCCCCCCAATACATTTACTTGTGGAAAATATCTATCTATCTCCATTTGTTCATATATATCTATATTATTTTGTTTGTTTATCTATCTATCTATCCAAACTATATATCTATCTTCATATCTAAACAAGAATTACGACAAATTACGATAAATAAACAAGAATTACGACGGGCTGGGGTTGTTATTTTGATAGTCACCGGGTAGCAATTTTTGAGGCAGGAGACCGGGATGCACTTCCTCATAAATTACCTGATTTTTAAATGAGAGATATATGCATTAATAATAACGGAAACTATTCATCATATAGTACCTAAATAATAACAATGGAATCGTCTGTTTTTTCTATAAATAATGACTAATGAAACCCCGGAAGAGAGAAACAAGATATCACGGGACTTGTTAATTCAACATAGCAATTACTAATTACTCTGTTCGCCTTGTATCATTACTTAGTAAACCTTTTTCCCTATCCTTAACATTCTGAAAAAGTTATTTTCATCTCAAAAAATAATTTGAATTTAGAAATGATATGGACCATATGACCTTTAGCCACCCCTTTTGCGATCTCAATTCGTAAGGAGATTTTTTTTATTTACACCGTCAAAATCCAGTTGTTTGTTAGGGATTAGGGTTAGGGGTTAGTTTTATAATTAAAAAAAAAAAAACTCTAAAAATCATCTGTTAACAAACAACCAGATTTTGACGGTGTAAATGGAAAAAAATGTCCTTATCAATCGAGATTACAAAAGGGGTGCCTAAAGGTCATATGGTCCAATGATTTTTAAATGAGAGATATGTAAAATAATAACAATGGAATCGTCTGTTTTTTCTATAAATAATGACTGATGAAATCCCGGAAGAGAGAAACAAGATATCACGGGATTTGTTAATTCAGCCTAGCAATTACTAATTATTCTGTTCGCCTTGTATCATTACTTAGTAAACCTTTTTCCCTATCCTTAACATATTGTTGAATTGTTTCTGTATTTTTAAAAAAAAAAATTTTTTTTTTCTCTTTCTCAGCCGATGACCACCAAGCCCTTATATGGGATATTCAACAAATGCCAAGGGCAATTGAAGATCCGATTTTGGCTTACACGGCAGCTGGAGAAATCAATCAGATTCAATGGTCGTCCACTCAACCCGACTGGATTGCTATTTGTTACAACAACTGTTTGGAGATTCTCCGTGTCTGACATCTATTCTAATGGATTTGATGAGGAAGAAGACATGGGCACATCTCTTTTCTCTGCCAACAGCTCTTTTCTCTGCTCAACAGCGCCCAAACCCAAAGGCTGTTTCTGAAATTTATATAAAGACAGAAAGAAAGAATCTTTTTTAAACATTTTTTTAAAAACATTTTTTTTTTTTTTCTATTTAATTTTTTTTTTTTTTTAAATCTTGCCTCATTTTAAAATTTTTTTTTTTTTTTTTTAGAACCGAAACTCTTTTCCTATTTAGGATCTTCCAAAATTTTAGCTCTTTAATCTGTCCGAAATGAAGAAGAAGAAGAAGAATAAGAATAGGACAGTGTTCATAGATTGCTAAATAAGAAAGATTATTTTTTTCCGAAACCAAAGGGGAGCCCAAACTCTTTTGATATTTCTTGCACTTCTTGTTGGAATTTGCCATTCTCTTTTCCACAAACAAAAAAACAATTCTTTCTTTCTTTTTTATATAAATGAAAGTGGGGAAAAAAGATTGGAGAGTTGGATTCTAAATCATCAGTGAGACTAACCGATTCCATGTGAGAGAGATTTTATTTTTGGATCCAAGTTGGTTGTCTCCCAACGGAATTCCTGCAATAACTCAACAAAAACCAAACTGCCTCTTTCTAACTCAGCCATTTTTGTGATGGCATCAAATCCATTCACTAGTCAGTAAATTTGACTCCCACAAAAAACAAAAACAAAAAACTATTGCAGCATTTCAAGCCTGTAGAATTTTGCTATCATCATTATCATCATCATCATCTCCATTACTACTTTCTTTCCACTATTTATTAAAAAGCTGCTGCTGCTGCTCCCAGACATCTAAAAAAACAAAACAAACCCCAACCCCCTCAGGATCATTGGATAACACTTCAGGAAAGAAATAAAGAATCCTTGATTTCTTTTTTTTTTTTTCTTTTTACATTTCTTCTGCCTTGGATTTGTTTTGGACAATTCCACTTAAAAATCTTAAGAGAAGTTTTGATTTATTTTATTTCTACATTTGTTTTTAACCATTTAAAAAATTTTTTTTTTTTCAAAGGATTGGGTTAAAACCAGGAATTTGTTATCCGTTCCCCCCTAGATGTCAGCACTCCAGGGAAGTGTTGGCTTGGTCGCTTCAAGTTTAAAACCACATTCCTGCAAAATTATTTGTCAGGACAGAGAAGTAAATGAATAATTATTTCAGAAAGAAAAGAAAATAGTCTGAATAAGAATTTTCATGACGTCTGTGTATATTTTTACTTAAAAATTTTTCCCCCATGATGATAGCGTTGTGTCTCTATGTTTTGTCTCTTAGACTTTGTCTTGTTCGACTTTGTCTATTTGTTGGAATTTTTTTATTTTTAAAATTTTTTTTAAAAACCAAAATCGTCTGTGTAATGGTTACCAGGCTTCTCTTGGTACCTGATTATTATTTTATCCCATTAACAACTTTGATATCGGCAGGTCGTCTTCATTCTCAGTTGTTAGCATCCTGGGCAGTGAGACTCAGTTGCCAGAAGATTTGCTAAAATCTGTACGGGCAGAAAAACAATAATAACAACAAACAACAAACAAAAAAAACAAGCCAACAACATATTCAATTTGATGCGCATTAACAAAGACTTTATGAAAAAAAAATATTTAATGCAATTCTTTTTTACTTTTTTTTAAAAAAAATCTTGCTACAAAATTACCCCCCTTTTTTTTTCTTTTTTTTTTTTTTTTTTTTCTTTATTTTACTTCTTTTTTTTTTTTTTTGTTGCTTTTCTCATTATTCAAACAAGGAAATAATTTTGTAATTTTAATTTTATGAAAAAAAAATTTAATGCAATTTTTTTTTACTTTTTTTTTTTTTTAATCTTGCTACAAATTACCCCCCTTTTTTTTTCTTTTTTTTTTTCTTTTTTTTTTTTTTTTTTTTTTTTGCTTTTCTCATTATTCAAACCAGGAAATATTTTGTAATTTTAACAGAAAAAAAAAAAGAAAAATATTTAATGAAACAGAAAAGATATTTTCTGTTTGTCTATAAACTTTTTTGTTTTTAAATTTAAATATTTTTTTTTTTTTTTTTTTTTTTTTTTTTTTCCTCTTTTTTTTCTCTTTAATTCTTTTCAACCCCCACCCCCCTCCTGTTTTAAATTTTCAAATATTTTTTCTTTTATGTCATAACATAACCACCACCACCACCACCACGAATCCCAGCAAATTCCCTGATTTATTTATTTGATCTGAATCTGAAATTCTTTGATTCAAAAAAACACAATCCCCCCCTCCTCCTCCTTCACCTCTTCAGACCATTTGTCAGAATGGTTACTCATTGTTTCATGTGTGATCAAAAATATTTACTTCAGGGGGTTAAAACTGCAGTCAGGATAACCTGAAGACAAACTTTTTATTTTACCAATGCAGGTATCATTGGGGAACGAGAAAATCTTTGGTAAATGGGCCACGCTACCTGCATCTGAAAAATGTCTCAAAAATGTTTGGCTTCGGGTTACCCTTACTGCACTTTTAACCTGGACAAATTTTCTTTTTAATTTTTTTTTTTCTCAATGAATGAATGGGTGTATTGAGCCTGGGAATTTCTGGCTCCTCCTCCTAAAGATGTCAGCAATCCAATCCCCCCTCCCATAGACTGGAGGGTGTTGGTTTAATGACATTTATATGTAAATATCGAAATAATGTTGAAAGGCTTAAAACTTTTTTTTATTCCTCCTATTTATATTCATTTTTAGTTTCTATTTTCTATTTTCTGATGGATCCATCAAACGTCTTCGTTTATGCACAATCCGATTCCATGACATTAACGGAATTCTTGTAAAACGTGCACTTTTGGTGAAAAAAAAATTTATTTTGTTAGTTGGCAACTAAAAATGTTGCCTTCAAATTCATTTTTCTTCTTTTGTGTTTTGTTTTGTTTTGTTTTTTTTGTATTTTCATCCAATTGTTAAAAAACGTTTGCTTGTTTCAAAGCAAAAAAAAAAGATTTTTAGTTCATAATTATTTTTCTTCTTTAAATTCTTTATTTGAAATCACCAAAATTTTCACACCTTTTTTAAAAGTTTATAAGACCAAAACATTGATTTCTAAAAAAGCAAAAACCTCACCTTTTTATTTTAACTATGGATGCTATAATTACTTTTTTTTTTTTTTTTTTTTTTTTTTCAAAAAAGAAAATATCATTTTAGATATTTTACCCCCCCCCCAAAAAAAAATTGAAACTTTCAACTTGCAATGCAGATTTCACATGTGCGTAATATAATTTGATATTCCCCCTAAACCGAGCTGCCACGAGTCGAGAACAATCTATCTCTTCACCCTCAAATGCTACAGTCATCAATATTTTGGGGTCGAGTTTAGATAACTCAAAAAAAAAAAAAAAAAAAAGCCAGGGTTTCTCCCTCCGCGTTAATCATTTGTCTTTTGTCGTAAATTGACCGAACTAAATCAAATTTAGTTTTGTCATCTGAAATATTTTCTGTCTTCTTATGTTGAAGAAAATTCTCTGGTTCGATTAACCCCACCCCCACCCCCCAAACAATTGGCCAGAAAATATTTTTGATACAAATATCGACTTGGTCCACTCGGATTCTATGGACTAGACAAACAAGACTGTAAGAGATGATATTTACTATGCTTAGCCTGGTCTGACACAAGGCCACAGTACTGGAGCGCCCAATAAGATTTTGCTATGAGAAGCACTTGCAAAGAATTAAAAAAAAAAAAAAAGGTCTGAAAGGCTAGCTTGCTTACCACTGCTATATTTGTATTCCTTTAGCTAGTCTGACACAAGGCCACGATACTGGAGCGCCCAATGAGATTTTGGTTCACTTATAATGGCATTTGAGACTAGCTTGCTAACCAATGTTCCATGGCAAGCCCCTGCCCAAAATAGATATTTACAAAGCTTAGTCTGGTACAAGGCTATGTTAGCGGAGCACCTAGCAAGGATCCAATTTTGCTAGCTATGGCTTGTAAGACTAACTTGTTATTGCAATATGATCGGTACCTCTTAGTCTGGCACAAGATTACAATATTGGAGCACTTTAGCAATAGTGTTGCTAGATGAACTCGCTAACCCATGTATAGTGGCAGGTGATGTTTGATATTGTGTTAATGTTTTTTTGTTTTTTTTTTTTTTTTTTTATATCAAGTGCACTTTTTAACCTCCATTGAAGAGAATTTTCATTTAAACAAATTGATTTTTTTTTTTTCATTATTTGATTTTGTCACATCTTTTTTTTTTTCTCTCTCTCAAAAGACATTTAACAAAGTATTTTTCCATGGAATTGTCTTTCATTTGGTTCTGATTTTGTTCTTTGTCGTAAATGTGACGCCAACAACAAAACAAAAACCCTTGATGTCTTATTTACCTTTGTGGAAAAAAGTTTGAGGGAACGTGTTAGACAAATCATTTGTTTGAAGGATTGCAAAAAAAAAACCACACACAAAATGATTGTATGTGTGTCTATATGATTGATATATATATATATATATATATATATATATTTGGAGGATATGTGCTTAATTGAAGTCATACCTAATTTTTGAAAATTAATTAGTTAATAATTAATGAATTTAGGCGGGCATATATGTTCATATAAATTCATTAATTATTAACTAGTTAATTTTCAAAATTAGGTATGACTAAAATTAAGCACATATCCTCCAAAAATTGTCAGCTAAAAGCCATATCAAATAAACACAATGTTTATTTACGTACTTTCATATATATATATATATATATATATATATAACACACACACACACACATACACACACTCACTAAGAAAAATTTAACAAACTGTTGTTTGGCTTTTATAAATTTATTTCGATCAGAATTCAATAAATGAGCCTCGTTTCATCAGACAGCGTTCTACTATTGAGCTCTGGTTAAAATGAATTTATAAGAGCCAAATGACGGTTTGTTAAGTTTTTCTTTCTTACCAAAAGTGTACGCGTGGGTCTGTATGTGTATATATATATATATATATATTATATATATATATATATATATATAATATATGAGGAAGAATGAATGAAGAAAAGAAAGAATAGAATGGATAATAAAAGATGAATTTAATCAATATCACTTGCACATGTGTTTCGGTCAGTTCATCTGTGTGAAAATATTTCGCACACAGAGAAGATTCGAAATATTTTCACACAGATAAACTGACCGAAATACATGTGTAAGTGATATTGATTAAATTCATCTTTTATTATCCATTCTATTCTTTCTTTTCTTTAATCATTCTTCCTCATATTGTCAGATTCATTTCCAATTTCCATTTTTACATATATATATATATATGTGTGTGTGTGTGTGTATAACTAATAACCCCTCCCTCTCCACCCTGTGGTCTATTTGACTGTCATATCTGGCCCTCATCTGTGTAATATTGTTCATCATCATCATCATCATCATCATTGGTTGTCGTTTAGCTTTACAACTCCTCTTCTGCAACCTTTATTATATTCCTTCTTTTCGCATTGAGTTTGAACTCCCCACCCACCCCTGCATGCTTAATTATGCAAACCTTGCACCACCCTCACTTGCAGCATAGAAAACTTTTCTTTCTTTTTTCTTTTTTTTTTCAAACATCGGCCTGAAATGCCGAGTGCCAAAAGTTCACCGATTCTTATTCTGAGACTGAAATGCAGAAACTTACGACCACAACAATCTTTTGAGATTTTTTCATTCAAACGTTTCTTGAAATCAGTTAATGGAGAAGAAGAAGATAACATGTAAAAAAAAAAAAAAGTGCTTTTTGATTTTTGTGGTGAATATTTTTTTTTTTTTTTCCTTCTCTTCATGCCTGAAACTTTTAAAATCTGTTTCATCGTACGCTGGGTTCAATTTAAAGAAACTTTTACCTACATATTGATTAAACCCCAACAAATTATTTTCTTTAAAAATTTTGGGAAAAAAATACTTATAAGTACATTTTTTTTTTTTTTTTACTACTTTTATATTATTTAAAATGTCATCTCCCTTGAAGATATCATTTTCCTTAATAATAATAATAATAATAATAAAAGTTGGGTGTGTTTGATTTGCTATTTGAAGCTTCTTTACGACAATGCATAAAAATTCAGATCTAATGATCTGCATTTTGTCATTAATTTGTTTATATATTTTTTTTGTAATTAATTAATTTGTCATTAATTGTTTTTCTTTTTAAATTTCTTTTTAAAAATCTTTTTAATTCAACACATTGAGATTTTAGTTTTAAAATCCTTTTTTTTTTTAAATTTCTTTTTAATTCAACACATTGAGATTTTAGTTTTCCTTTTTTTTTTTTTAAATTTCTTTTTAATTCAACACATTGAGATTTTAGTTTTAAAATCCTTTTTTTTTTTTTTTTTTAAATTTCTTTTTAATTCAACACATTGAGATTTTAGTTTTAAAATCCTAAATAGTCCAGATTAAAAATGCAGTAAGAGTAACCCAAAGCCAAACTATTTTTACACCTTATATTTCAATTACTGGGTTGGTGCATAATTATTATGGCTTTTTTTTTTCAACAAATTTGAAGAAGAAAAAAAGCCGCAATAATTATACACAAACTTAAATATATGAATGTGTTTGTGTGTGTGGACTTAGGAAAGTCTATGCATCACAACCAAATTTGTTTTTATGCAAATGACCAAATCTTTAATTCATTGAAATTAAAGTAAAAATTAAAAACTGAGAACCTAAAAAAAAAAAAAAAAATAAAGAGATCAAAATAATTTTAGTCATGATTTAATTGTTTGCTTTTCTGCTGTAAATTTTTACCATCACATTTAACGTCTTCTTTTTAGGCGTCCCGTCGCAGTATAATGGTTAGCAAGCTAGTCTTGCAGATCCATTATTACTGAAAAACAAGTTTGACCCTTGTTGAATGTCCCATGCTTGTGACCCTGTGTTAAATCATACCCATAGGGTAAATGTCTTCTTTTTTTTTTTTTTTTTTTTCAAATAAATGAAAATCAAGTTAAACCTTTATCAATGAAAGTTTTTAAAATTTCAAATCTCAGTCGGTAGAGCGTTCGGCTAGCAAACCACAAGGTTCCTAGTTTGATAACCGCCCTCACCAACTCAGTGTATGAGTAGCACAGGGATCTGTGCGGTAAAGTAAGGAGCTGATGGTAGGTGTGACGCTCCACCTCAGACGCTAAAATAATCTCCTTGGTCTAGCGCTAGAGAAAAGGGGATAGACTCCCTCGTTGCATGACTGATACCGACATTAGGCCACCGACGACTTAATTACTACAATCCAAAAACAAGAGTAATCTAAAGCCAAACTTTTCTTTTTTTTTAAATAGAAATTAGAAGGCAATTGACAATGCAATGGAATAGGTGTTAAAAATTATGTTTATTTACCTGTTTCCTAAATATTTTCGGGATAAATCCCATCTTCAGAGGTTTTAGAAGTACTTCTAAAACCTCTGAAGATGGGATTTATCCCGAAAATATTTAGGAAAAAAGGTAAATAAACATCATTTTCATCACCTATTCCATTGCATTGTCAATTGCCTTCTAATTTCTATTTTAAACACATACGTACAATACTTCAAGCAAACTAAAAAAAAACTTTTTTTTTCTTTTTTTAAAAAAAATTTTTTTTTTAGACCTTATTTTTCTTTTTAGAAAAAAAATGGGTGATTGTTTGGCTACAAGTTAATCTTAGCGCTCATTCTAACCTGGACTAAAATGACTGTTTTTTTAATTCCTTCTCATTCCATTAAAATTAATCAGCTGTGAATGCTGCAAAATTCTGGACAACATAACCCAAAGATTCCATAGTTGATCATTTTGTTGTCTTTTTAACATTTTTCATTTCATTTATCGAGGGGAGGGGGACTGATTTAAAAAATTTTTTTTTTTTTTTAATCAAAGAAACATTTTATTAGATTTGTTTTCTGCAAAAGAAATAAAAAAAAGAAATGCTTTAACAGTTCTTGAGTTTGATATTAACAATGTATTCTAGCTTCCCGCTCATTCCTCCTCCTCCTCCTTCCCCTCCCCCGTATTCAAATACCCCCCCACCTCCACCCCGTACCAGATAGTTGCTGCTTTCCTTTTCCTCATGTTGTTGCCAATTTTTTTTCAAATTAATTCCACATTTTATTTGAATACCCACCCCTTTTTTTTTTTTTCTTTTTTTTAAATTTCTTTTTTTTTTTTTTTTTTTTTTCTTGAAATTATTTCTTTTGATTTGATCCATCAAAATTTGTAAATGTTTATCTAATAAATTTGTGTTAGTCTCTCTTCATATTTGTGTCTGACTTGAAATTCTTGCACAAAGTTCAAGGCACAACCAACACTCTCTTCAGGTGTGTGTCCTTTACATAGAAATTTTTTTTTTTTTTTTTTTTTTTGTAACAAATATCAAATTTGATTTAATAGAAACAGAAAAATTAATTCAAAAAAAAATAGGATTTGTCATTTTATAAGAATCTGGGGATTCGTACAAATTTATACATGCAAATTTTATACCCTCATTAATTTAAAAAAAAAAAAAAAAGGTTATTTCCTATAACTCCAACCAAAAAAAGGGGAACCACTCTGAATGAATTTTATCTGCTAATTAATCTACCCATTAAACTAACCCTAAAACCATATTCTTTTTTCCTAGTAGATCGATAAATAAATGAATAAATAATTTATCAGTCAATCAGAGTGGTTCCCCTTTTTTTTTAGGTTGGAGTTATAGGAAACAACCAAAAAAATGATATATATATATATATATTTGGTTTTGAAGGTTGTCACAATGTGGCTACAAAAGAAGAAAAGGCAACGAGGATGTGTTATATATATTTACCAACCCCTCCGCACAAGCAGGATGTGACACAAGGTCAATTTCTTAAGAGGAGATCAACAGGTTTGAATTCAGGTTTTTCCTTCTCCTAGACCGGTTGCCTAACCAAGATTAAAGAGCCCAGTCTGCCCTGCTATTTATCCATAGCTGGAGGGAGAGTAGGATTCATACCTTTCCCAAGGGTATTAGCGCTAAGTGAAATGTAATTACCACATCCAGGATTTGAACTCGGGACGACGAGTCCATTTCCCATGACTTTAACCATTACACCATGTAACACATGAGGATGTGTTATATATTCTTATTCTGGGTATATAAATGGGAGGAGAGAGAGTTCTTAGGAGATGATGAGAAAGGTGGAAGGCATTCATATAATCTCTCCCACATTTTTAAAGTCTTTATCTCTTACCTGTGTAAGGTTCATGGTTATAATACTATGCATTGGGCATGCATATGTGGCTGCACAGTAGGTGTGTATATATAATTCTAGGTAGTTATGATACATAGGTAGTAAGTCAAACCACATATATGTGTATGTATGTGGTAGACCGAATAAGTAGTAGTAAAACCCATATATAGGATATGTATATATGTGTGTGTTCAAGTAGAGCATGTGTGTGTATACGTATATTGTATGTGTAAGTAAGCGTAAAGTATGTGAATGGTCGGTCAAAGAGGCCATAAAAGATGAGATTAGGGTTTAGGATAGATATGAAAAGTGATAAAGGCCAGAAGCAGACATGTCTGGTCCTTTGGCACTTAATAGTTGACCAGTTGGTCATAAAACATCATGAGGGTGGTCTTTTAGACAAAGAACCCTTTCAAATCCCGCAGGGTTGATAAGATCTCGGAGGATGAGATTTCAACGAGATTTGATAGCGAGAATTGGGATTCTGGGAGATTTGAAAGGTTTTAGTCAGTTAGTCTTGGGACAGCGAAGAGAGCAGATGAGCCTTGAACACTGAGGAAGTTAGGATGTTAGATGCCCACTAGAAGCTAGCCTTAGCAGAGGTCTACAAAGAAAAGGGGGGAACCCCCATCTCGACAACCAGGGGAGATAGCAGCAGATAGATGCAAGTTATATACCTCCCTGCCTTTTCTGAAGTTCACCTGACATTGTCTTCTCTTCATCTCTCTTGTTGTTGTGTTGTTTCCCTTATGACACATGGGTGTGTTCCAGACACGGCGTTGGGGTTGTGAGACGATATATACGGCCAGTGACAGAAGTGACAGAGATGATCCGGACAGACTGCTATTGATCATCAATATTCTCTCCGGACGTCCTGTACACAATGATTGAGAGCATCGATCTGGGAGACTGCTATTGACTGTGATCGATATTCTCCCAGACGATTTGGACGAGAACAGTGGAATGATGACGACCCGACGCCCATGTTGTTATAATGGTTATAATATGAACATACAACTCCGACACGTTTGTGGGACAAAACATTTTATATTGTAAACAGCACAGAAATAAGACAAGATACAATAACAATAAAATACATGTACATACAAGAGTAGAGATAAAAGGGCTTGAGGGTCTGAACATACAAAATCACTTACTAGTGATAGGGGGGGCGAAGCTCCCACCAAGAAGAAGGGAGTGACAATGTGTCTAACCCATGTGCTCGTACGAGAAGATGTAGCAAAAGAGGGAGAGACGTTTGAACCAGGCGCTTAAATACCATAGCCCCTGGTGAGAACGAGCGACAACCCAGCGGGAAGATAATCCCAACACCTGCTTGAGTAGTGTGAGTTGCTGACTAGTTCCTTAGTCCGTCTCTTGCGTAGCTGGGACATTTCTAAAGATGCTGGTCTGATTTTATTTCTTCGGTTTAGCTAGGAATCACAAGGTTCCTGGTTCGATACCGGCCCTCGCCAACTCAGTGTATGAGTAGCTCAGGGAGCTGATGGTAGGTGTGGTGCTCTACCTCGGACGCGAAAATAATCTCCTTGTTCTAGCGCTACTGAAAAGGGGATAGACTCCCTCGCTGTCTGGCTGATACCGACATTAGGCTGCCCCGACGACTTTACTTTTTTAGTTCTGGTTCTGTAGAAACTGGTTTGCCATTATTTCATATAGATGTTTTTATTTTCAACTAAACTTCTCAACCGTGGCCAGAGTGAAGCAAAAGACGGTCTACATCATGGTGTCTTCTACTAAACTGCTGACTATCTAAGCTAAACTTAACTTCAGTTCTCATGTTTCCCAGTGACAGAAGCTGGGGGGTCAACTACAGGTCATTACCTATCAATAATCTAGCCCCTCTCCGATTTTGAATTTCAACGAATCTGACTACAGTAACCGTCCAAAAAATCAATGGTTTATAAATATATAACAGATGTTATTAATTTACCTGTGTTATTTTAGGTTTCTTTTAATATTTCAGAATGAAATATCCCTTCATCAGAAGAGTTTAGAGTGACCCATAAAGGGATTAACATAAGCAGCTATGAATATCCCTTTATAGGGCACTCCAAAGTCTTCTGATGAAGGGATGTATCATCCTGAGATATTAAGAAAAATATTAAATAACACAGGTAAATGAACAACATACTCGTTGCCTTCTCTTTCTTTACACCCACATTGTGATAGCCTTCAAAACCAACCTCCAAACCAAATATACACACAATGCTTCAAGCAAATTATTAAACTCATATATATATATATATATATATATATATATATATATAATAAATAAGTAATCCACAGACACGTGTTTCAAGGTTTCACCTTTCATCAGTGTGGCTATACCGTAACAGCTACCCCTGGCCGGGTTTGAGACCCGAATGAACTTTCGTTCGCCAAGCCCTTTAAACCATACGGCCAGAGGCAGCTGTCAAATATAGGAGAATATTTAATCGATACATTTCTAAGCGGAAATGAATTAACTAGAGTCCTCAAACATATGTAAACAATGCGAGGGTTAGCTAGACGCCAGAATGGTGAATCTGCAATTAAATCCCTATTCAGAGAACTATATATATATAAAGTTTTGAAATAAATTCATTCTTAACGGATACTCAATTTTTTTAGAAACACATTTTTCTATTTAACCTATAGATGGGACCCTAACAGGTACTACCACTCCGGCTCAGAGTGGATCAGGGAGCAATGGTGATGAAGGGGTGCTCCACATTTTCCAGACCCCCAGAACTAGAACCTCATTATCAGATAGAGTTTAACATCATTCCCAGGACATGAAGACCCACAGCCACCACCTTCGAGCAAATATATGAAAAAAAGGGTTGGGGCTTGCCATAAGGGCAATAGGGTTGGCACAGGTGCTAGGCCTTGACGTGACTAGCCAATTGATCGGAGGGGGCCTCTCCGATCGCCCGTCTAGCCAAAGTAAGAGCCTAAATGGAGTGTTGCATGTCATAAACTGCTCAGCCACCTGGGTTCCATCCTTAAGCATCACGAGTCGCCACCCACGGCCAACAGGTGGTCCCATTGGGGGGGGGGTCTTACCCTTTTGCAGAGGTGCAGTCTGTGTATTCTAACACCCCAGACGCCAGGGCAGGTGAATAATCTACTGGTCTTACTAAACGTTATTCTATAATATCTACACATTTTATTTCTTTCATGGTACCCAGTCTATATATATCTTATTATAATGGAGATTGTGTGTTTGTCTGTCTGTAACCGAAACTAAGTCACTACTCAAGTCACAATTCCCTTAGTTATTGACGTCACATTCACCATGAATTTATTTTTATTTAAACCTCAATTTTTGATAAAATTGCTATACCTTATTAATATTGTTGGATTATTCTACATACTGAAAACATGCAAGTATATTAATATATTCAACAAAATAGCGGTTTACAATGTGAACGAGAAGGCTAATTTGCATATTGATATTAAGAATTTGATTTTAATAAATATATGCTTAGTATTATTGATTTGTAAATGTTTGGTTTTCTCTTAACGAATCTGAGCAAAAATCTCGGGGATAAATCTTAAAAGAAATCCATAAACCAGACGAAAGAACTAATTTTATTAAATAGTTCATAATCTAACTAAATAGGTAAATCATGAAAAATGAAAGACGGGAGTGATGGAAAATGATGGAAGAGTTAGATTTCTGTTCTATTTTTCGATTATGCCCCCTCAGCATTTTCTAAATAGTTTCTAATTTGATACAATATTTTATTACATCAAAACCTAAATACTTGCACCCGAAGGGTGCATATATTTGCTAGTATATATAATGTTAATCTCGTGTGTAATGGTTAGAGTCGTAGGAAATGGATACAACATACTGAGTTCAAATCCTGGATGAGACTGTTTTCATTTCACATAGCGCTAATACCATTGGGAAAGGTATGAATCAAGCTATGGGTAAATAGTAGGGCAGACTGGGCTCTTTAACCTTCGTTTGACAACTAGTCTAGGAAGGAAAACTGAATTTAAACCTGGTAAAACCCGCTTAAGAAATTGACCTTGTGTCACATCCTGCTCATGCGGAGGGGTTGGTAAATACCTATATATTAATCTCAATATTGATAATATAGTTTGCTATCTTTATAAGTAACGAGTGCTCAATATCATAGACAGAACATGTATATCAAAGTTCGGGAATTGAAGACATGAAGTCAACAGCACTTGGCAACTGACAGTTTCTTGCCTATGTGATTTTCAAAGTGATTTTTTATGTGTGCTTTTCTTTATATACAGTTGTGTGGGGCATGGTGGGAAGGCTGGTTTTCTTAATATGTTGCTGTGCGAGTGTGACAGAGAACACGAGGTGAGTGACAGGCTTGCCGTATTCTCGAAGGAAGCGGGCTAGGCTTTGCCTGGCGTGTAGGACTGACCTAGAATCGAACCCGCGTCCTTGAGAATGCGAAAGGGCGACACGTTGGCGCGGGCACCGGAGTCCAGATGCCACAGTCCCGTATGTGAGCGCCAGATGCCCGAATGATAGCTGCGAGCATTCCGGCGCATTTCGGGAAGACTTTTGCCCGCGTCTTAGGACCGACTGACGCGTGCTCGACCACCGTTGGCACGGAACCCTTCTCCACTTCGGTCTTCGAAGGTCTCGTTCGAATATTTGCTACTACCACCGAGATCTTCACCCGTGGTCGGCTCCACCCGGGCTCGCGCCCTAGGCTTCCGTGCACACCGCGGCGCCTTCCTACTCGTCGCGGCATCGGTTCGGCGCGTTTATATTCACTTCGCCGCGACGGTCCGGCATCGGTCCGTCGCTCCAGCGCCATCCATTTTCGGGGCCGGTCGATTCGACACGTGAGTTGTTACACACTAATTAGCGGGTTCCGACTTCCGTGGCCATCGTCCTGCCACAAACGCGTACACCAAGGTCCGTTCAGGTAATCCTCCAAACAGGACCGCCAGCTTCTTCAGTGCCGCAAAGAAGACATCCACCGTCTCGCCTGCCATTAACGCCCGGATTGCAAAACGCTCGTACGCAGTGCAGGGGTCCATCGCAAAGGCTTTGTATAGTGCAGCCTTAGTCAGTTCAACATCAGCCTTTTCGTTGTCTTTTATCTGCTGGTAAACGTCCAGAGCGCCTCCCGTTAGCCGCAGGGGGATTACCAGCTCGATGTGTTTGACTCCACATAAGCGACATGTCAGCTCCACTCTCTTGACCCAGTCCACCACAGACGTGGAGCCGTCGTCGAATTCAGGGATGAGTTTGAGGTCAAACCTGGTGTCCGCCATTATGTGTTGATAATGTCAATATTATACAACCTCGGACAACTCTTGTACTTTTTCCCAAAAACTGAGGTTGAGGCAAGTAGGATTTTACAAATAGCCGAAATAGCTTCTAGAAGGAAAAAATAGAGGGGGAAAAATAAATAATTAACTCAACAGGTCTTTGTTGAGGGGGGGGGGCAAAAAGAAGCGAGTCCAACGTCCTTCTCGCAGGCTAAAACACCGACTTCGTCATCATCGTCGTCACAATCCTTAGTAGCTAATGTGGCAACACGCATTACTGCCGTCACCACACTTCTGGGTGTTGCCTTATACTATACACCGTTTAGGAAAGCGCGTGGTGTAATGGTTAAAGTCATGGGAAATGGACTCGTCGCCCCGAGTTCAAATCCTGGACGTGCTAATTGCATTTCACTTTGCGCTAATACCCTTGGGAAAGGTATGAATCCTACTCTCCCTCCAGCTATGGGTAAATAGTAGGGCAGACTGGGCTCTTTAACCTTGGTTAGGCGACCGGTCTAGGTGAAGGAAAACTCTGAATTCAAACCTGTTAAACTCCGCTTAAGAAATTGACCTTGTGTCGCATCCTGCTCGTGCGGAGGGGTTGGTAAATATATATACTATACACCGTTTCCCCCTATCATGTGACATAGAACACGAGGTGAGTGGTGGGCGTGAAGGATTGCCGTATTCTCGAAGGAAGCGGGCTAGGCTTTGCCTGGCATGTAGGACTGACCTAGAATCGAACCCGCGTCCTTCAGAATGCGAAAGGGCGACACGTTGGCGCGGGCACCGGAGTCCAGATGCCACAGTCCCGTATATGAGTGCCAGATGCCCGGATGATTGCTGCGAGCATTCCGGTATATTTCGGGAAGACTTTTGCCCGCGTCTTAGGACCGACTTATCCGTGTTCGACCGCCGTTGGCACGGAACCCTTCTCCACTTCAGTCTTCGAAGGTCTCTGGTTCATTCCAGAGTTTCGGCACCACGAAGACCAAAGTGGAGAAGGGTTCCGTGCCGACGCCGGTCGAGCACGGGTCAGTCGGTCCTAAGACGCGGGCGAAAGTCTTCCCGAACGTCGCCGGAATGCTCGTAGCTATCATATTATAAGGACAATGAGAACGAGAAGTTTGGTATTGTTGCATCTTCACTGGCACTAAATAATTATAATGTTATATATCTCTTTCTTTCTTCTATATCCGGTCGTATTTTCTTCTGGCCGGCTTTGGTATTTTGATCGTCTTTGGTATATCTTCTAACATCTTGACTTCGTTTGGCATCTTCTAAGATCTTGCGTCTGGAGTCGACTTGGGGACTTCGGTCTGGTTTTCCGTTAGGGATTTCTCTCTATCAGAAGCCCTGTGTCATTGTTAGTTTTTAGATAATAAACACAAGACTTCGAGTTATTTTGATGTTACTTTATTTTCAATCCCCAGCCCAGACATCTGCTAACTAACATAGCGCGCGTGAGTTCCAGTTTTAGGCAGGACCTAAAATGGCCGACTGCTCTGCCTGACGTCTAACTGAAAACTGGCGACCGAACAGGTCCCACGTGACTTCACGTATTTTGGCGGGCTTCTGTAATTTTCCATGGAAGGACCCGGCCATGATATGAAAAGGATCATCCCCTCAGAATTACAGGGGATTGACAATAATCTTATGCAACCGCATAGATTATGTAACAGTATGGGCAACTTACAATGGGGTTCAGGCAGAGACGGTGTTGAGAGGCAGAACAAAAAGAGATGCAGCTGGAAGAGAAGTCCTGAACAAAATTACAAGGGCCTAAACCATGTGAAAAGGTTGCCGGCCCTAGAGGAAGAGAATTAGAATTTCCAGGTCTCCCACTCATGTACTCTAGCCCTCTACTGGCGAAAATCTAATGACGTATGTAGTCTAGGTATATTATGAATATATATGGTGCTAATATATCTCCTTGTAGGACTCCAGCAACAATAACAAAGAAATCTGTCTTTATCAGGTGAATGAACCATTGCTTTTGTGTCTTTGTAGAGCATCATTATAGTGGTAACAGTTTCTTTTAGGAGATCCTATGCTTGTAGTATTTGCTCCATCTTTTCTCTTTGTATGGAATCAAATGTCTTGGAGAAATACGCACAAAAAGTGTTGCCTTGAGATTTGTCAAAGAAATCTTTGTCGCCATCAAGTGAACGGACAATTGCTTTCATGACTTCATAGAACATTGATATAATGGTAACAGTTTCTTTGGGGAGATCATATGCTTTTAGTATCCTGGCCAACGCCGGGGATCCAGTGGCTTCGGCCCTGGATCTTTACAAGTTAATAGCATCGATCCCAGGGGCTTTCCCCCCAGGCAATACCTACCCCCTTGATTTAAAGGGGCAGGGATGGGTTTATTGCCCAGCGCCTGAGGCACCACTCTTGAGGGGGGATGCCGAAGGGATCGACGCAATTTTTGTTCTTTCCCACCCATGGGCCCACTTTAAAACGAGGCCTTGTGCCCAGCCCATACAAGTGGGGTATGAGGCAAATACCTGCTTGTAGTATTTGTTCCGTCTTTTCTCTTTGTACGGAGTCAAATACATTGGAGAAATTTACAAACAGTAGTGTTGCCTCGAGATTATTTTCACGAACCCCCTTCTGCGATTCCATGAATATTCAGGGTCTGAGAAGTTGTCGATCGATTTCTATGAAACCTGTTTTTGGTTTTTACTCGGGATTTTCTTTATTTCAAGATGCGATTAAGGTGAAGGATGTTATAAATTTTAGATGCCATGACACACCTAACAATATCAAACATTTATTACATACAGAATGTGCTGGAGGATACAGTCACTCAAATCTTATTATTATAATGGAGATTCGGTGTCTGTAACCAAAACTACGTCACAATACTTCCAGGAATTGCGTAAGTTTATCAATGAGTATTTAATTTATATTCAAAATCATCAATGCATAGAATAATCTTTATCTATTTGTTACATAATCATTAGATTCCTAATACTTATGTACCATTAGTGTAGAAACCAAAATAGCTGTTATAATTTGCAGCCGGCGGCCTTAAAGTATTGAGTGACTCGGCTTGACCTCAGTCTGATCCTCCTTCGCGAGGGATACCGTGAGAATCGGTGGAGAAGACCCTCTTCCGGTTTAGATTAGAAAGAGAGTTTAGTTCAGTATCGGCCAAACCACGAAGTTGGTAAGTCGCGTTAAGCGCACTGCCGACTCAATCTGTGCAGGTAGTCTGGTGGGGATTTCGGAATAAAATATGATCTAAAGCAAATCGAAGTCTCTAGAAACTACCAATTACACAGGGCTTCTTATAAAGAGAAATCCCCAATGGAAGACCAGACATGAAGTCCCCAAGACGAAGCCCAGACGCTAGAAGAAGAACGTAAGATACCAAAGATGAGCAGAAGAATAATAGAAGTAAAGAGAGTATACAATATATTAACAAGGTCTCTATGAAAATCCGAAGTTTTTTTGCGCGCTACTAAACGATTTGCCTTTATTTATATGGTAAGTAAATATATATTTTATCTTTTCCTATATTTCTTGTTCTTGAAATTTCACTTTTGAATTTATAATTCAATTTGTTTAATTTCTTATAACAACAAATTCAATTCCCGAGTTCAAATCCTGGACGTGGTAATTGCATTTCATTTAGCGCTAATATCCTTGGGAAAGGTATGAATCCTACTCTCCCTCCAGCTATGGGTAAATAGTAGGGCAGACTGGGCTCTTTAACCTTGGTTAGGCAACCGGTCTAGGAGAAGGAAAACTCTGAATTCAAACCTGTTAAACTCCGCTTAAGAAATTGACCTTGTGTCGCATCCTGATCGTGCGGAGGGGTTGGTAAATATATATAACAAATTCATTTCTTATAAAAACAAATATATTTTTTTCAAATAGTTTTCACCTTGTCGATTGATAAAGAAAGAGCCACCAACTTTTAGACAAGTAATCCAATATAGTATTTTCAAAATAGGACCCAAGAGTAGTTTCCAACTTGGACCTGTGGATCAAGCTGCCATTCAGAAACCTAAAAGTAGTGTATCAGAAGGAAAAAGACAAAAACAAACTGATTCCTCTCCTATTGCCTCTACATCTTATGATCAGAATATTATTCTTTCCCATTCATTAAATATTATTTGTATTGGTGTTGATGGAAGACAGCCTAAAATACTCGCTCAAACAAAAAAATTGTGGAGATAGATGGAATGAAACAATTTAAGAAGACAAAGGGAACAGAACACCATTTGACATTTACAAAAGAGATGGGTTGTGGTAAAAGTGGAAAGTACCTCACACATAGAGTTATCCCAACTACTGGAGCAACTAGTGTTGTTCTAGCAGAGGAGGTTTTTAGTGTTTTGGAGGAGTATGACAGTGTTGATACCCTAAAAGCTGTTTTGCTGGATAACACCCATACACATACTGGCTGTGAAGCTGGGCTAGTTTCAGTTCTAGAGAAATAACTAAAAAGGAAATTGTACATCATTGGTTGTTCTCTACATCAAAATGAGCTTCCATTCAGAGCGGTTTTTAAGCACATTGATGGCAGCACAAGAAGTCCAACATCATTTATTGGTCCAATTGGGAGATTGTGTACAAATGAATATCATAATTTACCCCAGATCAAATTTGAACCGATAGTTAGTCCTCTGGAGAGCCAATATTTTAGCATTAAACAGACAGATGATCTGAGTAGTGATCAGATACTTCTTCTAGAATATGCAGTAGGGATTTCATGAGAGAAAGTTAACCCTAGATATGCTGCATGCGAAATTGGACCTTTAAATCAGGCAAGATGGTTGACGTTAGCTACCAGACTAATGTGTTTGTGGACTCGTGGAATTTACACTGAAAACATATCAAAACTACACAGCCTAATCCAGTTTATTGTTGCAGTTTATGCAGTTAGCTGGCATGAAATTAAAAGAGACAATAAATTTCATAACCAGCAACTGTATATTTTCAATATGCTGCAAAGAATCAAAGAGCTACCACCTGAAATTCAGGAGATTGCATTCAAAAATATTCAGCATAATGCTTTTAGCCTCCTACCAGAAAATATGTTGTATTCGATGTTTAAATCAGATGAACTGGAAGTGAGGGACGAAGCTATAAAAAGAATTTTAGCCATTCGGTAAGTAATTTAGATAAGATTGATTAAAATGATTTCATCGATTTATAAATTCAATTTAAATTTCATGATGAAAATTAAAAATTAAGACATGGTTGAACTTTCAATTTAATTCAATATATTGATTTTTCATTTTTTTTCAGGAGAAGGAAGCCAACCAAAAAGAGGCTAAAAAATACCAATAATAAATGTTGATGCTACACATTGGTCACAGTTGATCGACCTGTCTCAAAATGGAATTTGTGAGCCTGGATTCACAGAAGAATTTTTAGATAATGAACTGGAATCATCAAAGAGTGGGATAAAATTAAAGTTGCCTGATTTGCCTTCACACTCACAAAGTGTTGAAAGGGTAGTAAAATGTATAGCTTCAGCTTCCGAATCGGTTTATGGAATTGAAGCAAGGTATATGCATATCATTACAAAGGTTTTATGCCATGAAATGAGGCCTTCCTTTGCTTCAAAGGGCTTTTATGTAGAGCAGTTTAATATGATGGCATGATAAAAGTTAATATTATCCCCAGAACATTCACGTATCTTTATCATGTTTTTATAACTTTATGCATTACAATGATTATATAAAATAGAAACTTAAAAGACTCACAATTAGTAACCAGTAGATATTTAAAGAAATGTTCAAATTACAATGGTAGCTTATGTTAAAATCATCATCCATTCATTTGTTTCTAGCAGAGTGTAACGAGAGAAACCATGAACGTAGTAGTTCGAAGTGTGCACGACTGTGTTTGGCATGCAGAATGAGATCAGAGGCGAGTGGGGAGATTGAACTCGCATTCTCCTGATCGTGAGTCGTGGCCTGACGCATGGGAATTGCTAAACTATCCAGAGTGACCCGTATGTGAAGGATTGACGCGTGCTGATTAATGTCGCACATGCTGCACGGGCAGGTCAGAGTAAGGAGTCCGGATGAACACTGTAATTGTGTATTTATTGACTAGCCCTCACAAACCTGGCAGAAAAGCTTGCAGTAGCATTTTGGTAGACGAGAGAAAAGATATTTTGATAGTGTTGGTGAGAAGAGTGCAACATTGCTGGGAGAGATTGTTTCCGACTGAACACTTGGTCAGTTGGGAGAGTAAAAGCGTCGGACTAACTGTGCCCCCCCCCGAGAACATTCTTATTAGACAGAATTCATACTTATTTGCTTTTGTTCCATTGATAACAGAAAAAGATAACGCTGCAACAATATATTGCAATGTTATTAATGACGTATCTCAATTAATGAGATAAAATGCTGCTTATTTTAGATATTAGGGTGGGGTGGGTTTTTTAATTTCACTTTAAATGTTAATTTTGATATATTCTATTAATTTTATTTGAAATAATTTAAATTTACACATTTTTCTGAATTGAAATAATAAGATTTTAAAGCAATGTCTTATGTAAATGTATCAAAAACAAGGATTTCTGAGGGCTTCATATTAGACGATCTTTAAATCTAAATGCTCAAAAATTGGTGCAAGCTAGAAACCTACTTTTTGGTGTCAGTACTTACCATACCAATACACAACTTTCTCTATTTGTTACATTTTGATATTCAAAAAAAAGTTGAAAATCGACCTACCCTAATACACAATGCTTCAAGCAAATTATAAAACTCATACATATATATATATATATATATATATATATATATATATTATATATATATGCTTGAAGGCAATTACAATGCGCATATCGCATAAAATTCGATAATTATAAAAGATAATAATGACAAGTGAATTTCGCAAAGAATTACTCGGTGTGTAGAATATCGTACAGACTGTTTTAACTTTATTAAGTCTCATCAGCGATATATATATATATATATTATATATATATATATATATATAAATAAACAAACATATGGCTATTTTCAGCCGACAATATTTGGGAGAATATGTGCTTAATATATATATATATATATATATATATATTAATTTCTGTATTTCCTGCCTCATTGTTTCCGTTCTCAATGGTTTTTCAGTGATGAAATGTTGTGCATATCCCTTTGCGAATAAATATGAAAAACAAACAAACAAACAAACAATATATTTTATAATAATATATTGTCAAATTCCCCGTGTGTCCGACCTCTAATCTTTCACGAGGCAAAAAAAAAACATCAGCAGCAGTTGTGTGAGAGGTCCTTCCTTTCCACAGGTGTCGCATCAGGTGAGTGAGTGTCTGAACACAGTCGAATCTACCCGTACAGACTACTATATTTAGTCCTTTTCCCTTGTAAGTTGTAGTGAGTACATATTAATACTCAGCCTCCACCTGATTTACGTTCGTTCCCTAGTAACGACGCTTGGACATGTCTTGACCAATCAACACGCAAGCTTGGTATTTTTTTTCTTCTTCTTTTTTCTTTCTAAAAAAGCCGCCCAAGCGAAACCCCGCCTCTTCATTCATTCTATCTCGGCCTCGTGCTAACCCCCCTTTTTTTTCACTTCTTTTCCGGTAAACGACGACTTTACAAAGAAGCAAAAAACTGAGATGAATATCTAAAGGAAATAGGTTGCTTCTTTTTTTTTAAACGGAAGAAAGAAAAAAACGGATTTAAAAAAACAATGAATTAAATGCAAAATTGAGTTGATTGGTGAGTCATTCAGATCCTGACCCCTTCCCAACAGTCAGTTTTTTTTTTTTATCAGGGCTTGTAAAGACTGTAAAATATCAAGGCTCACCTGTCTGTGTCCTGACGAATGGGGACACATACCATACCGCTAGCCTCCTATGCATCCCCACAAAGGAGTGAAACAGAGTTTGAGGAGACGTTAGTACAAGTGTCCGGTACAGAGGAGAGTAGTGACAAAGATGAGGACGATTTGGTGCAATTAATGTAAGTCTTTTACTTTCTTAAACTATTTTTTTTCTTTTTCAGCTCCCCTCTGCCCCCACGTTTTTTTTTTTTTTTTTTTTTTTTTTAAAGAAATGTGTTAGATTTGACAAACTGACTTTTCATTTAAAAAAAACTTGCCAAGCATGTTAATATTTATGTGACGTCAGAGAGAGAGAGAGAGAGAGAGAGAGAGAGAGAGAGAGAGAGAGAGAGAGAGAGAGAGAGAGAGTGGAATACGTTTTTTTTTTCTTTCTTGCTGAATGTGAACGTTGGAAATAAAATAGATAAAAGCTTAGTTTAGAGACAAACATAGGATCACAATGATGATAACTGAACAACCCTTAAACAATGGCCTGTATAAAACTATAATATTTTATTAATTATCCACTCTCAAACAGTGACAGGTGCCCTCGGATGACAATACCTCAGAGTTGAATGATGTGTTAAAGCTGTTGTCGGACTGAATTAATAAAAGGGAAATACTTTTTGTCATTATTCCCCCCCCCAAAAAATTCATTCGGGGAGATTTGGAAAGCATTTTTCCTGGGTCTACAAGAAAGAAAGAGATTAAGAACTTTATTTTTTTAATGAAATTGTCAAGAATAATTTTAATGTGGGGTAATCTACTCCCCATTCTCCTACAGCTAGAACAAATTGACTGAAGAGTCTTAACAATTTTGTTTTCATCATTTTTTTTACTTTAACTCTTCCCTCCCTCGGCTGTACAAAATTTTCTTGGTATTTTTTTTTACCTGTATGATGGGATATTTCAAAGTTCGCAATCTGTTCATCTCAGAACTCATTCTATTCAAATAAAGTCATATTATTATTGTGATCTGAGTTCTTCTGCGAGAGCCGCTGTCAATGGTTTACGGAAGGATTGTAGTGGTGAAAGAGCCGTTGTGAGAAGCTTAAAGTAGGGAAAGAGTTAAATGGAGTAAAGCTGGTTTGAATTTAGTTTTCCTTTTATAGAAAAATAATGAAAATAAATGTGACATTTTGACAGATAAAACTTTTAAGTATTTCTAACTTTTCATTTGTATTTCAGGTGATTTTTATATTTATGTACTTAACTCTTTGCCAACCAAATTCCACCCACGACTGTACCAAATTTGCTTGGATTTTTTGTTTACCTGTATGGAGAGAATTCACTATCTATTCACCCCCCCCCGAACTCATTCTATTCAAATAAAGTAAAGTAAAGTCGACGGGGCGGCCTAAAGTCGGTATCAGCCAGTCAGCGAGGGAGTCTATCCCCTTTTCACTAGCGCTAGACCAAGGAGATTGTTTTAGCATCTGAGGTGGAGTTACCACCAGCTCCTTACTTTACCGCACAGATCCCTGTTACTCATACGCTGAGTTGGCTCGAACTAGGAACCTTGTGGTTTCTAGCCGAACGCTCTGCCGACTGAGCTAACTCCTATTATTATTGTAATTGCAAGTTTGAATGAAAATCTATGCAATTATGAAACTAGATTGATTTTCACAACTTATTGAAACAATCTTTAAAAAAAGAAATTAAAACATTGTAGGCTGCCGAAGCACTGAATCTTTCAAAGCCTCCATGCTTCCTGTAATCCACCGACACCATACCTGATGCCACTCTCCACACACGCGCACGCATACAAGCATATTACTACTGTAAACTGTTCATGTTCCTGACACTAATACATTATTCTGTGTACTTGACATGAGACTTTGATGAGTTGTGGTGCACCTGAGCACTGTACACATGTGTATGCTATTCATGTTCCTGACACTAATACATTATTCTGTGTACTTGACATGAGACTTTGATGAGTTGTGGTGCACCTGAGCACTGTACACATACATATAGTATGCTATTCATGTTCACACTAATACATTATTCTGTGTACTTGAAATGAGACTTGAACCCTTTTGGTGTGGCGAATTGGCAACAAATTTCATGGCTGGAATGCACCTTTGACCATAATTTAAAAAAAAAAGCTTACAAATGAAAAGCAAATAAAAATTGCGCTAACGAAAAGGGGGTAGACTCTTCGCTGTTTGGCTGATACCAATAATAGACCACTCTGCATATTTTACTACTTTAAAACAAAATTTAGTGTTTAACTCTTTACCTACCATATTTTCCCGACGGCTGTACCAAATTTTATTTGTATTTTTTCATCTGTTATGATGATAGGATATTGTCATTAAGTACATTAAATGAACTTCGAAATGAGTTCTGACATGAATAGATAATGAATGGTCATAATCTATTCACCTCAAAACTCATTCTAATCAAATAAAATCCTATTGTTATTGTAATTTGAGTCATTCTGCCAATTATAATGAAATGACCATCAGGTTGTGTACTTTGCTATGGTTGTGGTGGGAGAGCCGCTGTGAGCGGTTTAAAGTAGGCGAATAATTAAACGAAATTTGAATTTAGTTTTCCTTTTATAGAAAAATAATACAAAAACGTGACATTTTCACAGAAAAAACTCTAAATATTTCCAACTTTTCATTTGTATATTATTTCAGGTGATGTTTTCTGTTTATGCTGCTTAACTCTTTGACACCCAAATCCCCCCCCCCCCGCGGCTGTAACAAATTTTCTTGGCATTATTTTTTTTACCTGTATGATGAGATATTTCAAAGTCCACTATCTACTCACCTCAGAACTCATTCTAATCAAATAAAGTCCTTTTGTTATTGTAATTTGAGCCCTTCTGCTCAATAATAATGATATAACCATAAAGTTTTGTACTTTACTGGGGTTGTGATGGGAGAGCCGCTGTGAGCGATTTAAATTTTTTTTTTTGTTTCTATTCATAACTTCGGTCTTTTATATCTTTATTTATACTGTAATTAGTATCAGATAAGGACCAGCTTGAAACAATTTTACGCCCCTAACATAAGGGGGGTCAAAATTAAGTGACCTGAAAAAAATGAGAAAGTTTTGAAATAAAATAAATAATGCATTATAAAGATCATTTATTGATAAATAAACACTGAAAATTTCATTAAAATCCGATAATTCCCTGATTTTTGGTAAATTATTTTCTGTAGGGGGGGGGGGCTAAAGTCATTTGGTTAAAAATGACTTTGAGGCTCTGTTTGCCAGTCCCTATATTTTAATACATTTATTTCCAACAATCAATTACAAGTAAAAAAAAAATCAAAATATTTAGATATTCTTGCTTATTTAAACTAAAAACAAAATATTAAACAAACATGAATAAAAGAAGATCTGAGTATTTAGATATTATTTTATATTTTAATAAAATAAAATAAACAAACTATCTATCTATCTAGTCGTCTTCATATCTATCTATTGATTCGGCTACGGACTTCAATCGTAGCTGGGGTTGGTTTTTCACCACTCACTGTTAGCAAGTTTTGAGGCAGGAGACCGGGACGGTCTTCTCATAAATTACCATGTGGAGTACCCCTTCATCACTAATTACTCCCAGGTCCACTCTGACCTGGAGTGGTAGTACATGTTAGGGTCCATCTATGGTATGAATACAAAAAAAAGTGTTTAAAAAAATTGATTTAAAAAAAACATTGAGTACCCACCAAGAATGAGTCAAACAAAACGTCTTTGGCATAAGATAACCCAACGAGGGTTGACATGCCGTAAATTCCAACCCATCCACCAACCAACTAGGCAACCAAAATTCTTTGAATCCAGTAAAAAAAGAATAACAGCGAGTATTTAGTTCAGAGAAGGGGAAAATCCAAAACTTTCTCACGAGGAGTTATGTCCCTTTATGTGAAATTTCTTTGAAATATTTTTTAAAGATTATAATAATAATGATAATGAAATTTATTGTGTACAGTGCTCAGGTGCACCACAACTCACCAAAGTCTCATGTCTAGTACACAGAATAATGTATTAGTGTCAGGAACATGAACAGTTTACAGTAGTAATATGCATGTATGTGCGCGCGTGTGTGCATATGTATGTGGAGAGTGGCATCAGGTATAGTATCGGATGATTACAGGAGGCATGGAGGCTTTGAAAGACTCAGTGCTTCGACAGCCTACAACAGACGCGAGCAGTTTATTCCAGGTCTCCGCAATTCTGGTAATAAAGGACTATTTGCTTGTAAATTCCTGCCATAAGATAAACTGAACCCTCATTTTATGTCCGTGTTTTTGCAATAAATGGGTAATTTATGAGGAAGTGCGTCCCGGTCTCCTGTCTCAAAAATTGCTACCCGGTGACAATCAAAATAACAACCCCAGCTCGTCGTAATTCTTGTTTATTTGTCGTAATTTGTCGTAATTCTTTTTAGATATGAAGATGGATATATAGTTTGAATAGACTGAGATAGATAGATAGATAGATAGATAAACAAACAAAATAATATAGATAGATATGAACAAATGGAGATAGATAGATATTTTCGACAAGTAAATGTATTGGGGGGGGGTGTCGCTTCTTTTTTTGTCGTAATTCTTGTTTATTTAAACTAAAAACAAGACATTAAACAAACATGAATAAAAAAAATCTTAGTATTTAAAGTAATATAGATAAATATGAACAAATTGAGATAGATAGATAGATATGAAGATGGATAGTTTTGAATAGACTGAGCAGGGTCGTTATTTTAATAGTCACCGGGCAGCAACTCTTGAGGCAGGAGACCGGGACGCACTTCCTCATAAATTACCAATAGATTTTCTGGCACCCGTTATTTTACAATACTAAATATATTTTCTTTATTTATTTTAATATTCACTTCAATGTGTATATTCTAAAAGTTTTTATTTTGTGAGAATGGTTAGTTTTAAAGTGGGGGTTCGTTTTTACACTTCAACTTTTTACTCGTAAATTCCTACCATAAAATGCCCAAGCCTAAATTTATGGTAGGAATTTACGAGTAAAAAGTTGAATATTACCTTTTGTTGTTGTTGTTATTTCTTTTCTTTTTGGCTTCGGTACTCTAAAATAAAAACGTCAGATTTTAATCATCGTCGACGAAAAAACAAAATTACGGTCATAAAAGGAGCATCCAATTTATGCCTAAATTGTAAAACGAGCCCCCACTTTAAAACTAAACATTTTCACAAAATAAAAACTTTTAGAATATACACAAATATATTTAATATTGTAAAATAACGGGTGCAAGAAAAATAAAACATTTATTGCAAAAACACGGACATAAAATGAGGGTTCAGTTTATTTTATGGTATGAATTTACGAGTAAATAGTTCTTTATTACCGATTATCTTTTCAACAAACAAAATGAAATAACATTTCCATGATCTTTAGACGCCCAATCTCCTCTGAAATATCAATTGAAATTTGGTAAGGAAGGAATTTATTAAAATGACTTGGGTACAAGAATACTTAATACTTGTGAATAATTGTTTGATAGTTCATTGCTAATGAATGCGAGCCTCACCGGGTGGCATTTTAGCCCCGGTTAAAAGTGCAGTAAGGGTAACTCGAAGCCGAACGAGAAAAGGTTTGGTAAACGGGCCAAAGGCTGGCCCGTTTACCGAAATTTTTCTCGTTCCCCAATGATACTTACATTGGAAAAATATAGCCAAGAAAAAAGTTTAATTTCGGGTTACCCATAGCGCACTTTTAACCTGGTCTGTATTGTTGTGTATATTGTCTACAGACATTCTGTGTTGTTTTCAGACCACACACACACACACACACACACAGACATAATATATATATGCATACATACATACACCCACAAATATGCACACACACACACATACACACACACACACACACACATGCATACATACATACACACACACATATGGATGCATACATACACACACACACGCGCGCACGCACACACACGTAAACACATGCAAGCACATACACAAACACAAACACAAACACCCACATATATATATATGCATACATACATACACCCACACACATGCATACATACATACATACACACACATATGCATACATACATACACACACACATATATGCATATATACATACACACATACACATACACGCGCACGCACGGACGAAAGCAGACACACGTAAACACATGCAAGCACACACACACACACACACACACACACACACACACACACACACACACACACATATATATATATATATATATATATATATATATATAATAGATTTTTCAACTACTTGAAAATCTAACGAGTCTGACCTTTTCAACATTACAATTTTTATTTATTTTTTATTCTATTTCAATCGTTTATTTATTTATTTTTTTTAGGTCAGGGTGACATCGGAAGGTCAGAATGCAACTGAATATCACACACACACACACACATATATAACGTTTATTCTTTGGGTTGGGTGGGGTGGGGTGGGGGGTTGTAGTTTATCTATTTTTTTCCAAGTTTCTAAATGATATTTTTTCATGACCAACAACCAATGGGCGTATGAAGCGGGGGTTTGGGATCGGGGGAGGTGCACCCCCCACCAGAGGCAAAAGAAATGTACTTTTTAGGGCAAATAATTCTGATTTCAAATTTCACGTTAAATTTTACGTTATCGATATTGTAGCCAAAATGATTTTTGTTAATTTTATAAATCTTATAGTTTATTTTCAGAAAACGATTGAAACATTTTTTTAAATGTCAAAAATCTTTTATATATTTTGGTGTTTGTCAAGTAAAAATATGTACCAAAAGACAAAATAAATTGTGTGGTCTTATCACTTAGACGACTACAAATGTTTTCCGGCTGGTTACTTCGTCAATGCTTTCTCAACCCACGTTGTGTTTTTAAAGATCTGCAGAACGGGATTCGACGCAACTGTAAGATTCAAAGTGAATATTTGAAGAACATACAACTCCGACACATTTCTGAGACAAAACATTTCATACAATACAGCACATGAATAAACAAGATACATAAACAATGGAAGATAGAATAGTGTACATAAACCTACATATGTGAAATTAATATGTTGAAAAAACAAAAGATGTTTACAAAAGCATGGATCATCAGGAGAGAATGTGCAACCGTTTCGGGGCCTTTCTCTCAACGGTTTTAAAAAGCAACATCGGCCCCCTCACTGATGTGAGGTCCCTCGGAATATCTGTATCGACCGCATGTGGATCGGTCTTCAACAAAAAATAAGACGGGGTGAAATGACCGTTAGAAGAATATACAGATATTCCGAGGGACCTCACATCAGTGAGAGGGGTGCGATGTTGCTTTTTAAAACCGTTGAGAGGAAGGCCCCGAAACGGTTGCACAATCTCTCCTGATGATCCCATGCTTTTGTAAACATCTTTTGTTTTTTCAACATATCAATTTCACACTGTCGGATTAAGTTCCATTTTTATTTCACAAACCTACATATATAAAAGGACTGGAGCGTCCATAGATAGAAATGACTTACAAGGAGGGGGGGTGGAGCCCCACCGTGAAAGGGGTAGATCGTGTCTAACCCATGTGGTCTCGTAGCGAGGAAAAGAGGAAGAGAAATTCGAATCAGCCGCTTAAATATCATACGTCCCCTGGCGGGAACAAGCGACAACAAGCCGGGCAGATAACTCCTCAGGCAAATGGGAAAATAACCCCTACACAACTTAGTTGAAGCGTCTTTGTGACGGGTCGGGAGGTTAATATGAACGAGTTGCCGAATGCATTGGCAACTCCAAGAACGAGACAGCTCTCCGTTAAGAATAACAATTACGAGTTTTTATTAAAATATGATTATGTAACAATATTCAATAGAAAACTAGTTTCGCTCAATAAGTAGGGGGGGGGGATTCGGTGATGAATTTGGCTTAAGGACGGATTCTTGGTGGATGAGCAGTTCATGACATGCAATACTCCACTTTGGCCCTATCTTGGGCTAGACGGTCGGTCGGAGAGGCCCTCTCCGATCAATCGGCTGGTCACGTCAAGCCCTAGCACCTATATGATTTTCCCAACCCTATTGCCCTTATGGCAAGCCCCAACCCCTTTTTATCATATGGGTGCTAGAAGGCGGTGGCTGAGGGTCTACATGTCCTGGGGATGACGTTAAACTCTATCTGATGGTGAGGTTCCAGTTTAGGAGGTTTGAGGATTGTGGGACACCCCTTCATCACCATTGCTCCCTGGTCCACTCTGACCTGGAGTGGTAGTACCTTTTAGGGTCCCATCTATGGGCTAAATAGAAAAAACATGTGTTTATAAACAAAATTGATTATCAATTAAGAATGAATTTATTTCAAAACTTTATCGGTATTAAATGACCCACTGAGATTGATATGCCGTAAAACAAAACAAAACAAACAAACACATATTGTTTGTTGTTATTGTTGTTGTTGTTATTGTTGTTGTTGTTGTTGCTTTAATTTAATTAAGAAAAGATGAAAAGTTAAAAAAGAAAAAAAAGTGTGTGTGTGTGAAGAGAGAGAGAGAGAGAGAGAGAGAGAGAGAGAGAGAGAGAGAGAGAGAGAGAGGGAGAGAGAGAGAGAGAGAGTTAAATAAAGATGATACTTTTTACATACTGAACTATTTAGTAATAGCTCTTAAATAAACATATCAAATGTTGTAATAATTAAATTATCATACTGCCGTATATTCACAGGTCCCGCTAATTTTCATTCCTTTTAATTTGGACTTTTCGTTAATCGAACTAAAAACTCTTTCACTTTCACTGATTAACGATGACGTCACATGAAAAGTTAAGCAATGATGAGCGTTCAGTTTTTAGATGAGTGACCATTTAGGAATAACAGGTATTTCAGGGTGGACTTGAAGCTATGGTGATAGGTAGGGGCTGTTTGATGTCAATATTTAATAAAAGTGTTCAAACATTTAAAGACCATAAAACAATCAAGCACATGGCATAGAAGACAAAACTCTTGATTAAACAAACAAAATTGTATTAACATGAGGTTTACAAAAGGTAATACAGGATACTAGGCAAGGTCCTGTAAAAAGGTGTTTTTTGAAAAGTTCAATGTAAAATATAAGCAGAGATTTTATAAATCTCTAAGTGAGAAAGAAAAGGTGAAAGTTTAAAGTCAACACAACAGTCAGGCATAAGTTGAATGAATCTAATGTTTATCTCCGAAAGTGTAGGTTATTTAAAGAGAGAGATAGTTCATACCTTCAGCATGTGTGAGAAATGTTCTTAAAAAGGGTGACATGGATTCCTTAGACAAGTGAGATCTTTCTTGTTAGGATCCGAAAAGTTGGCTTTTTTATAGTCCAGGATAGGCTCCAAAAAGGGGTCTATTTGATAAGGGGTCTATTTGTTGTGTTGTTGTTGTTGTTGTTGTTGTTGTTGTTGTTTGTTGTTGGAGTATAAATCAATTTGATGTATATCCCGCTTTATTTTAGAGTTGTTCCATTTAAGCTTTATTGAAAACGTTAACATTGCCTGAATAAGTTATTAGCCTCTGCGTGCTATCAACTTGTGAATATGTTTTGTAGTGGTCGGTGGGTGGGTGAATAGATTTCATGTTTATGCATACCAGCGAATTGTTTGGTTTTCTATGCGGTTGCCATGTGCAATTATTTGGATGGAATTTAAAGTCTAGACGATTATATGATACACATGAAACAAAAAGTAACAGACTTAATGAGAATATCATTTGGATATTTCACGTTTTACATCTGCTCTGTCATAATAATATCGAACACTTTTTTTAATACGCTTTTCTTATTTGTATTTTATTTCATTTTGTAAAATATGGTGATTTGGGCCAAAAAAATATGGTTATAACATAAGTTAATCGCGATATAACACGAGGGTGTGTTATATTAAGGTTGGAATATATTGGTGGCTCATTGGTCCAATTCTGGACTTGCCTTGTAATAATTAAATTATCATACTGTGGTATATCCACAGGTCCTGATATTATTTTGATATTTCTCAATTTTTAGCTTACTGAATAGATTTGTAAATATTCAAGTTTATTAGTGTGTCATTTAGGAACAATAAAGACCAAGTCATGAGTGTTCCAGTAAAAAAAAAAAAAATATTTTGAATGGTGGACAAGTTTTCAATTCTGATGCGGGATTTTTGTTGTTGTTTGTTTGTTTTTTCTTCCTTTCGAGTCATAAAACTGATCATAGGAATTTTATTTGCATTTGAAACGTCTGAAGATTTTAAAATATATACTTCATCTTTCTTTTGGTGTTAGTATCAGTTTTGTGCATAATTTAAACTCACTTCAAATAAAATAAGTGAGCTTAGCGTACCAGTTATCGTGGTAGGTAATGGAATCAGCGACTCGAGTTCAAAACCTGAACGAGATGGTTTGCGTTTCATTTCGCACTTGGAAAAGACGGGAATCCATGCTCTTACCCTTCCCAGCTATGGGTGAATAGCAGAACAGATTGTGCTTTTTAGCCTTGGTTAGACAACCAGTCTAGGAGAAAGAAATTTCAAAATTCAAATCGGTTGTACTACGCTTTAAAATTGACCGTGGTGGAGGGGTTTGTCAAATACTTATATTAAAACAGCTTTAACAATGACACGAGTTCAAATCCAGGCGAGAGAGAGTTTATTTGTCTCATACCCCACCTGTATGGACTGGGCACAAGGCCTCGTTTTAACGTGGGCCCACCCACAAGCCGAAGCTCATGGGTGGGAGAGAACAAAAATTGCGTCGATCCCGTAGGCATTCCCTTCAAGGGGGCGCCTCAGGCGCTGGGCAATAAACCCAGCCCTGCCCCGAAAGGGGCAGGTAATGCCTGGAGGGATGGCCCTCTGGGATCGACGCTATTAATTTAACACAGCTCACCGGACCCCCGTCCCGAAGGATGGTTTGAATCCAGGCGAGAGAGAGTCATGGATATCCGTGCTGCCAGCACGACATGATGATGATGATGATGATGATGATGAATAAAGTTTAAGTAAATAAATTACCTTGTTCTAACCAAACAGAACTTGTAAAAGTGGCCAACACATTACAAAATCTCCCCCTCGAGACTGAAACCGGTTTTATTGAATAAACTTACTATTTTTTTTCAAAGTTCAACAAGTGTACAAATATTGTTGAACAGCCCTCTTCTTATCTCCAAATATTTATATACTAGAAGCGGCTACCCAGCGTCGCCTGGGTAGAGGGGGGGGGGCTTTTTTAAAAGTTAGTCTCGCAGATCCATTGTTACTGAATCATGAGTTGGATGCCCCATTACAATCCCCTCGTAAAAAAGACCTTGCGTTGAAAAGAAAAATTAATGTCTCGTATTTAAGATATTAAATGCAAAAAAGGAAAAAAATCCCATGCTGTTATCATTTGAATTTTATTTTTTAAATTATCTTCACGAATGTAAATCAAATCTTCATTATTTTTGTTCAAAAAGCAAGATCTGGTGATATTTAATGTGTTAGCTCAGTCGGTAGAGCGTTCGGCTAGAAACCACAAGGTTCATAGTTCGATACCGGGTCATCGCTAACTCAGCGTATGAGTAGCACAGGGATCTGTGCGGTAAAGTAAGGAGCTGATGGTAGGTGTGGCGCTCCACCTCAGATGCTAAAACAATCTCCTTGGTCTAGCGCTATTGAAAAGGGGATAGACTCCCTCGTTGACTGGCTGATACAGACTTTAGTCCGCCCCGACGACTTTACTTTTTTTATATATATATATATATTTACTTTGTTGCTAATTGTTTTATTTTCATAGTTTCCTCCGCACATTCCTCGTACATACACACATACATACATACGCACAGCTGCCCTTTATCTCTCTCTCTCTCTCTCTCTCTCTCTCTCTCTCTTCACCTCTTTCTTTCTTTCTTTTTTGTCGCTTGAAACCATTTTCAGCCATTCTCGTCTGCAATAGCACAATGAATGCCACGAGTATCAAAGTCATTTATTACCGATCAGCGTCTCTCAAACATCCGGACTTTCTTCTTTGAGGAAATCCGGAAATTGCTCAGTTGTTCGGGGTTTTTTTTCTCTCTCTCTGTGTCTTTGCTACATCTCTCTCTCTCTCTCTCTCTCTCTCTCTCTCTCTCTCTCTCTCTGTGTCTTTGCAACATCTCTCTCTTTGTCTTTGCTACATTCTCTTTCTCTCTCTCTCTCTCATCTCTCTCTCTCTCTCTCTCTCTCTCTCTCTTCTCTCTGTGTCTTTGCTACAACATCTCTCCTCTCTCTCTCTCTCTCTGCTGTCTCTCTCTCTCTGCTCTCTCTCTCTCTCTCTCTCTCTCTCTCCTCTCTCTCTCTCTCTCTCTTCTCTCTTGTCTAACATCTCTCTCTCTGTCTTGCTACATCTCTCTCTCTCTCTCTCTGCTACATCTCTCTCTCTCTCTCTCTCTCTTCTCTCTCTCTCTCTCTCTCTCTGCTTATCTCTCTCTCTCTCTCTCTCTCTCTCTCTGTCTACATCTCTCTCTCTCTCTCCTCTCTCTCTCTCTCTCTCTCTCTCTCTCTCTCTCTCTCTCTCTCTGTCTTTGCAACATCTCTCTCTGTCTTTGGCTACATCTCTCTCTCTTTCTCTCTCTGCTACATCTCTCTCTCTCTCTCTCTCTCTCTCTCTCTCTCTGTCTTTGCTCTCTCTCTCTCTCTCTCTCTCTCTCTCTCTCTCTCTCTCTCTCTCTCTGCTACATCTCCTCTTCTCTCTCTCTCTCTCTCTCTCTCTCTCTCTTGTCTGTCTTGCAACATCTCTCTCCTGTCTTTGCTACTCTCTCTCTCTCTCTCTCTCTCTCTCTCTCTCTGTCTTCTCTCTCTCTGTCTCTCTCTCTATCTTCCCAACCTCATCTACTCTATCTCTCATTGTCTTTTCATATTTTAGTCTGACGGGTGGGGGATGGGAGGGGATTTGACTTTTCGCCCAAACAACGGAAATATTATTGTTTCTATAACCAAAAATTTAAAAAGCAAATCTTGTTCAGTGTCATCTCGCCCTTTTGCTTCTTGCTAAATAAGTCGGTCTTGTCGAAATTCAATTTCGTCAGTAATTGTTAAAACTCACAGACAGACAGTCAGAGTTATCTGCCCCGAATCACATTTTCGTGTATAGGGGTCAGATTTTCTGTCCCTTGGCTTACTTTTATTAAGTCCCTGTTAATAAAAACGAACACCTCGCGTTTCATGAAAAGTCGTCCCCATGTTCTTGATTGAGTTTTAAAGTATCCTGCTTGAAATATATAAAGATGAGTACTAACATAAATTCTGTCATAAGAAAGGAATAAAGACAAGACAAGTATTGAGTTTAAAAGGGGTTTATTATGTGCGGTGCGAAGGGTTTGCTAATACTTAAAACTTTTAGCGGTCTTTGAGTCACATATATATATATAGTAAAAAGTAATGTACTCTTATCTTTGTTGAATTCTTTTAGGGTGAAGAAATCAGTTGTAGGCTCATTCGTTGTCACGCCTGTGTCTGTTCTAGTAGTCAGCGGTGGTGCCAGCTAAGGATTTTGGCCGTGTAGGCTAACTGATGTTGTGCTCCCAGGAGAGACGTGTTATCTCTCCGGCTACAGTTGCTGTTCGCCTATGGACGTCTGTCCTGTTCGAGTAGCTGTACTGTTCCAAGACCACTTCAAAAATATCAAACCGGAAGACATCTTGAATTTTCTAAAAAAAAAAAAAACCCCAACTTTTTCAAAAAGATCTGACCAAACCGACCCTTTCACCAAAAACTGACCAAGGAGTGAGGGGGGATGAAAGAGCTGATTCTGCAGCTAAATCAGCTATAAATTTGATCCCCGACAAGTTCAAGATTCCATATATTGACTTGAAACCTAACATTAATAGATTCCTTCATACAAAATGGCAACAACGCTGGAATAACAATATCCACAATAAACTCTTCCTAATCAAACCCATTTGGGAGACTGGAGACCAACTTTAAGGAAATCTAGAAAGGAACAAGTCATTGTGTCTCGATTACGCATTGGTCACACAAAACTAACACACTCCTATATACTCAAACAAGAACAACAACCACAGTGTGAAACATGTCAAACACTTATTCATGGAATGCAGGTTTTTTGCTCACATCAGAAACCTTTATTTTAATGCAAACAATATAAAAGATCTATTTGAAAATGTCAACATGGTGGACATTCTGTCCTTTTTGAGGGAAATAGAATTATACCATAGAATACAGACATGAACTTAACAATACCATATATGATCCTCAATGGTGCTAATACATTGTTAAAACTAATTACTAAAAAAAAAAGTATAAATATAAATACACAACATATATTACTTCCTAACCGTTAGGCATGACATAACCCCAGACGGGTTGATATGCCGTTAAAATCAATCAACCAACCAACAACCAAATACCAACATAACAACCCATACTCTAAAACCTGGAACCCATATGAAAGACAAATTATATTTAACCCTTTTTGGTATTAAATGACCCACAGAGGTTGATATGCCGTTAAACAAAACTCAAACTCTTAACTCTGAAGAATGTCTTAAAAACAAGACGTGCTTCCTTCCCCACCCTCCCCGGGATATTTTTGTCCCCATCAAACCATGTGTCGCATTGACAATTACACCATAGAATAGTACACAGCATAATTTATTCCACACAACCAACAACTAAAGAACTCTTCTCAAATATGTAAGTCTCTCAGAAACTTTAATTTCTTTTAGAGACTTCACGCACACTTGCGTACATTTTCACATAAGCATTTTCATTTACTTCTTTCCTGTTGTTACATAATCTATGCGGTTGCATAAGATTATTGTCGGTCCCCTGTAATTCTGAGGGGATGACCCCTTTCATACCATGGCCGGGTCCTTCTATGGAAAATTACAGAGCCCGTCAAATATGTGAAATCACGTGGGACCTTTTTCAGAGTCCCCAGTTTGCAGTTAGGCGTCAGGCAGAGCGGTCGGCCATTTTATGCTCTGCCTAAAACTGGAACTCACGCGCGCTATGTTAGTCAGATATTTAGTGACGTGAAATATATAGTTAAGGAAATAAAAAGTTGTATAATTAATATGTTCTTGTGGTTGATGAATGTCTTGGTAACAAGACTAAGAAATGAATCCAGGACGACCAGCCAGCAAGAACATAGCAAAAGAAAGTCCAGACCAAGTCAAGATGATAGAAGAAATACCAAAGACGATCAGAATACTAAAGACGGCCAAGAAATAGAATTAAAGAAAGAGGTATGCAACATTATATCGATTTAGTGCAAGTAATGAAGAGGGTATGTAACACTGTTATTTCTACTAGCAAATATATGCACCCTCCGTAGGGTGCAAGTATTTAAGTTTTAATGTAATAGAATATTATACTAAATAAGAAGGCTAATGAAACTAAATAAGAATGCAGTTTAAAAAGATTTGAAACAGAAGGGGGTATAATCGAAAAATAGAACAACTGAAACTTACTCTTCTCTCTCGTCTTTCATTGTTATTTTTCTAATTTAAGTATTTAGTTAAAAGAGGAAGTAAGAGGAAGTAAAGAATAAAATGACAGTTAGCTTTTCTTGTTAATGGATTTCATGTAAGATTCATTGAAGAGATTTTTGCTTATATTCATTAAAATAAAACCAAACAGTTAGAAATCAATAATACTAAGCACATATTTATTAAAATCACATTTTTAATATCAATATGCAAATTAGCATTCCCGTCCACACTGTAAACGCTATTTTGTTGTATATATAAATATAATTACATGTTATTAGTATGTTGATATGGTCAACAGTGGCTTCGGCCTCTGGACCATTGATATAATTAACGGCGTCGATCCCAGGGGGCCATCCCCCCAGGCAACACCTGCCCCCTTGATTTAAAGGGGCAGGCTGGGTTTATTGCCCAGTGCCTGAGGCGCCTCCCTTGAGGGGGAATGCCGACGGGATCGACGCAATTTTTCACCTGCCATTCCATGGGCTTCGGCTCGTGGGTGGTCCCACGTTAATAGGGACTTTGTGCCTGACCCGTACAAGTGGGGTACGCGGTAAATACCATGTTGATATGGTCAACAGTGGCTTCGGCCTCTGGACCATTGATATAATTAACGGCATCGATCCCAGGGGGCCATCCCCAGGCAACACCTGCCCCCTCGATTTAAAGGGGCAGGGCTGGGTTTATTGCCCAGTGCCTGAGGCGCCACCTTGAGGGGGAATGCCGACGGGATCGACGCAATTTTTCACCTGCCACTCCATGAGCTTCGGCTTGTGGGTGGTCCCACATAAATAGGGACTTTGTGCCTGACCCGTACAAGTGGGGTACGCGGTAAATACTATGTTGATATGGTCAACAGTGGCTTCGGCCTCTGGACCATTGATATAATTAACGGCGTCGATCCCAGGGGGCCATCCCACCAGGCAACACCTGCCCCCTCGATTTAAAGGGCAGGGCTGGGTTTATTGCCCAGTGCCTGAGGCGCCCCCCTTGAGGGGGGAATGCCGACGGGATCGACGCAATTTTTCACCTGCCACTCATGAGCTCGGCTTGTGGGTGGTCCCACATAAATAGGGCCTTCGTGCCTGACCCGTACAAGTGGGGTACGTGGAAAATATCATGTAGATATGGTTAACAGTATTAATCATGTAAAACAATTTTATTATCATTGAAGTTTAAATAAAAATGAAATCATTGAGAATGTGATGTCAATAACTTAAGGGAATTATGACTTAAGTAGTAATGTAGTTTCGGTTACAGACAGAAAAACACACTATCTCCATTATAATAAGATTTAGTTTGCTTTGACAATAAAATATGTCGTCGTTAATTGTCCGTCACTTCTTATATTTATGGTTGATTGGAAGCAATATTTCCCCCAATTAAAATTCCTCTATAAAAACGAGGTAAGTGGGGGGTAATGGCCTTGAAATTCCTTTGCGATTTAGCAAGCATGATTCTCTTCATTTTACGACATACGTAGCCAGTTTAACTAACCTTCTTCCCGCCACAAATTGCGGCTTTTATATTGCGATTAAGAACCTCACCTCTACCTTCGTTGAATTATAGCAACCAAAGTCTTTGCACTCTTGATGATTATTGATCGATTTTAGCGGCATGTCAACCCTTCTTGGGTTATTTTATGCCTCGAGATTAGGGAATTGCGTTCATTGTACATTTTTGTGTAATTGTCTCTTAAGAGTTTTTGCACACATTTATATGGTTTCAAATAAATAATAATAGCAAACTAATACAACGGGAATACAAAGCTAGGCACGACTGGGTTGGAAGGTGATCCACCGGGAATTATGCAAAAGATTTTGACCATACAACAAAATGGTATATGCATAAACCAGAATCTGTTCTTGAGAATGAAACACATAAAATTCTCTGGGACTTTGAGATAAAGACGGATCACCCTATACCAGCCAGGAGACCAGACCTCGTGTTGATTAACAAAACAAAGAGTATGTGTCAACTGGTGGACTTTGCGGTTCGAGCAGATCACAGGGTGAAGTTGAAGGAAAACGAAAACATGGATAAATACCTGGGCCTTGTCAGAGAATTGGAAAAGTTGTGGAATATGAGAGTGAAAGTGATACCAATTGTAGTTGGTGCACTTGGAAACTTGGAAAAAAGACCGGAGGATCTGAAAATCAGAGGAATAATTGAGACCATCCAGACTACTGCACTGCTACAATCGGCTAGAATTGTCAGAAGAATCGTGGAGACCTGAGGAGACTTGTTGTCACTCAGCCTCCAGTGAAATACCACCAGCTAACGCTGGTGCGAAAAACTCAAAAGGAGTGAAAATAATAATAATAATAATAATGGAGATTCGCTTCCGGTTTTTGTCTGTAACAAAAACAACGTCACTACTTACGTCACACTACCTAAAATCGTCATAACATAGAATAAATACATTCATAATTTGAGCATGCAATGTTAGACAGTCCTCATTGGTTTTTTTTTTTAAGTTTTAATAAATACATAGCTGGTATTATCTATCTATATATAGTTTGTTTTATTTTAATATATATTTAAATTATCAGAACTAAGTTTACATTTCAATTTTTGAATTTTTTACTCCTTTAATAAATTTATTTTATTTTTTACTCCTTTAATAAATTTGATGATTTTACTTTACTTATGATACAAACTCTCTGATATTGAATTTTTCAACTCCCATCTCCTCAGGCAATATTTATTTTACGTCGCCCAGAGGGTGTTTTTTTAATTTTGCTAATAATAATAATAATAATAATAAGAAGAAGAAGAAGAAGAAGAAGAAGAAGAATACGGCTATCTAATAAATGTTAGGTAATTGCATTCACATTTACATTTATTGTGTAGTTTTTTAAAGAGTTTTTTTGTTTTTTGTCTTTTTTGCACACGGTCTTATGGGATACGAATGATTTTTAAATATATCTATTTGACTCCTAGATGGGACCTTAACAAGTACTATCACTCAGAGTCAGAGTGGACCTGGGAGTAATGCCAACGAAAGGGTCCTCCATTCTCCCCATATCTCCAGAACTGGACCCTTACCATCCTACCTTGGACCCCTTTTTTGGGGGAGGGAAGGGTTTTTACTCCTCTGCAGGGGTGATAAAGTCAGCGTATTCTAAAGCCCAACTATAGGAAGTGTATCGCAAGTGTTCATGGGCTATTTTGGCAAAAAGTCAATTCACTCATGTAGTGAGTTCGTTCCTCACTAGGTGCCCTATTACAATAGTCATGTTCCAGACCTGGCTATATCTTAACCATATACACAGATCATTTCTAATCTAGTTTGTTCAATACTCATCGAATGCTCTGCACTTGGGGCCTTATGCCAGACTTATCTAACCTAAGTAGATATCAGTTGGACCTCTCATCATAGACTAATACTTCAAGATAATTGTGCAAACTATTACTAATCTAGTGTATTCCATTTTCACTGAGTGCTCAATATTTGTATCCTTGTACCAGACTAAACTAAGTTAATAACTACTATTTATAAGTATCTCCGGTTTAGGGTAGAGCACCGGGCTAGGAATCGTAAGGTTCCGGGTTCGATACCAATCTCCACCAACTCAGCGCATGAGTAGCACAGCTTAGGTAATCTGATCTGTGCAGTAAAGTGGGAAGCTATGCTTGTATTTGTTGCCGAGGTGGAGCGCCACACCAATCTCTCCGGTCTAGCTCTAGCAAAAAGGGGATAGACTCCTTCACTGTCCAGCTTATACCGACAATAGACCAACCTGCCGACTTCACATTCAATAAGTATTTCATCATGCATTTATTTCTTTGTATTTATTCTAAAAAGAATCTTGAATAAATATGGTTCCTCCCTTGACCTTGAACTTGACCTTGACCTTGTTTGGGAAAAGAAAGACTTCAGTGTTTGTTTGCACGTATTTGATTTTTTTACAAACACAACTAGAGTATTTTTGGTACTCTTCGCGGGGTTCCGTCCTGGCCCCAAAAACTACTAGCCGGTGGCTGCTGGAAAAAAAACAACCCACTTTGGGCGTTTTTCCCGAAAACCCAACCCTAACCCTAACCCTAACCGCCTCTAGTTAAAATTAGCAGTTTTATTACAAAATTTGTGGGTTCTGTTTTTTCAGGGTGACCCAGAAAAAACAGAGTCCAAATTATTTATTTTTCCCATTAAACTAACTCTAAACCCAACCCTAACCCTAGTTTTTTTTTCAAGTGACACCACTTCGACTACGGACTTCAGTCGCAGCTGGGTTTTTTTTTCAGCAGCCACCGGCTAGCGGATTTTGAAGCAGGAGGCCAGGACGGAACTCCGCAAAGAGTACAATAATTTTTTTAAGAGTGGGAGTAATTTAATTGCTGACGGGAAAAGTGGTGAATATTATTTTGGGAGTTTTGATTAAAATAACAGATTGTTGTACTCTTTTAACTTTATGTAGACTTTTCAGGTGAGTTTTATCGACCTTGGCTTATGCTGTGATAGAAAACGAGGACCATATTACCTTTAGGCACCCCTTTTTGATCTCGATTTAGAAAGGACTTGTTTTTCATTTACACCGTCAATATCCGGTTGTTTGTTAGGGGTTAGGGTTAGGGGTTAGTTTTATAATTAAAAAAAAAAAAAATCGTCTGTCAAAATAACCGGGTATTGACGGTGTAAATGAAAAACATGTCCTTTCTCAATCGAGATCAAAAAGGGGTGCCTAAAGGTCATATGGTTCGAAAGCGGGAAATGTGAAGAAAAAATGGAAGTGAATCCGACAGTATGTAATATTGTAGAAATTGAAAAACCACAAGTTTCATAAACGACTAATGTTTATTACGCCTACGCTGCAGTGTTAAACAGACCGAAACACTGCAGCGTAGGCGTAATAAACATTAGTCGTTTAGGAAACTTGTGGTTTTTCAATTTTTATAATATTAACAAAACGAGAAATATAGCGGTTACAACTGATTACAGAGGGGACCAATTTAGGGTGGAGGACAGGAGTCATATTTGGGGGTTTGGGATTTTTTTAAAATACTGATTGTTTTACTAGTTAAATTAATAAAATTGATTACGATCATATACAATGCTAAACGCGTGGTCTAATAGTTAGTCGTAGTAAATGGACCCGTCGAGCCGAGTTCAATTTCTGGACGAAGCTGTTTGCATTTCACATGGCGCTAATACCCTTGGGAAAGGTATGAATCCAATTCTCCCTCAGCTATGGGCAAATAGCAGGGCAGACTGGGCTCTTTAATCATTGCTTGGTAACCTGTCTATGAGAAGGAAAACTCTGAATTCAAACCTGTTAAACTCCGCTTTAAGAAATTGACCTTGTGTCACATCCTGCTCGTGCGGAGGGGTTGGTAAATATATATACAATGCTAGACGCCCCGTGAAGTTGTGGATTTTCATTGTAACAGCGGTCCATGATGATATTGGTACTTCTATTTAGGAAGGGGTGAATGATTCTAATTGATATTTCATAGTTAACCGTGGATTATATTGATTCTTCCTTTTCGGTGGCTGGTTGGTTGGTTTGTTTTACGGCATATCAACCCTTTTCGGGTCATTTAATGCCAAATCAAGTCTTTTTGATATCAGGTTGTTTACAGTAACCAAAGTCGTCGGGGTGGCCTAAAGTCGGTATCAGCCAATCAGCGAGGGGGTCTATCCCCTTTTCACTAGCACTAGATCAAGGAGATTGCTTTTTTGCGCCTTAGGTAGAGCGCCACACCTACCATCAGATCCTTACTTTACTGCACGGATTCCCTGTGCTACTCATACGCTGAGTTGGCGAGGGCCGGTATCGAACTAGGAACCTTGTGGTTTCTAGCCAAACCTCTACCGACTGAGCTTACCCGACCCTTACAGTACCCGAATAAATGCGAGGAGGTACGCGCGTAACGGTTATCATCGAAAGATATAGACGACGATCTGAGTTCAATTCCTGGATGCGACTGTTTACATTTTACTTCCGGCTAATGGATCCATCTCTTCTCCCTCCAGCTGTGGGTAAAATATTAAGGCAGAATGGGCTCTCTAACTTTGATGGTAAGCAAACCAATCTAGGAGAAGGAAAGACTCTACCCCCTACCAATTTGTCAATGTGGCAGAGTAACTCGCGGCATTGAGTTCTTTTGTCTGGTCAGGGACCATTCTTTGCTACTAGTACCATGTAATCCAGTACAACCTGTTAGCAAGGGAGGAGATGGGCACCGCCAAATGACTCAGCCACCGTTTTGTGCTGACGTGCACGTTGGTCTGTCCGACCAGATAATTGAAATAGTGTCATTCAACAGACACCAACTTTAAAAAAGAACTTATGCCAGAGTGTTCCCTGTCCCATCTGGGGTCCAGTGTGCTTCGGCCACTGGATCGGGTTAAAGTACAATTATTAGCGTCGATCCCAGGGGCCATCCCTCCAGGCAATACCTTCCCCTTTGGGGGCAGGGCTGGGTTTATTGTCCAGCGCCTGAGGCACCCGCCTTGAGTGGAAATGCTGACGGGATCGACGCAATTTTTGTTCTTTCCCACCCATGAGTTTCGGCTTGTGGGTGGGCCCACGTTAAAACGAGGCCTTGTGCCCAGTCCACACAAGTGGGGTATGAGACAAATATATGCCTGAGTGTCTAACAACACCAACTATCAAAAATGACCAACACCAAAGGTTACTGTCGTGGTACTCGCCACATGTTCGCCCGTCCCTTCTGTAGGCATGGAACCATCCCTCTTTCAACTTATATGAAAGTCTACAAAAGGGGACAGATTGTCGATGTCAAAGGTAACGAAGCGGTTCAGAAAGGTATGCCTCCTACCACGGACGTACGGGTCGAGTATACAACGTTAGCCAGCACGTTGTCGGGGTGATCATAAACAAACGAATTAAACACAGGATCATCCCTAAACCGGCCCCTAGCTCAGTCGGTAGAGTGTTCGGCTAGAAATCTTAAGATTTTGGTTCGATACTGGCCCCCGCCAACTCAGCGTTTGAGTAACACAGGGATCTGTGCGGTAAAGTAAGGAGCTGGTGGTAGGTGTAGCACTCCACCTCAGATGCTCAAATAATCTCCTTGGTCTAGCGCTAGTGAAAAGGGGATAGACTCCCTCGCTGTCTGGCTGATACCGACATTAGGCCGCCTCGACGATTTTACTTTTACTCATCCCTTAAAAGAATCAACCTCAGAATTGAACACGTGAAGTCCTTCCAAATGCCAGGAAGATTTCTTCAAGAGAGTTGCCGAATACCAGAAGCGGAAGGCCGAAGCTAAAGCCAAAGGTGTCTGTGTTTCCCTCAAGAGAAAACCAGAAGGGGAGGTATTGCCAATGTCAGAGAAAGCAAGAGTAGGTTTTTTCTTTGTTCTTTTTTCTTTCTTTCTTTTCCCTTTTTCCCCCCTTTTTTTTTTTAAATTTATATAATGACATTTTTGGTTGAGTATGCAAATTCTCGAGAAACGACAAAAAGAATATCCTGATGTGCTCCAATAACTTTCCAACCCGATCTCCTACAAAAAACATACACATGTCACTATAAAACCCCAATAAAAAATCCTTATTTACAAAACCATCAAATATAACCTACTTTCGGTTACCTCATTATGGTGTAATGGTTAACTCATCTAGCAGATCAACTGAGTAGTGTTCTTTTTCTCATTGGGCGCCCTCTACTTCTGACCTTATGCCAGATCTAAGCTACACTTTTATTTTAAAAAGGTGTAATGGTTACGAAGAAACACTAACAGACCGTTATGAGTGAGTTGGTTTCTCACTGGGTGCCCTATACTCATGGCCTTGTGCTAAACGTAAATATAACTATATTATAGTCTGAGAGTTTAGCAAATCATTGTTAGTGAGATTGATTCTCACTGGGTGTCCTATACTCCTGGCCTTGTGCTAAACAAAGTTAAACTTAGTGAATGACTACAGTTTTGGTGTCTAGCAAAACATGGTTAGTGAGTTTGATCTCACTGGGTGCCTTATACTCCTGGATTTCAGCTAAACTTAGTCAAGCTTAGTAGATGATTACATTACAGTCGGAGAGTTTGGCAAACCATTGTTAACGAGTTTGATTCTCACTGGGTGCACTGTACTCCTGGCCTTGTGCCACAACTAAGCTACGCTTAGTAAATAATTATACTTCTGGCCTAATCGGGGAGTCTAGCAAACCATTGTTAGTGAGTTTGATTCTCACTGAGTGTCCTATACTCCTGGTCTTGTGCTAAACAAAGCTAAACTTATTGAATGACTACATTACAGTTGGGGAGTCTAGCAAACTATTGTTAGTGAGTTTGACTCTCACTGGGTGCCGTATACGCCTGGTCTTGTGCTAAACAAAACTAAACTTAGTAAATGACTACATTACAGTCTGGGTGTCAAGCAAACAATTGTTAGTGAGTTTGATTCTCACTGGGTGCCTTATACGCCTGGCCTTGGAAGCTCGTGGTGTAATGGTTAAAGTAATGGGAAAGGGACTCGTCGACTCGAGCTCAAATCCTGGACGTGGCAATTATTTCACTTAGCGCTAATACCCTTGGGAAAGGTATGAATCCTACTCTCTCTCCAGCTATGGGTAAATAGTAGGGCAGACTGGGCTCTTTAACCTTGGTTAGGCAACCGGTCTAGGAGAAGGAAAACTCTGAATTCAAACCTGTTAAACTCCGCTTAAGAAATTGACCTTGTGTCGCATCCTGCTCGTGCGGAGGGGTTGGTAAATATATATACGCCTGGCCTTGTTCTAAACCAAGCTAAGTTTAGGAAATGACTATTTTGGTTTTGTGTATTGACTGTGCAAGTGGTGAAGGCCGGTGGCAGTCGGGGTGGGGCGCACGCCCAACCCCTCCCCATTTTTTTACCACTTGTAATATTTTTACAGGGTTTTATTTTAACAAAATACAATACTTACCGCTAACTATATTGGCGACCTTTGATAACTTAAGGCCAAATTCTAAATTTGGTTTGCCCCCCTCCTAGTATTTATCTTTGCTACGGTCCTGAGATGCGTGGGAATATTAAACTATCATTATTACTGTTATACTCGTTTAATAAACGACTTTGACACTAATGCAGAATAACGCGCAAGAGATAATATCATTAGATTAGATATAAAAAGCATTACATTTCACGGAAATACCGTAACGCTAGGTTTAGGGTTGATGTTCGGGTACTTCGGGAGTTTCCGTAATCTAATGCTATTTATATGTAAAATACGAGTCTAATGATATTATCTCTTGCGCGCTATTCTGCATTTGTACCACGATTTTTCAGGCCAATTTTTCAATTCAAAAACAAGAAATATTAAAGAAATATGTTAGATGTTCATTACACGAAATGTATGATAAAAACAGCTTTTTTCTGGCTAAAAAAATAGGGACCATTCATTACTCGGGAATGTACGGTAAATATGAAACATTTATTGAACAAATCTTACCATCCCCACTCCTTGCAAAGAAATTTAATCCACTGAAAGTGTCCATTCATTTTTTTCTTTAGAAAAGAAAATACGACTCGTTGTGCACATGCGCATTAAATCGGACACCTGACCGTGAGAAAAAAACGACAACGATAATATAAATCGAACTTTTTATATTTCTTAATGGACGCTAGAATTATGAGTTTTCAATATCTTGTTGCTAGACGGAGCGAATAAAGAGTCTAGAAAATTCGCAGCATTCAGTAATTTTAATTTCAGGTTATAAAATTGTTGCATGAACGTCTATCGTAGCAACAAAAAAAAAAAACTTTCTCGAAGACACCATTTAATTCGCTTAGGTTACGAGTTCGCTCCTAACTGGGTGCGTTAATGTTGACCTGCTTTGTATTAAACTAAGCTTAAATAAATATTAAACGTGTGCTCTAAAAACTTTTAGTTGTCGCACCAAAATCGAATAATCCAAAGTTTTTGGATACGCTTTTAATTTTGAACTAACTAACTAACCCATGGACCCAATGGTGTCCTGTTAACAACGCTCATCTAGGTCCATAATGATATTGATGCTTCTATTTAGGAAGGATTGAACAACTAATGACGTTCAATGTGAATGCTGACCTACCCCCCCCACCACTACCCAATAATTATCATTATTTGCAAATTGGACTGAAAATTGCTTTTTATTCTCTATAGTGGCTTTAGACTAAAGCATTTTATTGCTTAATATATATATATATATATATTATATATATATATATATATATATATATTATACACACATTTTTTTTCTGAATTGCATCATTAATTGAATTGCAAAACTGAAAGTTTTATTTACTTTAAAAGAAAATTTATTCAACTTAAACTTTGAGGATTTAAGATCCCCCCAAACACCAAGTTTGATTGACGCAACGACGTAAAAAAATAAATAAAAATAAAATTATTTTTAGTTTGTGAATTTTATTAAACTATTTTAAAAATTCAAACTGCAAACGTTTGGACATCTTCTAAATTCACTAGTGTGGGACAAACCATTTGATTTCCTTTTCTTTTGTTGTTGTTGTTAGTGTCCTGCTTGTCTCTGGCCGAGGAGAGCGCCAACATGATTTACCTGTCTTTTTAATTGAGAAGAGACGGAGAGATCTCCCACCAACTCTCTCAGGTGTGTGTGTTGCAGGTGGTAGTAGTAGTAGTAGTAATAGTAGTAGTAGTCGTAAGTAAGTAAAGAAAGAAAAAGGCGGACGACAGATAAGAAAGATGATAATTACTTTCCCCCGATTTCTTGTCCGTCCCGATCGTCTTATGAATGTTCTTTGTTCAAAGTTTTTAGTAGTTTCTCTTTAAGAGGTTTGGATAATTATTACCCACCCGGAAAGATTGTCACATCTTCTCACCTGAAGAAGACGAAAGCTACAGGTGTGCTTTAAGGAAACGGATTTCTTTTTTTTTTCTTACCGTCCCTGTCAACCGGTAGGTAGTTATGACTTTTCTTTAGAATCAAACACTTATTTTATTTCGTTAGATCTTCATATTGAGGTATAAACTTTAACTTTTGATCAGTAGTTAAAAGTTTGCCCTTTGAGGATTTTGTAGATAATATGGGTGCTATATTTCCAAGAAGTCTTCTTTTTTTTGTTCTGAAGATCGCATAAGCGAGAAACTGTTAGTTGTCGGGTGTTGACTCCATGTCCACGCTACCTTAACTCTATATATATATATATATATATATATATTATATATTATATATATTATATAATTTAACCCCAATAGTTTAAGAGGGATGGGTGCTATAAATCCATTTTCACTGGAAAGGAAAAGGTTTTCTTTCCAACAATTTTTGGGGTTGCCTGTTCATAAAACAGAAAAAAAACCCAGTCGATTAATATCTAAATGAGGGTTTTATTTTACCTGGTACTTCTAAATAACACTTAAATTCTTACCTATCCTACTTTTTATCTCTCTAAATGCCATGGAACAACAGTCTGTTGTTTTTCGAATAAACCAGGTGTCTCTACCCTTATGACCGACGACAACCTGTTGATACCTTTTTTAATCATTCTATTTTGTTACATTTTCAATATCTAATCAAATAATCGATTTCATTTGTTTTAATGGACAGCAGAGAAAGAAAACAAAAAATGTTGAAACTAATGAATTTTGTATTTAAAACGTGAGGAATCCTCTCCAAAGAAATGGGGGTGTCGTCACATTTTGTTTGTATTCGACCACTCCTTATTTTTAAGCGCACTAAACCAACTGTTTATCACGTTCGTCTTTGTCGAACAACAATTATAATATATGATTTTCACTTTTATTAATCCCAGAAAATCCAATGAATTTTAGATTTTTCTAATCTGAAAATGAAAATATACGTCTGTTCACATTCCTAGATAGATTAATCATTCCTTGTTAACTGTGTGACCCTCACACTATCTCATGGCAAGGAAATGATTAGCGTATTGTATATAATTTAATACCTGAATTTAGTATTCATCTTAACTTTTTATTCTTTTTTTTTTTTATATCCTTCAATTTAAATTTAATTTTAAATGCTACTTTTTTATGTCAAAATAAAAATCTTCGTTTGTTATTAAAAAGAAATTTAAAAAACTTCCATTTCAGTTCGATCTGAATTAGTATTTGTCTTTCGTTAACTTATTAGTTTTTTTTATCTTTCAATTTAAATTTAATTTTACGAGCTACTTTTTCATGTTAAAAAATAAATAATTCTTCGTTGGCTACAAAAGGTCATAAAAAACAACTTCCATTTCTCTTCGATCTGATGGTGCAAATATTTTCAGTCAAGAAAAGATTTTAAAAGTTTTAATCCTTTTTCCCCTTCAAGATAAGTCAGACTTCCTAAAAACAAATAAAAAATAAAATTACGTGGGAATTTTGCTTGCAGTAATAAATAACAAATATTCGTGACATTTTTCAATGTTCCCTTTTTATGTGCCTTGCCATTTAGCTCAAAGGATAACGGGGTTTTTTTTTTAATAACTTTAAACAGCCAGTTCTCTCTAACATTTGTAGAAAATCCAGAATGTTAGATGATTTTTTTCTTTCTTTTTTTTTCTTTCTAAAAATACTTCAATTATGTTTGTCGTCATGTATTTTAGTCGCAACAACTTGTTTTTTTTTTATGGTGACTAATTAAATTTACCCCCCCCCCCCAAGAAAAAAAAAGAATTTAAATAGTTTTTTGTAAATTTGTTTTTTCAAATCGCAAAATTCCCGCAATGATTTCCGAATCAATTGTCTTGATTCTCCATTTTTGTAATTATTAGTCGTGTCTTGCTTCCACCACAACAGAAGAAGAAAACAAAAACTTAAAATAACTATATAAAGTAACGGAAAGTGTATGTCTGTGTGTGTGTGTGTGTGGGGGCAATGTTATTCCAAAAATCTTTGACTTTGTAAAAAGCAGCAAAACCTTCGACGTCTATAAGCAAATTATTTCGGTCCAAAGATTTCGGTTTAATGATTTTTTTCTGATTATGGACTGCGGAATATTTGACACAGAAAACGTTTTCAAGGCGATTTTTTTTTTAACCAGTCAGGGATATGATCAGACAACCATTGACCGCCCCCCCCCCCGCCTCAATCTTGATTATCAAATCTTGGATGACCTACAAGAATGTTTCTATTTTTTTTCAGAATGACCTTCATTCTTTGTCTTCAAATTTTCTAATTTTCTTCATACTGAATTTCTTTTTTAAATGTAAATTTCTAGAAGCTCAAAGAACCCAAGAAAGTTTTGAATCTGGTTTTTGTGGGAGGGGGGAAGATTTCTTTTTGATTAATTGATTGATTCTCTCTCTCTCTCTCTCTCTCTCTCTCTCTCTCTCTCTCTCTCATTTTGAAGGGAGAACAACAAAAAATGTTCCTACCAACTGAGGAATCCAACATTTCGTTTATTTATCTTATTTTTGTTTTGTTTACTGATTCTCAATAATTATGTCATTTTGTTTTTGATTTTGCAAAAAGGTCAAAGGTTATAAAATCGAATTTTAATTTGATGGAAAGGAAAAAATGTTTTTCTTTGTCAGCTTTGACTTAATAAGAAACTAACAAAAATAAAACAATCTCCAATTTGGGACAACAATTTTCATAATCATGGAATGTCCATTTTAATTTTCTTCTTTGAAATTCATAGACTCGTATCTTCATCATTGTTATTTTGATCCCTGTTCCTTTTTGGAGTGCATGTTAAAGATCATGTCTCTTTTTTTTTGTTGGTGGGGGGGGGGCTTTCATTCAAGTCTGACCCACCTTTTTTTTTTGTCCATAAAAAAGCCAAACAAATTGGTGTTTTGTCAAAAGTTAAGAGCAAAACATAAAAACATATCCCCCACAAAAAAAAGTTCAGATAAGGTTAAATGAACTGATGAATCATAAAATACAATTATTTTTTTCTTCAAACTGGCAAAGGAAATTAACTGTTAACCATATTCTTCTACCTTTTCATACGACAGTTGTAAAGATCATTTATGTTGATCCTTCCAAAGATTGAACTCACCACCCTTGACTAGCAAATGTCGTTGATCCCCATGTCCCATGCTCTTCAACCTTTTCATACGACAGTTGTAAAGATTTTTATGTTGATTCCCCCCAAGGATTGAACTCACCATCCTTGACTAGCAAAATGTTGTTGAATTACTCTATCTCACCTGTCTCATTAGAAGTGGACTCACCCTTTTCCATAAAATCTACCAGTAATTTTGTTCACAGAAAAAAGAGAGTTCATGTTTCAGTTTCTTGGGGATTTTTTGTTTTGTTACCCCAACCCCTCCATCTCCTTCTCATACGAAGCTTATGCTTAAAAAAACTTTTTCAAATCATTCGAAAGGGGTAACTTTTTAAGTAGGATAAAGCCATAGAGCGAAAGAGGCATTTTGGTGTAAGTAGGCTGCGAAAGGAGAGAATGCCAGGTTTATTTTTTGAATGGATCGGTCAGTGAGTGAACCTAGCTAGCTAGATCCATGTAGTGGTATGACCAGCTTTGTTACCCTCCCACCAAACTAAACCTTCCGGCTTATATGCCGAGTTGTGATGACACACTCATGTATTCGCTTCATGTTTTTTGAATAAAGAATTTGGAGTGAGTACATGAGTGTGCTCACTTCAAATATAAAAGTATTTACTCAACCTGTGAGCCACGGTGTGGATTCAACACAAGGTTCTGAGTATTGACCACCCAGTGAGGATCGAACTCACTATTCAGTTGTAAGTTTACTGAAAATAAGTATTTACTGACATCCCACCATGTCAGTCGAACACAAGGATCATTATAGTGGAGGAACCACGCACAAACCGAAGATCATACGTGGCTAGTGTTAAAAATTGCGTGAATCCCTTTGGCATCTATCTTTTTTGGCACCCTCCCTCCCCAAACTAAACCTTCCGGCTTCTATGCCGAGTCGTGATGACACACTCATGTACTTCACTTCTTATTTTTTGAATAAAGAATTTGGAGTGAGTACATGAGTGTGCTCACTTCAAATATATATAAAAAAAAAGAGAGTTCACGTTCCTGTTGAATCCATTGTTCCAACTTCACAACTTGGACAAAAACATTCGTCCATTTCCCTCCATCTTGAATTGTTTCTTTGTTGATTAGATACGAGAATCGGTGGATTGTTAGTGTAACTCTTTTGTTTATTGGAAATCCAAATTGCCAAAGAGGATATCAATTAGATTAATTGATATAGGAACGGCTGAACTCATCAAGGAAAAAGATATAAAGCTTGGTCAAAAACTTTGATTACAAAAATTAGGGCACCCTGTCGGTGGGGCGTTAGACTGCACCGACTGCAGAGGTGTAAGACTCCCCCAATGGGGCCACCTGTTGGCCGTGGGTGGCGACTCGTGATGCTTAAGGATAGAACCCAGGTGGATGAGCAGTTCATGACTTGCAATACTCCACTTTGGCCCTATCTTGGGCTAGACGGGCGGTCGGAGAGGCCCCCTCCGATCAATCGGCTGGTCACGTCAAGCCCTAGCACCTATATGATTGCCCCAACCCTATTGCCCTTATGGCAAGCCCCAACCCTTTTTATCATATGGGTGCTAGAAGGCGGTGACTGAGGTCTACATGTCCTGGGAATGACGTTAAACTCTATCTGATGGTGAGGTTCCAGTTTTGGAAGTTTGGGGAATGTGGAGCACCCCTTCATCACCATTGCTTCCTGATCCACTCTGACCCGGAGTGGTAGTACCTGTTAGGGTCCTATCTATGGGTTAAATAGAAAAACAAGAGTTTATAAACAAAATTGTATTATCATTAAGAATGAATTTATTTCACAACTTTGTCGGCATTAAATGACCCACTGAGTTGATATGCCGTAAAACAAACAAACCAAACCAAAAATTAGGAAAAAAACAAAAACATTTGAGTAATTTAAAAAATAATTAAATAACTGATCAGTTGATTGATCTTAATGGCATATCAACCTGTCTGGAGTTATTTTATGCCTACATTGTACATTTATATTGACATATATAGTTTCTTAGATTTTTATGTCAAATCTTGAGACACAAAAGATGAAACTAGATATCAGCTGTTCAGCATATCAGCTGTTCAGTAATTTGATTTCGGCAGTGGGTCATTTAAAATCAGGATGATGTAACAGGTACTACCAAGAGTTCTTTTCCAGAACTGGAACCTCATTAGAGTTTAACAATGGATAATACAAAAAGCCTTCTGTAAAATCTCAGCAGAGGAAGCCTTATCAGCAGGGCTTAGAATATGCAGACTGTATCTCCTACATAGGCTAAACTGCATCTGATGGTGAGGCTCCAGTTCTGGGGAGTTGCTATTACTCTCAGGTCCACTCTTACTCAGAGTGGTAGTACCAGTTAGGGTCCCATCTATAAGTCAAATAGATTTGTTTAAAGATTATTAGTATTCAGTAAGACTTTAAGAAACAATTATATATAAAAAGAAATGCAATTCCCTAACCTCTTGGCATAAAATAACCCTAGACAGGTTTACATGCCATTAAAATCCATTAATCATAAACAGAAGGCATAACAGAATTTTTATTTATGATTCTGCTGGGTTGATCACTTATTGAGAATTCTGAGGTAGGGGGGGGGTTATCATCCTTGTCTACGAGCCTCTGTTTCAAAACAACCAATCACAAGCTAGAATACTTTAGCGGTAAACCCAAAGTGGGAAATTCTTTCTTTTTCTGCTCGACCAGCATCGAAGACGGACCACAAATTGAACGTCTCTCATATCCAGCATTACGACAGATAAGCCGTAGCAGGGAATCCGATAATTCACCCTACCTCAGGAGTCAGCTAAGTTTTTTTACAAATTACATACATTTGTGCAGACGCACTAAAAGTTTGCAACCTTGTTGTTATATATATATATATATATATATATATATATATATATATATATTTCTGTAATACAAGTCTTTATTCCTACTAGGAAATATATGCACCCTCCGGGTGCAAGTATCTAAGTTTTAATATAATAAAATATCATATTAAATTAGAAAGGCTAATGAAACTGAATAAGAATGTAGATAAAAAGATTTGGAACAGAGGGGTATGATTGCAAAATAGAACGACTTTGAAACTAACTCTTCCATGATTTTCCATCCCTCCCATCTTTCATTGGTAAATTTTTCTAATTTAACAATTTAGTTAAAATAGGAAGTAAAGAATAAAATGAGTTATTTATTCTTGTTAATAGATTTCTTTTAAGATTTATTGAAGAGATTTTTGCTCATATTCAATAAGATAAAACCAAACAATTCGAAATCAATAATACCCAAGCATATATTTATTAAAATCAAATTTTTAATATCAATATGCAAATTAGCCTTCCACTTCGTACTGTAAACCGCTATTTTGTTGTATATATAAATACAATTGCATGTTATTAGTATGTAGATATGGTCAACAGTGGCTTCGGCCTCTGGACCATTGCTATAATTAACGGCGTCGATCCCAGGGGGCTATCCCCCCAGGCAACACCTGCCCCCTTGATTTAAAGGGGCAGGGCTGTGTTTATTGCCCAGCGCCTGAGGCGCCCCCCTTGAGGGGGAATGCCGACGGGATCGACACAATTTTTCACCCGCCACCCCATGAGTCTCGGCTTGTGGGTGGTCCCACATAAATAGGGCCTTGTGCCTGACCCGTACAAGTGAGGTACGTGGAAAATATCATGTAGATATGGTCAACAGTCTTAATGATGTAAAACAATTTTATTAATAATTGAGGTCTAAATAAAAATAAAATCATTGAGAATGTGATGTAAATAACAAAGGGAATTGTGACTTGAGTAGTGATATAGTTTCGGTTACAGACAGAAAAACACACAATCTCCATTATAATAAGATTTCAAGTTTTTTGTTTTATTCTTAACTCTTGACCTGTCACCATTCGTAGTTAAATCTTTATACACTATCATGCCACTTACACCACCTACTACAGACGGCACACGTTGCCTGCACAAACCTGGTTAACTATAGAAAATATCTGTGAAGAAAAAACTTTAGAAGGAAATGCACACTAGAAGATCCGGTATTCAAGAATAAAAGAAAATGAGTGGTGGGAGGAAGGATTGGGGCAGGTCTTTGTGTTGGATTCATTCTGTCATTGGGTGGATCCACCCGGACACGGAATGTGAATTTCTCTGTTAACAAAACTATATTTACACTTTTGCTATATAAATATTATTTTTAGAATTTTTGACTAAGCAAAATTTTCAGTGACTCCTAGGGCATCATTGTTGAATTACAAATGAATAGAATTACCGATTTCCAATGTCATTAAACAAAATTTCTATTCCCTATTAGAATATAAAAAGAATTCAGCCAGACAGTTGAAAAATGAACTGTAAGTACTATGGTGTTAAGTATGGGCTGTTTGATGTCAATATTTAATAAAAGTGTTCAAACATTTAAGAGACCATAAAACAATCAAGCACATGGCACAGAAGACAAAACTCTTGATTAAACAAACAAAATTGTATTAACAAAATGTATACAAAAAGGCAGCATTGAATACTGGGCGAGGTTCAGCCAAAAGTTCTTTCTCTTAAAGTTCAATGTAAAATGTAAGCTGATATTTCACAATTCACAAAGTGAGAAAGAAAGTGTAAAGTTTTTAGGTCACAATAATCATCAGTCAGGCAATAGTTGTACTGATATTTAGTTTGTCTCTTAAAGCGATAATTATTTAAAGAGAGAGAGATAGATAGATAGTTCGTACCTTCTGCATTAAAAGTTCTTAAAACCTGTGACAAGGATTCTCTTAGGCAGGCAAAATCTTTCTGCTTGAAAATGAAAAAGTTTGGGTTTAAATAGAATCCAAGTAGGCTCCGCGAGGCTCCATTCAATAATTTTTCTTATTAGATGGGAACGCCTCTGATTGGTTGAATTTTACGAATTTTTAATTTTTTTTAATTCTCTTTTTTCTAACATGCGCAATCCCATGCGCAAAACAATCATTTTTGTCATTCGATCTCTTTCTGTCGAAGTATGAACTTCCGGTTCGCCACAGTACTATCTGAAAGGTTCATATGATGATGTCATATCTGTTGTTGATGACTTCTTTTACTAATGGGATCCAAGCACTGCAACACTGATGGAAGAAGTGTGTGTACTACAAGGGGAACTATGTTGAACTTTTCAGCTGATCCATGTATTTTTGAACAGTTTTTTTTATTTTTTTATTTTTTATTTTTTTTTATTAGGAAAGCAAGCAATTTATTCCACATTTTAATTTTAGTCTTTAAAAATGGTTCCTTTTTGTCAGGTGTTTAATTCCATACCATTTTTTTTAAACTTTCGTGTTTTGGCACCATGAGCTCAGCCGGCAGAGTGTTCAACTAGGAATCACAAGATTCCTGGTTCAATATCGGCCTTTGCCAACTCAGCGTATGAGTAGCACAGGCATCTATGCGGTAAAGTAAGGAGCTGATGGTAGGTGTGGTGCTCCACCTCAGATGCAAAAAAACAATCTTCTTGGTCTAGCACTAGTGAAAAACGGATAGACTCCCTCGCTTTCTGGCTGATACCGACATTAGGCCTCTCTGACGACGACTTTTTATATCTTGGCGTCTAGAAAAATTTTTAATTTTGACTTTTTTTTTTTAATTATTGAATTGAGACTGATTTCTCCTTTGCCAAATAGAACTCACAAGGTGGGACAAATTCTGAGTTAAGATTATTTAAAAAATAGAAGCCACTACCCAGCATCACCTGGGTGGAGGGTAGGAGAGTGCATAAACAACCTGGTGTATTGATTTGTTTACTTTTAAGATGCTAGACATTTTTAAGTAGAACTTCAATGCTATTTCTATGTATATTTTAATTTTTAAATATCTTTGAATATAAATCACATCTTCATAATTTTTGCACAAAAAACAAGAACTGGTGATATTTAATGTGTATATATATTTACTTTGCGTTAATTGTTTTATTTTTTATTTTTATCTGGACAATACCACCAATGACTTTCTCTTCACTCATTATTTAAATCTTAATTTGTAAATCTTCATGAATATAAATAAACTCTTCATTATTTTCACACAAGAAAGATCTGATGATAGTGAATGTGTATCTATATTTACTTTGTCATTAATTGTTTGATTTTTGTAGTTTATTCCGGACATACATACATACATACATACATATACACCTTTATATATGGATAGGGCTGAACTTGCACAAAGGTGTCAAAATTAGGGGGACCCAGAAAAAACAGAACCCAAATTATTTATTTATTTTCTCATTAAACTAACCTTAAACACCAACCCTAACCCTAACTCTAACCCTTACCCCCCCCCAGTTAAAATTAAGTTTTATTACAAAATTTGTGAGTTCTGTTTTTTCTGGGTCAACGGTATACAGAGTGGCCCAGTAAAAACAGAACCCAAATTATTTATTCATTTTCCCATTAAACTAACCCTAGACCTTAACCCTAACCCTAGACCCCCCATAGTTAAAATTAACAGTTTTATTACAAAAATTGTGGGTTCTGTTTTTTCTGGGTCACTCTAATTTTGGCACCTTTGTGCAAATTCAGCCATGGATATATAGATAAATTTGAGCAGATAGATAGATAGAAAAAAGAGTGAGATAGATGGATAGATAGATAGAAAAAAAAGAGTGAGATAGATGGATAGATAGATAGAAAAAAAAGAGATAGATGATGATAGATAGATGAGATGGATAGATAGATAGAAAAAAAAGAGTGAGATAGATAGATGGATAGATAGAAAAAAAAAGTGAGATAGATAGATGGATAGATAGATAGAAAAAAAAGAGTGAGATAGATAGATGGATAGATAGATAGATAGAAAAAGAAGAGATGAGATAGATAGATGGATAGATAGATAGAAAAAAAGAAGAGTGAGATAGATAGATGGATAGATAGATAGAAAAAAAATGAGATAGATAGATGGATAGATAGATAGAAAAAAAAGAGTGAGATAGATAGATGGATAGATAGATAGAAAAAAAAGAGTGAGATAGATAGATGGATAGATGAGATAGATAGAATAGATAGATAAAAAAAAGAGTGAGATAGATAGATGGATAGATAGATAGAAAAAAAGAGTGAGATAGATAGATGGATAGATAGATAGAAAAAAAGAGTGAGATAGATAGATGGATAGATAGATAGAAAAAAAGGAGTGAGATAGATGGATAGATAGATAGATAGAAAAAAAAAGGGTGAGATAGATGGATAGATAGATAGATAGATAGAAAAAAGGGTGAGATAGATGGATAGATAGATAGATAGATAGAAAAAAAGGGTGAGATAGATGGATAGATAGATAGATAGATAGAATGAGATAGATGGATAGATAGATAGATAGATAGAAAAAAAGATAGATGGATAGATAGATAGATAGATAGAAAAAAGATAGATGGATAGATAGATAGATAGATAGAAAAAAAGGGTGGGATAGATAGATGGATAGATAGATAGATATAGAAAAAAAAGGGTGAGATAGATGGATAGATAGATAGATAGATAGAAAAAAAGGGTGAGATAGATGGATAGATAGATAGATAGATAGAAAAAAAGGGGTGAGATAGATGGATAGATAGAAGATAGATAGAAAAAAGGGGAGAGATGGATAGATAGATAGATAGAAAAATGAGATAGATGGATAGATAGATAGATAGAAAAAAGGGTGAGATAGAGGATAGATAGATAGATAGATAGATAGATAGATGGATAGATAGATAGATTTTCTTGGAAATAGGAAGGTAGTTTGCAGCCGTGTTTGACAAGTAATTCAGAAAATAATAAGAATGCTATTTTCTAGAATTTGGCTAATTGAGGAGATTTTTAAATTCCCCATAAAAGTCGATTTAATTTGAGAACAAATTCTTCATGTCGTAGAATTTCTTGTTGGAGAATGGTGACTAATTAAAATAGAAAGATATCCCTTCCCCATCAAACCAAACATAGTAGTCCTTGTTCTTCGGTCCATTATGACCCTGATGATCCATATAAGGATTGTCTCGATAGGGAGTGAATGAGTAAAAATATTGAACCAATAATTTTTCAGGACTGAGCTCTTTAACCTTAGTTAGGCGACCTGAGTCTAGGAGAAGGAAAACTCTGAATTCAAACTTGTTAAACTCCGCTTAAATTGGCTGCATCACATCCTACTTGTGTAGAGAGGTTGATATATATATATATATATATATATATATCATTCCACTTCAATATGACACAAATATTTCAAATCTTTTTCGATGATTATAATAAATCATCAGCCAATGAATTTTATGATTTGAAGGAATTAGACATTTTTATGGTTTTATTGCTTAAAAAGAAAGAAAAAAACCTTTTTAAAGATTTTGAGAAGTCAAGAAATGACTTGCATTTATTTTGAAGATGTAATTTCAAACAGAAATTTGATATTTTGTCTTGTGGTTGTCTTGTATTCTGATATAATGGAATGACTCATCTCCCCCGTACCTCAACAGTGGTGATGGTTCTAGCCACTATTTAAGAACACACATCTTACTCTGTGCTGAACTCACTTGAAGTACTTAGACGACGGACTCTCTTCCTAATACTCACGTGACCTTACTATATAACATATTCCTAGCAGGACCTGTGGATATACCACAGTATGATAATTTAATTATTACAATGTTTGATATCTTTACTTAAGAGCTATTGCTAAATAGTTCAATATGTAAAAAGTATAATTATCTTGATTTAACTCTCCCTCTCTCTCTTTCTTTCTTTTTTTCTTTTTTTTCTTTTCTTTCTTTTTCTTTTCTTTCTTTTTGGTTGAAACAGATTAGTGTTATCCCTTCCACACACTCATCCCCTCTCTCTATCTTTCCTCTACTCTTTCTTTCTTATATTTTTTCTGTGTCACATTTCCTTTTTCTATCTACTACTAATAATTTACAAACAGATAGAACCCTCACAGGGCAATAATTTCAACAGCACACACTCTACACACTCGGGAACTGGAACCTCACCACCAGATGCAATTTAGTGTCACACTCATGAAACACTCTGTGTATATACAGCTTATTAAGATCTCTAACTTTATTATATAAACCAGGGGTTCCCAACCTATGGGCCACATGCAACTGTGTGGTCCAACACCCAACTTCCAAAATTCTCTCTCTCTCTCTCTCTCTCTCTCTCTCTCTCTCTCTCTCTCTCTCTCTCTCTCTCTCTCTCTCTCTCTCTCTCTCTCTCTCTCTCTCTCTCTCTCTCTCTCTCTCTCTCTCTCTCTCTCTCTCTCTCTCTCTCTCTCTCTCTCTCTCTCTCTCTCTCTCTCTCTCTCTCTCTCTCTCTCTCTCTCTCTCTCTCTCTCTCTCTCTCTCTCTCTCTCTCTCTCTCTCTCTCTCTCTCTCTCTCTCTCTCTCTCTCTCTCTCTCTCTCTCTCTCTCTCTCTCTCTCTCTCTTATCTTATTATAATGGAGATTGTGTGTTTTTCTGTCTGTAACCGAAACTATATTCCTACTCAAGTCACAATTCTCTTAGTTATTGACATCACATTTCCCATGATTTTATTTTTATCTAAACCTCAATTATTAATAAAATTGTCTTACATTATTAATACTGTGAACTATGTCTACATACTGACAACATGCAATTATATTTATATATACAACAAAATAGCGGTTTACAGTGTAAACGGGAAGGCTAATTTGCATATTAATATTAAAAAATCGAATTTAATAAATATGTGCTTAGTATTATTGATTTCTAACTGTTTGGTTTTATTTTAATGAATATAAGCAAAAATCTCTTCAATGAATATTAAATGAAATCCATTAACAAGATAAAATAAAATTTTATTCTTTACTTCCTCTTTTAACTAAATACTTAAATTAGAAAAAATAACAATGAAAGACGAGAGTGATGGAAGAGTAAGTTTCAGTTGTTCCATTTTTTATTATACTCCCTCTGTTTCAAATCTTTTATTATACTCCCTCTGTTTCAAATCTTTTATTATACTCCCTCTGTTTCAATTTTTTTTATCTGTATTCTTATTTAGTTTCATTAGCCTTTCTAATTTAATACAATATTTTATTACATTAAAACTTGAATACTTGCACCCGGAGGGTGCATATATTTGCTAGTATATATAATTTATGAATAATAACAACATATCAAAAGAACAACTTACTTTTAGACTTCAGGTCTCACCATTTACTGATTTCGTTTCATGATCTATGTTAACAATTCATACTAAACAGAACTCCATTATGCACTTATTAATGCAAAGTTGAAAGTTTGTCTTTGAAGCTATAGCATGCTTTGTTCTGTATGAAAAGTGAACCTCTCTAAATTCTACTTAGATGAACCCCCCCCACCCCACCCAATGTCCTAATCATAAATTCTGATTTTGCATTACTTGATAACCTTACCTGATTTTGGTAGTATTACAATTTTGATAATAGCTTTCTATTTCTAGGTAATGATTTTATTTGCAAATTTTAAGATTAAAAATCATTATAGTTTCTATTTGTTATAAGTTAGCTTAGGTTAGTCACAAAAATTGAAGAAATTGTAGAAATGATTGATTGTAGTGAACTTTGAAATATTAAAATAACTTTCAGTGACCAATGATAATTAAAAAAATTTCAAGATTTAAATTTATTATAAATTCACATTGATTTTATAATCCGACTTATTAGAAGGGTAAAAACAAAATCTATTCAACAATACTATTAGCAATTAATCCTACAGTTTAGTTATGACAAAATATCTAGTTTTTTCAAGCCTATAATCTCCCATTGTGAAGAAAAAAATATATTGTACATATACATTTGTAATAAAAATGAATCTGTTGTAGATTTTTGATATTTAAAAGAACTAGCAAATATATGCACCCTCCGGGTGCAAGTATTTAAGTTTTGATATAATAAAATATCATATTAAATTAGAAAGGCTAATGAAACTGACTAAGAATGCAGATAAAAAGATCTGCAACAGAGGGGGTATAATCGAAAAATAGAACAACTTTGAAACTAACTATTCCATCATTTTCCATTACTCCCCTCTTTCATTGGTAAATTTTCCTAATTTAACTATTTAGTTAAAATAGGAAGTAAAGGATAATATTACAGTTATTTCTTCTTGTAAATAATTTTTTTTAAAGATTTATCCGCGAGATTTTTGTTTATATTACTTAAGATAAACCAAACAATTAGAAATCAATAATACCAAGCACATATTTATTAAAATAAAATTTTAAATATCAATATGCAAATTAGCCTTCTCGTTCAAACTGTAAACCGCTATTTTGTTGTATATATAAATACAATTGCATGTTATTAGTACGTAGATATGGTCAACAGTATTAATAATGTAATACAATTTTTATTAATAACTGAAGGTTTAAAAGAATGAAATCATGGAGAATTTGACGTAAATAATTAAGGGAATCGTGACTTGAGTAGTAATATAGTTTCGGTTACAGACAGAAAAACACACAATCTCCATTATAATAAGATAATAAGATTATATAAAATTTTAAATCTAAGATAACTTTTCAGGTACTGAGGTGTATGGTGTAATGGTTAACTGTAGGAAATGGACTCATCGACCCCGAGTTCAATTCCTGGACAAAGCTACAGTTCACATAGTGCTAATACCCTTAGTAATGGTATGAATCCAACAACTCTCCCTCTAGCTATATAAGTAAATAGTAGGGCAGACTGGGCTCTTTAACCTTGGTTAGGCAACCATTCTAGGAGAAGGAAAACTCTGAATTCAAACCTGTTAAATCTGCTTGGGGTGGTCACTACTACAGGGTGTCCATAAAGTCCCGCTAGAGGTCGAAAATGTATCAACAAAGATGGCAGTCATGTTGAAGTGCAATAATTTTTAAAAATACATCAATATTAAATCTTTAAGAGTTGAATTTTTATGTTTGTTACGAAAAGATTTTATCATTTGTACAATGTGAGTTATTAAATGTTCAATTTTAAAACTGTTTCAAGACTTTGTGGACACCCTGTAGAATAGGCTAAGTCCTAATTAGTGATCTATGGGTAAATAGTAGGGCAGACTGGGCTCTTTAACCTTGGTTAGGCAACCAATCTAGGAGAAGGAAAACTCTGAATTCAAACCTGTTAAACTTCATTTGGGGTGGTCACTACTAGAATAGGCTTAGTCATAATTAGTAATCTATTTCACTAATTTTTTTTAATTTAAAAAAAAAAAAAAAATTTTTTAATTTAAATTTAAAAATTTTTTTTTTTTTCCCACTTAAATGATTTAATTCACTTTGCAATTTTTTTTGTGTGTGTGTCTCAATGAAACTGATTTATTTAGCTTGTGCTTATATTTAAGTGACGCAAATCACTGATTGGTCAATTTGCTGCACTCTTATTGGTCGATTTCCCATCACCAATTCTCTAATGACAATTTTAACAGGAATGTTTCTGAAAATGTCACTAAGTCAGTAATTTCATCTTTGGTGGTGTGACACTCGGGTCAAATTGAAAAGACACTTTTAAATTCTTTGCTTTGATCATCCTCGTTCACAGATAATTGTTAGTCTTTCAACACAACTTCTTTTAATTCACTCACCAAATTGAAAGTTTTCAACAAGTGTCAAGAAATTGATAGGTTTGACTTAGCATTCAGATTAAACAACTACTTTCTCTGTTTAACATAAATAAATGCTGGAATTACGAGTCGGAGGTAAAGACTCAACCCCCCCCCCCCCCCCGGCTGTTGCCAAATTTGTAAAAAAGAAAGACAATTATTTACTTTTTTTTTTTTTTTTTTTAAATCCTGGAAGCAACTCCCTACAAAAGAGCAGCTGTATAGCCACTTGCCTCCAGTAATCTGAACATTAGCTACATAAATGAGAGTAACCTCCCCTTGTTTCTTTTACTTTGAGGAAGCCTTATGTTTTGGTCGGCCGTTTTCATTTCCCCATAAATCTACACTGAAAATACGAATTTGTTCGAATCAATACAACTGCATTTTTTAACACGAAAATATCTTAAAATGTGTTCTTAATAACAATTAAATTCATTTCAAATAATGCGCAAGCACAATTAAGAACACATTTTATGATATTTTCATGTTAAAACATGAAGTTGTATGGATTTAAACAAATTCATATTTTCAGTGTAGATTTACTTGTAATGAAAATGGTCGACCAAAACATAAGGCTTCCTCAAAGGGAAAGAAACTAGGGGAGGTTACTCTCATTTATGTAGCTAATATTCAGATTACCTTGCTTCTTATCACACAAACCATCTGGGTAAGATGAACAAGACATGCTATAGAAACAGGGATGACCTCATGAGTAACATTCTCTCGTGGACATATAGACATGGGCACACCAGTGTGGGTCAGCTGGTAAGCACATACATTGATCAGCTCTATGTAGATACTGGATGTTGTGCAGAGGACCTATCAATGAACAAGTGGCAAGAGTCATGGCACGACATGATGATGTTATTCCCAAATGTAAAAGGAAAATTCCTTGCCAAAAATTTTTTAACAAAGTTTTCCAAAATCGAATGCACCAAAAATACTTGCAATCTTGAAAATTGGATTGGTTTTGGGTTGTTTTTTTTTATTTTTTATTTTATTTTTTTAAAGAGTGTGCATTTGAGTAGGTCGATTTTGGAACCGTAACGTCTCTCTTATGGCAAAAGTTGCAAATTAACAAAGAAATACTACACAAAATATTTTTCTTCAAAAATTTGCATCCATTTGGAAAATAGATTTCAATCTTTGAAAATGTTATCACTGATACAGCTTAATTATTTGGTAAAAAGCAATTATAGAGGCATTTACTTCCCATCTTACAAACCATCCAAGTAAGATCAACAAGACCTGCAACTGTGTGCAAATTATTTGTATTAGATAGAAATACTTGATATCATATAGCCGTGTACAAAAAAACTCTTGCCAATCATCAAAATTTAGTTGATTTTTTTTTTTTTAAATCTTGGATTGAACCTTAACCCCCAGCATCATTTGTGATTTCAACTCAAAGATAGACAATATTATACTCTTAAATTCTGGATTTGAAAGTATTTTCTTAAAATATCAAAAAATTCCTGTTGATGACATTTGATTAGAAGAGTACTTGTCTTTTCATTCAGTTGTTAATTAAAATCTGCAATAACCATGGGGTAATTGTTGACTTATTTTCAAAAACTGGGTGATGAGAAAATTTAGAAACAAGTTTCAAATTTCTTCATTTTGGTTAATTTTGGTTAATTACTTGGAAACACTTGAGTAAAATTTATCAATTCTTTGCATTTTTTTTTCTTTTTCCTTAACCCTTAGCATCACGAGATTTTAAAATTTCACTTGAAATGAATCCTATAATTTCCAATTGATTTTATTCCAACTGGAAAACAAAAATCAAAATTTCATCCCCGGGGAATAAAACTATTTGAAGAATATTGCAAACTGTTGTGAGTAAAGTAATCTTTGAAAACTTTATTTTCCTTAAAAAAAAAAAAAAAAAAAAAAAAACTGTTAGTAACTTCTGCAATTTAGTCCACTTTTTTTTTCTTTTTTTTTAAATTTTGGAAATTTTTGTGACCAACTCATCTTTGCCTTTGTATGCAAACTTTTTCTTTAAGATGCCTAGATTCATTTTAACCAAACTTTGTTGATAAATTTCTGAACTTTTAAAAACTGGATTTTACTTATTTCATTCTTCTTTTTTTTTTTCTTTTTTTTTTTTTTTTTTTCTTACAAATTAAATGGCATTTAAGAAAAGTGTTAAAAATAATTCATTTTACCAATAAAAAAAACACAAGTTCATGAAAACGGCCAATTTGATTTTAAGATTATTATTAAACCTGAAATATGTTTTTGTTTTTGTTTTTTCTTATTCTATCTCTATTTCCTCATCAGTTTGGTCTGTTTTACAGCATATCAACCTCAGTGGGTCATTTAATGCCAACACAGTTTTGAAATAAATTCATTCTTAATGGATACTCAATTTTTTTTTATAAACACATTTTTCTATTTAACCCATAGATGGGACCCTAACAGGTACTACCAATCTGGGTCAGAGTGGACCAGGGAGCAATGGTGATGAAGGGGTGCCCCACATTCCCCAAACCTCCAAAACTGGAACCTCATCATAAGATAGAGTTTAACGTCATTCCCAGGACATGAAGACCTCTCAGTCACCACCTTCTAGCACATATATAATAAAAAGGGTCAGAGCTTACCATAAGAATCAGTGATTCGGCTTGTGCAGACATATTTGCAAGAAGTGCCAGATCATCTGTGTAGTATGCTAATGCAAATTAATGTAGAAAAAAAAATGCAAAAATGTTTTTAAATGTTCCAGTTTCTATTAAGAGTATTTACGGGTTTCGAAGGAGCTGTTATTTCTCTGTAGTTGTAGGCAAATTGTTGGACAAAGAAGACAAACACACAATGCAAATTTAATACATGTATTGATAAATAATACAAGAACTTGTTGCAAATTTTATTGGTATTTGCTACGAGACTTATCTGAGTTAAGTAATTTTCTTGGAGCAGTGGTGATAACATGGGTATTCTGTTCGTCGGTAGGAAATGTTGATAGTACGCTTCTTCGGACGTTTCTCATTCTTCCTCGTAACCGGTTCTGTGATAAGTGATGGGATGCTAATTTAGAAGCTTCTCGCCCTGGTAACAATTCTTTAAAAGACGGTGAATGGGCCCTTTTCAAGTAGACTATTTGGTCTTCAGCCTTCAATAGTGTGCTTTTGTGACAACCTGTGGTCTACGAACACAATGCCTTCAAAAGTGTGCAGTGAAAAAATGTCTCAGTCCAGGTCCTTAGAAGTAAGCCCTGTTTTTGGGCTAAGTGATGAATGGAGTGTAGGGACCGCTATTTACGCAACTACCCTCAGTGGGTGCTCCGTGATAAGTGGGCCCTGTTCGGGCTAAGTGATGAGAGCATTTGTTTTTACGTCTCTTGTCCAGTAACTGCTTTTCGATAAGTAAAGTTTTTGGTATTGGCGCCAACATACGATGATGGCGATTCGCCCCCTACCGGCAGGGGAGATAATTAACTGTGGAATTTCCAATACTAATTTCTAATAATGGTCTAAATTTTTCCTTTATGCTCCCCACAATAATTCTTCAAGGAAGATAACTAGTAAATGCTAACTGTAGAGTACTTCCCCTTAACTGTTTGCAAATAATTCTGAATTCTATAAATAGGATCTGTGTGAACCTCAAACTTAATGGTCAATTTCCACATCTTTTTCAATGGGTCAGAATAAAAAGACATTTATTTTGCATACCCTCTTCATTACTTGCACTAAATCGATATAATGCTGCATACCTCTTTCTTTAATTCTATTTCTTGGTCGTCTTTAGTATTCTGATCGTCTTTGGTATTTCTTCTATCATCTTGACTTTGGTCTGGAATCTTCTAAGGTCTGGACTTTCTTTTGCTATGTTCTTGCTGGCTGGTCGTCCTGGATTCATTTCTTAGTCTTGTTACCAATACATTCATCAACCACAAGAACATTTTATTTATACAAACTTTTATTTCCTTAACTATACATTTCATGTAACTAAATATCTGAATAACATAGCACGCGTGAGTTCCAGTTTTAGGCAGAGCATAAAATGGCCGACCACTCTGCCTGACGCCTAACTGCAAACTGGGGACTCTGAAAAAGGTCCCACGTGACTTCACATATTTGGCGGGCTTCTGTAATTTTCCATGGAAGGACCCGGCCATGATATGAAAAGGGTCATCCCCTCTGAATTACAGGGGATTGACAATAATCTTATGCAAACGCATAGATTATGTAACATTTAAACTAGCGTAACCCCCCCCCCCTTCTGTTGACATTCCACCCAAAACCAAAGGTTGAAGAAAAGCGGCAGGTTCTATAACCTGAATAAAAAAAATTCATGCAAATCCATTTCTGAATAAATAAAGGATTTTACAAGCACGTTAAAAATAATAATCCATATTACTTTTCTAAAAATAATATTTTCCCCTTGCAGTTATATTTACTCACAGGACCTGTGGATATTACCATTCAATTATTACAACATTTGATATTTACCTAAGAGCTATTGCATATACTTCAATATGTATAATGATATTGATTTAGCTCTTTCTTCTTCTGCGTTCTCACCCCCCTCTCTATCTTTCCCCATCTATTTCTTTCCTATATTTTTTCTGTATAGCATGTACTTTTTCTTCCTCCTTCTTTCTCTATAATAAAAACGGAAAGGTCCATTATTTAGCTGAGATGACGACTCATAAGGATTCGGTGGATAAGCAACACCAGATAATCAGGATTTACATTTTTGCATTTCGTCTTGGACAATCTCATTTTTTTAGCCGAAGTTGTTGCAACATAAGTCGTACAATTAATGAACATATTACTTTATAGGATTTTCTAAAAAAAATAATATTTAGAGAGAGAATATCTTTGAGAAAATAACGTTCTTTTTCCACTCGCAGTTATTTTTACTAGCAGGACCTGTGAATATACGATTCAATCATTACAACATTTGTTGTTTACTTAAGAGCTATTGCTTATACTTCAATATGTAAAATGTATAATAATATTGATTTAACTTTCTCTCTCTCTTTTTCTCTCTCTCTTTCTCTTTCTCTCTTTTTCTTTCTTTCTATCTCTCTTGTTCAATTGAAACCGATTAGCATTATCACTTCTGTGTTCTCTATCTTTCCCCATCTACTTCTTTCTTATATTTTTCTGTATAGCATGTCCTTTTTCTTCCTTTTCTTTATAATAAAAATGTAAGGGTCTATTACTTAGCGGAGACAACGACTCATAAGAATTCGATGGATAAACAACACCAGATAATCAGGATTTACATTTTTGCATTTCATCTTGGACGATCTCATCTTTTAGGAGAGGTTGTTGCAAGATGATAACAGTTGTACAATTAAGGAACATGAGTATCAATATATAGAAATGCTGAATATTCAATTCATTTAATGGAATATAAAGAATCATTTGAATGTATTTACTCAAGAAATTCTTCGTGTTAATAAGACACTTCCTAAAGATTTCAGTGCCGGTTGTTCTACCATTAATTCTATAACCAGAGATTCCATCATTACGATGGACACTTGTTGACAATTCTTCTGTTGACAAATTTTCCCCAACAGGAAACCAATTCTTAAATTCTTGGCTTAAGTGGCAAAGATTTATTTTTGAGAAAACAAAAAGCAAAAATAGTTTCATTCAGTTTTTTTTTTTTGTTTGTTTTTTTTTAAACATCTCCGCCCTGTCGGTGGGGCGATAGAATGCACCGACTGCACCACCGCAGAGGGGTAATACTCTCCCAATGGGGCCACCTGTTGGCCGTGGGTGGCAACCCATGATGCTTAAGGATAGAGCCCAGGTGGATGAGCAGTTCATGACATGCAATACTCCACTTTGGCCCTATCTTGGGCTAGACGGGCGGTCGGAAGGCCCCTCCGATCAATCGCTGGTCACGTCAAGCCCTAGCACCTATATGATTTTCTCAACCCTATTGCCCTTATGGCAAGCCCCAACCCCTTTTTATCATATGGGTGCTAGAAGGCGGTGGCTGTGGGTCTACATGTCCTGGGAATGATGTTAAACTCTATCTGATGGTGAGGTTCCAGTTTTGGATGTTTGGGGAATGTGGAGCACCCCTTCATCACCATTGCTCCCTGGTCTACTCTGACCCGGAGTGGTAGTACCTGTTAGGGTCCCATCTATGGGTTAAATAGAAAAATGTATTTATAAAAAAATTGTATTATCCATTAAGAATTGATTTATTTCAAAACTTTATTGGCATTAAATGACCCACTGAGGTTGATATGCCGTAAAACAAAACAAACCAAACATTTAAACATCTGTCAAATCTAAAAACATGGATTTTCCATGGAAATAATTTCCTTTTGTCCCAAAACATAATTAACTTACCGTTAAGATAAGAAATATAATTAGCATCACTGCTGAAATGTCAGAGTAAACCATTTATAAGTGTATATATATATATATATATATAATATATATATATATATATATGCGACACATGTTCTGATCTGTTGTCTTCTTCAGGCATTGAGTTATTTTTGCAGAATATGTCCGATATTTGATAGGTGTGTGTTGTTTTCTGCAACTTTATATCATAATATATTTATAATAACTAGCAAATATATGCACCCTCGGTTGCAAGTATTTAAGTTTTATGTAAATAAATATTATATTAAATTAGAAAGGCAATGAAACTAAATAAGAATGCAGATAAAATGATTTGAAACAGAGGGGTGTATAATCGAAAAAAAACAACTGAAACTTACTCTTCTATCGCTCTCGTCTTTCATTGCTAAATTTTCCTAATTTAATAACTTAGTTAAAATAGGAAGTAAAGAATAAAATCAGAATTATTTCTCTCGTGAATCGATTTCTTTTAAGATTTATTGAAGAGATTTTGCTTATATTCATTGAAATAAAACCAAACAATTAGAAATCAATAATACTAAGCACATATTTATTAAAATTACATTTTAATATCAATATGCAAATTAGCCTTCCCGTTCACACTGTAAACCGCTATTTTGTTGTATATATAAATATAATTGCATATTATTCAATTGTAGATATGATTAACAGTATTAATAATGTAAAACAATTTTATTAGAAATTGAGGTTTAAATAAAAATAAAATCATGGAGAATATGACGTCAATTACTAAGGGAATTGTGACTTGAGTAGTGATATAGTTTCGGTTACAGACAGAAAAGCACACAATCTCCATTATAATAAGATATTATAATATAAATAATAATATTATAATATAAAAGATGCAGAAACACACACAACCTATCAAATATCGGACATATTCTGCCAAAATAATAATTCAATGCCTGAAGAAGACAACAGATCAGAAACATGTGTCGCATATGTAAGATAAAAAGAATTAAACATTTTTTTCTGACAACATAATACATTTTGCGGACCTTCTTTTTTATAAAATATTAAATTTTCTCCCGTTGGAACCAGAACAACGTTTATATATATAAATATATATATATATATATATATATATAATTTATAAAGGAAAAGTTGACTTACCGGTGAATTTGGTCACAATGGTTAGTAAGAGGAATTCAGGGGGGTAAGTCAGCAATATAACAAATACAAAGTGTTCAATACTAAGTAGAGCAAATTTATTAAAGAAATGGGTACAAGAGATAACCTACTCGAGTTTCACCATAAGGATCTTCAGGGTTAAATCCACTGAATTAATCGAGACACCGATTAATAGCAGGCGATTTCCCGTGTGTGTTCATTCTGAATATATATATATATATATATGTGTGTGTGTGCATGTAGAAAATGGAAAAACAAAGTATTTCAAAAAGATGAATTCATTTTTTATTGTGATGACAACGTTATAACATTTCAATTTTTAATAATTTTCTCCTAAAACTCTGTTCGATAACTTTAAATACATATTAAAATAAGACAAACTCTCTCTCTCTCTCTCTCTCTCATCATATATATATATATATATAATGTATATAGAATGTGTGTGGAGAAAGGTAGAAAAACACGGGATGTTGTAGAAAATGGATGTTTATTGTAGGTAGTGATGTCAACGTTGTAACGTTTCGGTCTGTTAGACCTTCTTCAGGACGTGGGATTGAGTTCTTGCTTCAATGGTGAACATTTTCATACTTCTGAATTAGGTCGTGAATAAGGGGAGGTATGGTCAGTTGTTGGTGTTAGCAGAGGTTGGTAGTAGTAGATTTTCCTATTTCTCTCAGATAGGGTGTGTAGCAATGGGGGGGGGAGTTCTGATGATGATTGCCACAGGTGTTTGGGAGTGGGGTGGTCTTTATATACTGTATTTAAAGATGTAGTGATTCATGTCTATATGGTGAATGCATAAGGATTGGTTATTAGTGTGTTGTGTGTGTATGTATGTGTATATTATATATATATATATATAGATATATATATATATAATTTTTTTTTTTTTTCTTCCTTGCTAAGTCGCATCTTGCTGTCTTTATTGTCTATTATTGTTTGTGTAGGCGATTTTTGGGGTATGGGGAAATATATTTGGGAAGCTGGATTTACAATTAACATTTGGTGTACTGCTTATGTTTCAGGCTTGGAATATTTGTCTAAATTTGTGGTTGTTGATGTTAGAGAGAGAGGGTGATATTAAGATTTATTATAAGTGTATGTGTGGGTATGTTTATTATTATTATTATATATAATTATTATTATACTATGTCTGTTTATGTATGTATATGCATGTCAATCACATAATATATCATACATAGGCATGCATACTCACACACACACACACGCAGGTACATATATATATGCACATACATACAAAGGCATACCTATATATATTATATATATATATATATATATATATATATATATATGAGGAAGAATGAATAAAGAAAAGAAAGTACAGAATGGATAATAAAAGAAGAATTTAATCAATATCACTTACACATGTGTTTCGGTCAGTTTATCTATGTGTACACTATTCAAACTATTATTATTATTATTATTAAATAAACAAATGAAATAATAATAATAGAAAAATGTAAAAATATTCCGTACAAAGAGAAAATTTGACCTTCATCAGAGTGAAATTTTATTTTGAATGAAAAAATTTGTTGGAGAAAAATGGAAAAATTTTTAAAATGTTCGAAGAGAATTTTTAAAATTCACTTTCAGGGTGCTGAACGATACAGAGCCGTTAGCAAAACTCGAGAATTTGAATATTTGATTTTTCTTGGAGTTATGGTAGATACAATTATGTATTGCAAAATATATATATATATATATATATATATATATAATAATTATTTCTAATCTCTTCTAAAGTAAATGCTAGTAAGCTTCTAAGCTGTTTTACACATGTCAGCTGTTACCAATTGTAAAACAACCGACCAACCAAATTATTAATTATTTAAGGCAATGTTGTTGTTGTTATTAGAAGAATAAACGAAATATATATTGATATTTCAACAATGATATTTTATTTAGTCTATAAACAAATGATAAAATGACTAATAAGAAAGGTTAAACAGTGTGAATGGGAATGTTTTATTGTAATACAGGTCCCCAAAGAGGCTTGAACTAGTTCATACTGTAAAGTCATAGGAAATGGACATAGCAACATGGGTTCAAATCCTGAATGAGGCTTGTTGCATTTCACGTAACACTGATCATATTGGATAAAAGTATAAATTCAACTATTTCCTTTGAGCTACTCTACTCTTGAGTCTGAAAAAAAAAATTTGACAAAAGATCTTCGGCATAAAATAACCCAACAAGGGTTGACATGCTATAAAATCTAACAAACCAACCAACCAATTAATGATCACTGGAGGCCTATTCTTATTATACAAGGGAACCCATACTCTGGGTCCTATACTTATTGTACCGTAGCCCTGATTGTACCAGCATTAGGAATAACAAAGTAGTTTTTGATTTTCACAGGTATTTATTGGTCTTCTGTACCCTCGAGTCTTGATACAGTCGACGTGGTTTACCGTAAACTAAAAATATAACAAAACAAAGGATATAACAAATGCATAAATAAACCAGTTAATAAAAGAGAAAAATTTAAATTTCAATGCAGCTTACCAACTTTTACTTCCTCCAAGGCTGCGGAGTGAAATGATTTATTTGTCTCATACCCCACCTGTATGGACTGGGCACAAGGCTCCGTTTTAACGTGGGCCCACCCACAAGCCGAAGCTAATTGCGTCGATCCCGTCGGCATTCCCCCTCAAGGGGGGCGCCTCAGGCGCTGGGCAATAAACCCAACCCTGCCCCCTTAGGGGCAGGTATTGCCTGGGGGGATAGGCCCCTGGGATCGACGCTATTAATTCAAGCTCACCGATCCAGTGGCCGAAGCGCACTGGACCCCCGTCCCTAAAGACGGGTTGGGGTGGAATGATATCAAGGTCTCATGTATTAGATGTACTAATATAGCACATCGCATGCAAATGACCAGTATACAAAACACTGTGCTGCAATTCTGCTTTACTTGCAGAAGGCCGCGAATTCAATCCTCACCGAAACCACCAATATGCTGTAACACTCATGATCTTTTAATATGATATTAAATACCCTGTGTAAACTTGAAAAAAGGCTATAATCTGACATGCTGCATGCCAAATTAGTTTCAGTGGACCCCAAATATCTGTGGGCCCTAGGCCAATAGCTTACTATACCTATTAGTAAATCCATTCCTAAAGATGCTGATAGGTACGTGTCCTGCGTCCCTGCACAAAAATCTAAAAGGACACAGTAAAATCATATCCCTGTGTCCCCCGTGTTTTATTTTTTCTTCCCTCACCATTTAAAAGCGAACTCTAAGTACATTTCAATAGTTTCTTAGAAATTAATTACACAAGATAGGTTACAAGGTAGGGGTTAGATGGCTTTGGTTGGACGCAATAAATTTTCCTGGGACTCCTTCAAAGCAAATATGTGCATCCCAAGACGCGCTAAATCAAAAAGCTATCGGCATCATTGCATTCCTGTCTGTTTTCTAAATAAAGGCAATTTCATAAAGGCCATTATGATTTTGAATATATTATATAATGAAATACACTGTGTTACAATTAAAACAAGGTTATAATCCCACACACTACATGAAAAAAACTAGTTTCATTTTACCCCTGATATCTGTGAACCCTAGGCCAATGGCTTACTATACCTATTAGTAAATCCGTTCCTAAAGATGCTGATAGGTACGTTCCTGTGTCCCTGATGCACAAAAATCTAAAAGGAGACAGTAAAATCATATCCATGCATCCCAGTGTTTTTCTTTTTTCTTCTCTCATCATTTCAAGCTGTGTACACTTGAAACAAGGTTATAATCTCACACTCCACATGAAAAAAACTAGTTTCAGTGGGACCCCAGATTTCTGTGAGCCCTAGGCCAATGGTTTACTATACCTATTGATAAATCAGACCTTAAGCAAACATAAGTTGTTATTTCAACATTTCATCGAATGACCTGGTACCTGATAATATATATATATATATATATATATATATATATATATGAATGTTACTGTGCTTATATATGTATATTTATGTGCAAATATGAGTATGTATGTGTGTTATATATATATAATATAATATATAATATATCTTATTATAATGGAGATTGTGTGTTTTCTGTCTGTAACCGAAACTATGTTACTATTCAAGTCACAATTCCTTTTAGTTATCTATATCCCATTCTCAATGATTTTATTTCTATTTAAAACATCAATTATTAATAAAATTTTTTACATCATAAACTGTTGACCATATCTACACACTAATAACATGCAATTGTATTTATATATACAACAAAAAAGCAGTTACCAGCTGTGAATGGAAGGCTAATTTGCATATTGATCTTTAAAAAAAATTGATTTTAATAAATATGTGCTTAATGTTATTGATTTCTAATTGTTTAGTCTTATCTTATTGAATATGAGCAAAATTCTCTTCAATAAATCTTAAAAAATCCCTTAATAAAAAGAAATAACTAATATTATTCTTACTTCCTATTTTAACTAAATAGTTAAATTAGAATAGGAGTAATTGAAAAGATGGAAGAGTTAGTTTCAAAGTTGTTCTATTTTTCAAATCATACCCCCTCTGTTCCAAATCATTATCATTGGCCTTTCTAATTTAATATGATATTTATTATATTAAAACTTAAATACTTGCACCCGGAGGGTGCATATATTTGCTAGTATATATAAAATTTCCTTCACAGCTGTAACACATTTTCTTGGTGATTTTTACCTGTATGACAAGATATTTCAAAGTTCTCTATCTATTCATCTCAGAATTCATTCTATTCAAAGTTGTCTGAAAAAGTTATTATTAATAAACCAAGTACTTTCGGTTCTTTTCTGAACAATTATCAAGGCTGTTTATTTGAGTTTATCCAGAAGTCTGTGATCTTCAATTTGTTTGGATGATGACGTCCAATTGATCTATCTCGTGTTTTTGTTTTGAAGAAAACTTCTAACTGATCGTTAGGTAAGTAGCACAAATAGATATAATTTGCGGGTTAGTTGAATGACACGGAATTTTGTACTCAGTTGTCCTCCTTCTCTAAATACACCAAACTTCTGACACATTAGCCACGTTAGATTCAGCCTGTTGTTTTTCTAGTGCATCTTATCTAATGTTTAAATATATATATATATATATATATATATATATAGTTAAATAATGCAGCAATTTTCTGTCTGCAAACTAAACAAAATAAACTTTGATAATTGCACCAACATTCTAAAATGCCTATAATTACTATAAAATTATAATAGCAAAAGTAGTAATAATAATGACAATAATAATAATAACACTAATAATAACAACAACAATAATAAACACAACCTATATAAATAGAAAATGGAATAGCCCATTGTTGTACGGTTTCAAAATACCCTGGAGATGGTCCATGATAGGGTGGAAAGTACTTGGTCTATGACATATGGCAAATACATCAGCCAATTTTCGCCAGATATTACAAAAATAATCCGGTAAAACGAAAAAAACAAAGGACAAAACTTGCAGACAGAAAATGGCTGCATTATTTAACTATATATGCCTACAAGAAAAAATGCTGCCTAAATACACACACACACATATATGAGAGAGAGAAAATAACAGATTGGGTAAAATCCAACAAGATGTAATTAAAAGTTGAGGAATATAAGCAGATAAAACACAAACAACTTCATTCAATTGATATTCATCATATAGTGTATTAATAAGGCTTCATGAGAATTTTATTTTGAGACAAGAAACTGCACTTTCCCTCCACCTTATCAATTTGTATACACATAGCAGTTTCTTGTTTCAAAATAAAATTCTCATAAAGCCTCGTTAATATCCAAGGGAAAATATTAATTGAATGAAGTTGTTTCATCCACTTTATTCTCTAATAAATTCTCATAGTTTGTTTCCTCCATCACTGTTATTCATTCTAATGTCCTGATGAAGGTTTTATGAAAAAAAAAAGCCGAAACACTTTAACGTTGACTTCACCCTCTAAAATAAATTGATCTTTTTGGAAAACTTTGTTTTTTCTTATTTCTACAAATATTCTGATTTATTTGTATCTTATATCTAATCAACAAGGGCACCTCACATAGTGTAATGGTTAGCAGGCTAGATTCACAAACCATTGTTAGTGAGTTCGATTCTCATTAGGCGCCCCATACTTTTGGCCTTGTGCCACATCTAAGCTGAGCTTAGTAAATAACTATATCTAATCAACAAACTGGTTGACAGGATTCTTTATTTTATATTTAAATGAGGATTGAAATCCATCGTGTCCTTTTCTTTATTGTGTCTTAGCATTTAGTGTTTTGTTAGTCAAAGTTTTGTGCCATACAGTAGCACTGACATGGCTACTTCTTCGAAGAGAAATCTGTTTAATTTTGTTTCTCTGCAATTCAGGAATAAATAAAAAATTTAAAAAAATCACTTGTTCTTTCATTCCAGTTGAATAAAGAATTTGTTGAAAATAGAAAAAAAAAACCTCCAAAAAAACTGCCTCTTCCCCCTCTCAATAATTTGAACCTGGTGAAATAAAAAAATAAAAAAAATAAAAAAAACTTCCTTACAAACTAATAAGTCTCTTCTACGGAAGTAATAGACGAAATTTGATTTTTGACTTCCTGGTTTTATTTTTAGATTTAGAGTGTTACTCATATAGATATATATAGATATACGAAGTAATTTTCAAATTTTCTACTCTTTTTTTACAAAATAACAAAATGAATCACAACTTGAAGAAATATTTTTATTTGGAATTTATAAATAAGATTCTTTTACTTTATTGGTAAATGAATAAAATGAAAATGAGAAATATGTTTTCATAGTATATCTATATAAAAGTGTTTTATAATTTGCTTGAAGCATTGTGTTTATATTGATTGGGTGGTTGTGTTGTATACTCACTTTCCTTACTTTCTTACTTCTATTATTCTTCTTCCTGCGTCTCTTCTAGCGTCTGCACTTCTTCTTGGGGACTTCATGTCTGGTCTTCCATTGGGGATTTCTCATTATCAGAAGCCCTGTGTCATTGGTAGTTTTTAGATAATAACACAAGACTTCAATTTAACTTAGATCATATTTTATTCTGAAATCCCCACCAGACTACCTGCGCAGATTGAGTAGGCACCATGCATAACACAACTTACCACCGCCGTGGCTTTGGCCGATCTGACTAAAAATCTCTTTCTAATCTAAACCGGAAGAGGGTCTTCTCCACCGATTCTCACGGTATCACCGGAAGGATCAGGATGAGGTCAAGCCTTGTCATTCAATCCTTCAAGGCCGTGGGCTGCAACTTATAACAGCCATTTTGGTTTCTACACTACTGTACATAAATATTAGGAATCTAATAATTATGTAACAGTTGGTTTTGAAGGCTATCACAATTCAAGTGTAAAGAAAAAAGAAGATAACTATGGTGTTGTTTGTTAACCTCTAATTTATTCTTAATATTTCTAGATAAAATCTCATCAACAAAAGGTTTCTGAAATTGAAGCTGTTGTTAGGCACTGTCCATTTTGTTTTGTGTCTATCTTCCAAATTCTCTGTGTGTGTGTGTGATAGCCTTCAAAACTAACCACTAAAACATATATATATATATATATCGCAGTTACCATTAAATCCACCAAGCAAACAAATATATTTACTTCTGGATTTTAAAAAAAAAAAAAAAATTTAAAATTGCTCAGTTTAAAGAGCTAAATATACATTTAAAATTACCAACTATAGTTTCTCACACTAGCACAAATCTTCAGGGTATGGTAGGACAAAAAATACCCTGAAGATTCGTGCTACTGTGTAAAACTATAGTTGGTAATTTTAAACGTAGAGGAAAAAAGTTTTAGGTCAACCATAGTTTCAATCCAAATGATTTCATCAGAACCCTTCCCTACGCTTAACTAAGTTGATGTAATTCCTTAGGTAAACTCAGATACATTTAAAGCTGCAATTGGATACTAATATATATATATATATATATATATATATATATATATATATATATATATATATATATAATCGTATCGGTGTTGCAGTCTTGGAAGACAATATAATTCTTAATTCCATATCGGCTGAACAGCGAGTGAGTCTATACCCTTTTTGCTTGTACTAGACCAGGTAGATTGTTTTTCCATTTGAGGTGGAGTACCACACCTACCATCAGCTACTCACTTTACCACACAAATCCAAGCACCAAGTGCTTCCTAGTCGGATGCTCCTCTGATTGAATTAAACCCCGAATTTTTTGTAAAGCCCCCCCCCCCAAAAAAAAAAAAAAAAAATTGCAAATTAAAATGAGAAAAAAAGTTTTGGTTTTTGATGTCCTTTTCATTTTATGGTTCCGAGCACATTTTCTTTGAGAAAGAGGTATCACTTTCAAAATCTTTTTAATGGTTGTGAATTCTCTGAGGAATTTCCTAATGAATTCATTTCTTTAGAAGAAATCTAAATCTATTCCCCCACCCTGTCGGCTGGGGCGTTAGAATGCACCAACTGCACCTCTGCAGAGGGGTAAGACTCCCCCAATGGGGCCACCTGTTGGCCGTGGGTGGCGACCCGTGATGCTTAAGGATAGACCCCAGGTATGGTCAGTTCATGACATGCAATACTCCACTTTGGCCCTATCTTGGGCTAGACGGGCGGTCGGAGAGGCCCCCTCCGATCAATCGGCTGGTCACGTCAAGCCCTAGCACCTATATGATTTTCCCAACCCTATTGCCCTTATGGCAAGCCCCAACCCTTTTTATCATATGGGTGCTAGAAGGTGGTGGCTGCGGGTCTACATGTCCTGGGAATGACGTTAAACTCTATCTGATGGTGAGGTTCCAGTTTTGGAGCTTTGGGGAATGTGGAGCACCCCTTCATCACCATTGCTCCCTGGTCCACTCTGACCCGGAGTGGTAGTACCTGTTAGGGTCACATCTATGGGTTAAATAGAAAAATGTATTTATAAAAAAATTGTATTATCCATTAAGAATTGATTTATTTCAAAACTTTATCGGCATTAAATGATCCACTGAGGTTGATATGCTGTAAAACAAACCAAACCAAACCAAAAATCTCTTCGCATTTTTTCGGTCTTGATTTTGAAATTGTGAAAGAGCATGCAGATAATTGTAGGGGTTTGTTGGTTAGTTTTAATGGCATATCAACTTGTCTGAGGTTATTTTATGCCTAAAGGTTGGTGGTTTGAGTAAGGTGTGAAAATTATCCAAGTTGGGATAACCCAAAAGTCCCCATAACTCTGTACCTTGTTGCCAAATAATCACACCCACACCCCCTTATAATTAAAAGGATAAAAAAATTTTGTTTTTTCAAACATAACTCAATCCTACAACTAAGGAATATTTTAGTATGTATTTCGAATCATTAAACTAAACGAGCGAAAAAAAAAGCCTGAGGCAAACAATCGTTGATTTGCTCAGCTTTAGTGTATATATATATATATATATATATATATATATATATATTATATGTTTTTTAAGTTGGGCGTTATTATGTGAATCTAAAAATAAATGAATGAACTCGATGTTATGGAGTATTGGATTCACTTATTTTTTTATTATTTGTTATCATAAATTTTCGGGTTCGTTAGATACCCTTTTTCAAATGAATGTTGTTCCCTCAGTGACTTCTTGGCCACCCTGTGTGTGTGTGTGTGTGTGTGAATACTGTTGTAATTTCCAGTCTGTAAATGTTAATTTAGATTCAGCCTACTTCGAGATAAAAACTTTCTTTTGTTCATAGCGTCTTTCAAATTGAATTACCATTAACATCTGTTTTTGATTTAACTTTATTTTTATTTCTTTTATTTTTATCTTTTACCAAATCATTCCCATTGTAACAACACAGTCCATGATGATACTGATTCTTCTATTTAGAAAGGAGTGAAGAATTCTAATTAGCATTTCAGAGTTAACAGTGGTTAACGGTAATATTGATATTTTATTTGTTTTTTTCTAAAAGTAACCCTTTTAATTAAAATTCACTTTCTGCTGGGGGGTTAGAATGCACAGACTTCACCTCTGCAATGAGGCCACATGTTGGCCGTGGGTGGCGACCCGTGATGCTTAAGGATAGAACCCAGGTGGATGAGCAGTTCAATTACTTGCAATACTCCACTTTGTCGGAGAGGCCCCCTCCGATCAATCGGCTGGTCACATCAAGCCCTAGCACCTATATGATTGCCCCAACCCTATTGCTCTTACGGCAATCCCCAACTCTTTTTATCATATGGGTGCTAGAAGGCGGTGGCTGAGGGTCTACATGTCCTGGGAATGACGTTAAACTCTATCTGATGGTGAGGTTCCAGTTTTGGAGGTTTGGGGAATGTGGAGCACCCTTTCATCACCATGCTCCCTGGTCCACTCTGTCTCGGAGTGGTAGTACCTGTTAGGGTCCCATCTATGGGTTAAATAGAAAACATGAGTTTATAGACAAAATTGTATTATCCATTAAAAATGAAATTATTTCAAAACTTTGTCAGCATTAAACATTTTTTTACCAATAGAAGTATTCGGCATAAAATAACCCAAGGGGTTGACATGCTGTAAAACCCAACCAACCAACCTTTTAATTAAATGTTATTTCATTTTCTTTGCTTTTTTTTTTTTTTTTCAGTTTTAAAGTTGAAAAGAAAAAACAAATCATGGGTAAAAAAGGCATCAAGATTTTTCTCTTTATTGTCAACACCCTCTTCTTTGTAAGTATATCTTTTTGTTTTTAATATTCACAAAACCATAGTCTGACACAAGGTCATAACATTGGAGCACTCGGTTAAAATATTAGGTTGTTAGAAAAATAATGGCCGATTTCAAATATATACATTTATTATTGAAATATTCTCAGTAGAAATGTTAAAATTAGTCAAAATACGAGCGTTGGGCAGTTAGGCATCTCTGCCATCGATCTACGAGGTCATTTATTCCGCGTTGGTAAAAAGATATTGGCTGTGATGTAACAAAATCTTTAAATCATGATTCCACCTCTTCTTTAGATCGAAAAGTTTTACCATTTAAAGATGTGCTTAAGTGCCTAAAAAAATGATAACCAGTAGGTGAAAGTTCGGGAGAATATGGAGGATGTGGTAAGGTCTTGTATCCCAAGTCTGTGAGTTTCTGTACAGTCAATCTTGCAACATGTGGCTACACGTTATCGTGGAGGAGAATTGGACCTCGTCAATTCACTAAGGCAGAGGAACCCATTTATCCAGCTTTTTCACCTTTCCAATACTCTGTAAATGGTGTGAAACTGTTGCAATGCTGGCACCAAGTGTCTGAGACCTCTCTCTGAGACTTAGTCATGGGTTTTACTCAACAACTGCCTGCAATTGTTCATTGTCAAGACTGCATGTCCGTCCTCTACCTTCTTCATCTTCAAGACTCCCATCACTGCGGAATTTCTGGAACCACCTTCATACAGTCTGATCACTTATGGATTTATCTCCCCATGCTTTGTTGATATTGGCAGCAGTTTCGGAGGCATTGTGCCCAAGCTTGAACTCATGCAACATAAGAAGGCGAAGGTCATGTTTAGGCATGTTCATCTTTGAAGGCCCCTATTTTTAAAAAATACTTTCTATCTGAAAATAAATAAAATTTTATTTTTGAGCACACATTAATTATTATATATGCAAAAATTCACCTGAAATAAACAACAAATTCTATGTGAAAATGACATTTCAAAACCGAGCACTTCAATCGGCCATTATTTTTGTAACAACCGAATAACTAGCAAGTATCCTAAAGACTAGATTCTTAACTTTTATTCTACAAAAATGTACTTTAACAAAAAACCAAACCAGATACTTCCAGAAGACATTGTTAGATATTTCTTGCTATTAAATTTTATCAAAATCCAATCAAAATTGTATCATATGGTTCATAAAAATTGAAAGACAAACTGAACTAACCTAAAATGTTTAAAGACAAGCAGGACCTGTGGATATACCACATTATGATAATTTAATTATTACAATATTTGATATGTTTACTTAAGAGCTATTACTAAATAGTTCAATACTAGCAGGACCTGTGGATATACCACAGTATGATAATTAAATTATTACAACATTTGATATGTTTATTTAAGAGCTATTACTAAATAGTTCAATACTAGCAGGACCTGTGGATATACCACAGTATGATAATTTAATTATTACAATATTTGATATGTTTACTTAAGAGCTATTACTAAATAGTTCAATACTAGCAGGACCTGTGAATGATAATTTAATTATTACAATATTTGATATGTTACTTAAGAGCTATTACTAAATAGTTCAATACTAGCAGGACCTGTGGATATACCACAGTATGATAATTAAATTATTACAACATTTGATATGTTTATTTAAGAGCTATTACTAAATAGTTCAATACTAGCAGGACCTGTGGATATACCACAGTATGATAATTAAATTATTACAACATTTGATATGTTTATTTAAGAGCTATTACTAAATAGTTCAATACTAGCAGGACCTGTGGATATACCACAGTATGATAATTTAATTATTAAAACATTTGATATGTTTACTTAAGAACTATTACTAAATAGTTCAATACTAGCAGGACCTGTGGATATACCACAGTATGATAATTTAATTATTAAAACATTTGATATGTTTACTTAAGAGCTATTACTAAATAGTTCAATACTAGCAGGACCTGTGGATATACCACAGTATGATAATTTAATTACTACAATATTTCATATGTTTACTTAAGAGCTATTAAAAATAGTTCAATATCTAAAAAGTATAATAATCTTGATTTATCTCTCTCTCACTCTTTTTTTTTCTTTCTTTTCATCTTTGTTTGATTTAAACAGATTAGTGTTATCACTTCCACATGTCACCCCCTTTCTCTATCTTTCCCTTTCTTTCTTTCTTTCATTCTTTCTTATTATATTTTTTCTATGCAGCATGTCCTTTTTCTTCTCTTTCTTTATGATAAAAAACATAATGATCCATTATTTAGGAGATGTGACGACACTCATAAGAAATAAAAATTTGTTAGATAAGCAACACCTGATAATCAGGATTTACACTATTGCATTTCATCCCGGATGATATGGACAGTCTCATTTTTAACCAGAGGGTGTTACAAGATGATAATAGTCATACAATTAATGAACATTACATTTTTGGTATTCTTAGAAAATGCTCCCGTATCCCCTTGCAGAAGACAAAAAAGGAGTGTCCTAGTTATGACCATAAACTTCATTGCCATTACTCCCAGGTCCACTCTGACCCGGAGTGGTAGTACTTGTTAGGGTCTCATCTATGTGTCAAATAGAAAAAAAATGTTTGAAAAAAAATTGAGTTTTTAAAAAATTGAGTACCCATCGAGAATAAATAAAACAAAATCTTTTCAGCATAAAATAATTCAACAAGGATTGACATGCCATAAAATACAACCAACCAGCTCCTTACCAGGTCAACTTGCACTCAAAGCTTGTCTGCCAAACTCTTGTTGATTTTCCATGGGTTTACAGTTAAAATTATATTCTAATTACTATTCCTCACAAAAATGATAGGCTGTGCCTATTCATTGTGAAACATTTGAAATCCTATCATAAAAGGACTCCCCTTGAAGTGTTTACATATTTTTAATCACTCTGTAATTGCCAGTTATGTGTTACCTTACTAGAAGGTGATGTGATGCTGAAATCAATGTGGAGATGGGGATTTGCTGCTTGGGCAACAGCTCATTCTCCATATGAACCCGACCAGGCTACGTAGTTAAAAAAAAATGCACACTACTACGTCGTTTCTCGTAGAAGGAAGAATGCCAGCACGCTATATGGGGTGGGGTGGGAGTTAAATTTAAATCCTAACTATACTTCCTCACAAAAATAATAGGCTATGCCTATTCATTATGTACCCTAGCTTTCAAAGAAGAACTAGTTTGAAGTTTCTGGACTCGGAAGATAAATTAAATTGTGTGATTGCGGGGGTTGTCCTCCCAGGCAGCATTTGCTCGTGTATCTAAAAGGGGCAGGGTTATTTTTTATTCAGCCTGTAATATCACAATGCCAGTTATGTGCTACCTTACTAGATGTATGTGTGTGGGGGGTGAATCCAAATCCTAACTACACTTCTGTAGAAGTTATCCTCCAGATATAGAAACAATGATACTCACCATCGCAGTGGGGTTCTAACTACCGTCGAGTTAGCAGACGAAAACAACAGGCAAGCTGTAACTTAATACAGTCCTTGCATGCAGCTGGCATAATGCAAAGTGGTGGCTGAAGAGTGGGTACTTATCCCTGTTCTTACTAACCCTGAAATCCAACAGCCAATCAGAACTCAGAAAATGAACTTGCCTGAGTTCATAATGGAACAATCCAAAGCTCCATGTAAGCCACCTACCAAACTCTAGTTTTAGTCTTGCATTCATCTTGTAACAGAGTTGAATACTTTACACAAAATCCAACAACTTCATTACAAAAATGATAGGCTATGCCTATTCATTATGTAGCAAATAATTTGCCCATTCTACAAGGGTTAAAAAAGATTCTCTGCCTGCAAAAGGGTTAATTCAGACTTTAGAATCATTTAATATTATTCACGTTTTTTTTGTTTGTTTGTTTATTTTTTTAATTTTTTATTATCTAGAGCAGAAGAAAATCCAAGTCCAATTCCACTTGGAACAATACACTACCCATAAAAAAAATTCTGTTTCTTGCCAAAACATTTCACATGAATCTGCGAGTGCCCCCCCCCGGTTCTGAGATGATGCAATAGGATTACTCAAACTAATCTCAATGACCTCATTTCTCTCTCCCAACTTCTTCTCTACATCCCTCTCCTCTTCCCCTCTCCCATTCTATTCATAATTCACTCGTAACATTTAGTTTATATATATATATATATATATATATATATATATATATATATATATATATATGACACAATAACATTCGTTTTTTGTCAACATCTGGTATTTTTATTCCAACATATTTTTTTCACCTTTCTCTGACCTTCATATCTTTCTCACTCTCATCTCCCCCCTCTCTCACTCTCATCTTCCCCCCTCTCTCACTCTCATCTTCCCCTCTCTCACTCTCATCTCCCCCCTCTCTCACTCTCATCTTCCCCCCTCTCTCACTCTCATCTTCCTCTCTCTCTCTCTCTCCACCTTTCCCCCCTCTCTCTCTCTCTCTCACCTTTCCCCTCTCTCTCTCTCTCTCTCACCTTTCCCCTCTCTCTCTCTCTCTCTCTCTCTCTCTCACCTTTCCCCTCTCTCTCTCTCTCTCTCTCCTCTCGCCTTTCCCCTCTCTCTCTCTCTCTCTCGCCTTTCCCCTCTCTCTCTCTCTCTCTCGCCTTCCCCCTCTCTCTCTCTCTCTCGCCTTTCCCCTCTCTCTCTCTCTCGCCTTCTCACCTTTCCCCTCTCTCTCTCTCTCACCTTTCCCCTCTCTCTCTCTCTCTCACCTTTCCTCTCTCTCTCTCTCACCTTCCCCTCTCTCTCTCTCACCTTTCCCTCTCTCTCTCTCTCCCTCACCTTTCCCCTCTCTCTCTCTCCCTCACCTTTCCCCTCTCTCTCTCTCCCCTCTCTCACCTTTCCCCTCTCTCTCTCTCTCTCCCTTTCCCCTCTCTCTCTCTCTCTCTCCTTTCCCCTCTCTCTCTCTCTCTCACCTTTCCCCTCTCTCTCTCTCACCTTTCCCTCTCTCTCTCTCTCTCTCACCTTTCCCCTCTCTCTCTCTCTCTCTCTCACCTTTCCCTCTCTCTCTCTCTCTCTCACCTTTTCCCTCTCTCTCTCTCTCTCTCACTTTCCCCTCTCTCTCCTCTCTCTCTCACCTTTCCCCTCTCTCTCTCTCTCTCTCTCACCTTTCCCCCCTCTCTCTCTCTCTCTCTCTCTCTCTCTCTCTCTTTCCCCTCTCTCTCTCTCTCTCTCCTTTCCCCCTCTCTCTCTCTCTCTCTCTCCTTTCCCCTCTCTCTCTCTCTCTCTCTCCTTTCCCTCTCTCTCTCTCTCTCTCTCTCTCTCTCCCCTCTCTCTCTCTCTCTCTCTCTCCTCCCCTCTCTCTCTCTCTCTCTCTCTCCTCTTCCCCCTCTCTCTCTCTCTCACCTTTCCCCTCTCTCTCCTCTCTCACCTCCCCCCCCTCTCTCTCACCTTCCCCCCCTCTCTCTCACCTCCCCCCTCTCTCTCTCTCACCTTTCCCCTCTCTCTCTCACCCTTCCCCCCTCTCTCTCTCTCTCTCTCACCCCGCTCTCTCTCACCTTCCCCTTCCCCTCATCTCTCTCACACTCTCTGTCTTCTCCGTCCTTCTCTCTCTCTCTCTCCTTATCCGTCTCTCTCTCCTCTCCTTATCCCTCTCTCTCTCTCTCTCTCTCTATCCTCTCTCTCTCTCTCTCTGACCCCTTTCTAATGTAACATTTACCTAACCTACTAAAAGACACATCAATCACATTTGTTCCTCGTTAACATTTTTATTTTATAAATGGAAAACCTTCTTTCTTTGAAATATAGATCATGAGGATAGGACAATACCATAAGTTGTACTGAATACAAGCTTTTGTTGATTGTTTCTTTTGGTTTTACTTTAATTCTGAATTGGTTGAATAGAAACTTAAATCATCAATGACCCATTTCATTTGGAAGTTAATTTAACATTTTTCACTTAGTTTTCACCCTCTGCCTACTTTAAGCCACTCATAGCAGCTCTCACACCACTGTGTAAAAACTGATGATCAGTTCATTATAATTGAACAGAAAAGGCTCGGATCCCAATAATAATAGGACTTTATTTGAATAGAACAAGTTTTGAGGTGAATAGATGGTAAAATTTGGTACAGCAGTGTGTAGGGGGGGGGAGGAAAAGAGTTAAGTGAAAAATGTTAAATAGTTAGTCACAGTTGGCCTATCAGGGCCAGACTTATGATTCATCTGTACTGCTGATGCTCTTCCCACTTGTGTGGTACAAAAAATGTTTAGGAATCGGGGAAATTAATTTTTTTAAAAGTGTACACCAAAAATATGTCTCCGTGTTCCTGATTAAAGAACAGAAAATGGAACCCAAAATGAGAGAGAGAGAGAGAGAAGTGGCCCAATATAAAAGAGAAGTAGTAACCCATTAGATGAAAAAAATGTTAGAATTTGATAAAGAAGACTATGCAACATTTTCAATGTACACCTGATGAGGAATGAATAATATCTTAGCCAAAATATTATGTTAAAACAACAAAGATGAAGATACTCATCCAAAAAATTTAAAAACACAAATTAGTCCTAAAAAAATTAAAGTTTGCTGATATATTTGTTTTTATAAATAAGAATATAAAAGAGAAAAATATAATATCTTGAAAAAAAATTTATTAAAATTTTGTGTTTTTTTTAATTCAAAAAATTTTTTCTTCTTTCATTTTCAGACTGTTGGCGTTGTTGTTTTTGGCATTGGCGCCTGGACCGCATCTGACCGAATATTTCTCTCCGACATCATCGGTTCCAATCTTTATGCTGCAGCTTCATACATGTTAATCATCTCTGGAGTGATTATTCTTATTGTTGCCGTTTTTGGTTGCGTTACAACATGGAAGGAAATGAGATATGGTATTCTACTCGTAAGTAACATAAATCTTCAAATCTTTAACAAGACGGGCGGTGGGAGAGGCCCCCTCTGATCAATCGGCTCGTCACGTCAAGCCCTAGCACCTACCGTATTTGACAGCATATAAGACGCATGTAGGAAGCATGTGTGTAATGGTTAAAGTCATGGGAAATGGACTCGTCGCCCCGAGTTCAAGTCCTGGATGTGGTAACTGCATTTCACTTAGCACTAATACTCTTGGGAAAGGTATGAATCCTACTCTCCCTCCAGCTATGGATAAATAGGCAGACTGAGCACTTTAACCTTGGTTAGGCAACCTGTCTAGGAAAAGGAAAACTCTGAATTCAAACCTGTTGAACTCCGCTTAAGAAATTGACCTTGTGTCACATCCTGCTCGTGCGGAGGGGTTGGTAAATATATATAAGACGCACCCCCATTTCAGTAGGTCAGATTCAGAAAAAAAAGTTTTTAGTGTATTTAGGCATATATTGTTAAAAACTGTTTTTTCTTCGCCACCATACACTCCTGTTAACCTTGATTATAACAATACCAGCAATAAAATAAGGACGCATGGAGTTTAGGGTAGGTAAAAGTACTGAGCGTAAGTTGGGTTAGTGAGCATCATAGAGAAGATTAGCCTAGGCCTATGGGAGGTCTCAAACTTCACCTACGATGTATAAGACACAGGGTAACTTTTTGAGCCAAAATTTTGGGAAAAAAGTATGTCTTATATGGCATCAAATACGATATATGATTGCCCCAACTCTATTGCCCTTATGGCAAGTCCCAAACCCTTTTTATTAAATGGGTGTTAGAAGGCGGTGGCTGAGGGTCTTCATGTCTTGGGTATGATGTTAAATTCTAACTAATGCTGAGATCCCAGTTTTGGAGGTTTGGGGAATGTGGAGCGCCCCTTCATCACCATTGCTCCCTGGTCCACTCTGACCCTGAGTGGTGGTACCTGTTGGGGTCCCATCTATGGGTTAAATAGAAAAATTTGTTTATAAAAAAATTGAGTATCCTTTAAGAATGAATTCATTTCGAAACTTTGCCGGCATTAAATGACCCACTGAGGTTGATATGCCGTAAAACAAACAAACAAACAATCTTTAACAAAAATGGTGAATCCCAAAGATTAACATCTCAGGATCACTTTTTTTTCAATTAAAGATCATGTCTACGTAATGAATTGTCTTCTGACCCATGGACAAATGACTGGTTAGATAGAAACAATGTGTTTTAAAAAATTGAGTTTTAAAAAAAGATGTTGAATATCCATCAGGAATGAATATATCAAAATGACTTTGGCATAAAATAACCCAACAAGGGATGGCATGCCTTAAATCCAACCAACCAACCAACCAAATTGTAGATTTTCTTTCTAGAGATCATTGAAATTTCTATCTGCCCATTTTATAAGACATAATTATGATTGTTAATAAATATTTTCTTTTTCTTCCTCCTCTTCTTCCTCTTCTTTCTCTTCTTCTTTTTCTTCTTCTTCTTCTTCATCTTTCTCTTCTTCTTTCTCTTCTTTCTCTTCTTTCTCTTCTTCTTTCTCTTTTCTTTCTCTTTTTCTTCTTCTTCTTTCTCTTTCTTCTTTCTCTTTTTCTTCTTCTTCTTTTTCTTCTTCTTTTCTTTTTTTCTTCTTCTTTCTTTCTCTTTTTTCTTCTTCTTCTTCTCTTCTCTTTCTCTTTTTTCTCTTCTTCTTTCTCTTCTTTCTTTCTCTTTCTCTCTTTCTCTTTCTCTTCTTCTCTTTCTCTCTTCTTCTCTTTTTCTCTTCTTTCTTTCTTTCTTTCTCTTTTTCTCTTCTCTTCTTCTTCTTTCTCTTCTTCTCTTCTTCTTCTTTCTCTTCTTCTTCTTCCTCTTCTTCTTCTTCTTTCTCTTCTTCTTCTTCCTTCTTCTTCTTCTCTTTCTTCTTCTTCTTCTTCTTCTTCTTCTTTCCTCTTTTCCTCTCTTCTTCTTCTTCTTCTTCTTCTTCTTCTTCTTCTCTCTTTCTCTCTTCTTCTTCTTCTTCTTCTCTCTTTTCTCCTCTTTCTTCTTCTTCTTCTTCTTCCTCTTCTTCTTCTCTTCTTCTCTTCTCTTTCTTCTCTTCTTCTTCTTCTTCTTCTTCTTTTCTTCCTCTTCCTCTTTCTCTTCTTCTTCTCTTCTCTTCTTCTCTCTCTCTTCTCTTCTTCTTCTCTTCTTTCTCTTCTCTTCTTCTCTTTCTCTTCTTTCTCTTCTCTTCTTCTCTTCTTCATCTTTCTCTTCTTTCTCTTCTTCATCTTTCTCTTCTTTCTCTTCTTCATCTTTTTCTTCTTCTTCTTCTTCTTCATCTTTTCTTCTTTCTCTTCTCTTCATCTTTTTCTCTTTCTCTTCTTCTTCATCTTTTTCTTCTTCTCTTCTTCTTCATCTTTTTCTTCTTTCTCTTCTTTCTTCTTTCTCTTTTCTTCTTTTTTCTTCTTTCTCTTCTTCTTTCTCTTTCTTCTTCTTCTCTTCTTTTTTCTCTTCTTTCTCTTTCTTCTCTTTTTCTTCTTTTCTTCTTCTTTCTCTTCTTCTTCTTTTTCTTCTTCTTTCTTTCTTCTTTTCTCTTTTCTTCTTTCTCTTTTTCTTCTTTTCTCTTTTTCTTCTTCTCTTTTTCTTCTTTCTCTTTTTCTTCTTTCTCTTTTCTTCTTTCTCTTTTCTTCTTTCTTTCTCTTCTCTTCTTTCTTTCTTTCTCTTCTTTCTCTTCTTCTTCTCTTCTTCTTTTTTTAGAATCTCTGCATCACCCTGTGTTGCACTACATTCAGCTACTTTGCGTTTTCATTAAATTTCTTCTGAACAGGTGCTGGGAGTCCCAAATATTCTTTAGGGACCCTAATTGCTTTAATCTTTCCCTGTTCAGATGTGTGTGAAATCCCAGGGAATTACTCACAAAGGTTTATTTAAAGTCAGAAAGAGATTATTTTTAACTTTAAACCAGAAAACAAATATTTGTTCATTTCAGATGGAGGGGCATTTTCTTTTCTATCAAATCAGAGAATATGATAAGAACTCTGCGTATTAGTCTATAACCAACACTCGGTCTTCATAATGCATATGGATACACTAATGTTGCATACCTCTTTCCTTACTTACTTCTATTCTTCTTCTGGCATCTCTTCTAGCATCTGGACTTCGTCTTGGTGGTCGGTTGCACTTAACTCATTTCTTCTTCTAGATCAGTCTTGTTACCAAGACATTCACCAACCACAAAACCGTGTTATTTTCGTAAGCTTTTATTTACTTAACTAAACATAGCGCACGTATGCAGTGTGAGTTCCAGTTAAGGCAGGACATCTTCTCTGCCTGAGTCCAACTGAAAACTGAAGACCAAACCAGGTCCCACGTGACTTCACGTATTTCGTGGGCTTTCTGTACTATTCCCATGGAAAAGTGCCGCCCGTGATATGAGAAGGGCCATCCCTTTAGAACTACAGGGAATTGACAATAATCTTATGCAACCGCATAGATTATGTAACACTAACATTAAACATTCGGTAAAGAAAGACAAACAACTAACATGACCAATGGTGTCCTGGGTATGATGTTAAACTGCATCTAAAGTGGAGTACCCTTTCATCAGCATTACTCCCAGGTCCACTTTGATTTTGAGTGATAGTTTTCTAAACTTTTTGATATATTTTTTTTTTTTTTTTTTTTTTTTTTTTATTAAAATTTTTTATACTCATTCTTATTTCTTTGTTTATTTTCAGTATTTTGTGATTTTATCTTTGATCTTCATCTTCTTGATCATTGCTTCTATTCTGGCTGTTGTTTTCCGAGGAGAGGTAAAAAAAAAAAAATTTCTTTTTCATTTCTTGATTATTGCTTTGTTTTAAAAAATTCCTATTTTGGATTTGAACTCTTTAATTCAAGATTTACAACAAATATTTTAGCAAGACTTACACACACACACATATATATATATATATATATATATATATATGAGGTTAAGTAAACAAACAAATGTGTTTATATTTATATGGCTTTAGGCCGACAATTTTTGGAGGATATGTGCTTAATTGAAGTCATACTTAATTTTGAAAATTAATTAGTTAATAATTAATGAATTTAGGCAGGCATATATGTTCAAATATAAGGCTAAACAAATCAAGAAAATGTCAATCCCTGAATGTACATTTCAACCTATATATTGACATTCAGAGATTGACATTTTCTTGATTTGTTTAGCCTTACATTTGAACATATATGCCCACCTAAATTCATTAATTATTAACTAATTAATTTTCAAAATTAGGTATGACTTCAATTAAGCACATATCCTCATAATATATATATATATATATATATATATATATATATATAGTAAAGTTGTCAGGGTGGTCTAAAGTCAGTAACAGCAGCCAATCAGCGAGGGAATCTATCCTCTTTTTACTAGCACTAAGACCAAGGAGATTGTTTTTGCATCTAAGGTGGAACGCCACACCTACCATCAGCTCCTTACTTTACCGCACAGATCCCTGTGCTACTCATACACTGAGTTGGCGAGGACCGGTTTCAAACTAAGAACCTTGTGGTTTCTAGCCGAATGCTCTACCGACTGAGTTAACCCGGCCCTTATATATAATTCAGAAAAAATGATAAATAAATGTGAAATATATAATATTCAATAATCGAAAAATTTTAAACATTGACTAAATTTTCAAATTTTAATAAATCATGTTCACCTGATTTTCATATTTATTTATTACCTTTTCCACATACTGTTGGATTTATTTTCCTTTCTTCCCAACATATGTAGATTCATTTAAATTTTTTAATTCATAATTTTTGTCTTTGAATTTAAGAATGCTGAGACATTTTTGAATGATTTATATTTATTTACTATTAAATCCCATGTAATCAAAAAAGAATGAGCATTATTATTTGGCAAATTCCCATATTTTAAATGTTTGTAGAAATATGAGAGTGTGTTAAAAGCTTTATTAACCCTTTAATCACAAATAATGTTTCTTGTTATGTGTCATATTTCTCCAATAATTTAAGTGCACGTGGATTTAAAAAAATATCTGGACCGTGCCAGAGAATTGAAAAAGCTATGGAATATGAAGGTCAAAGTGATACCAATTATAGTTGGTGCACTTGGAACAGTCCCAAAAAGATTGGAAAAAATACTGGAAAATCTGGAAATTAGAGGAAGAATTGAGACCATCTGCATTGCTGCAATCTGCTAGAATACTCAGAAGAGTCCTGGATACCCGTGGAGACTTGTTGTCACTTAGACTCCAGGGAAATACCATCAGCTAATGCTGGTGTGAAAAACTCACAATAATAATAATAATAATGAGAGTGAAAGTGATACCAATTATAGTTGGTGCACTTGGAACGGTTCCAATAAACTTGGAAAAAAGACTGGAGGATCTAGATATCAGAGGAAGAATTGAGACCATCCAGACTACTGCACTGCTGCAATCTGCCAGAATACTCAGTCCTGGATACCTGAGGAGACTTGTTGTCACTCAGACTCCAGTGAAATACCATCAGCTAACGCTGATGTGAAAAACTCAAATGGAAAGGTGATTCACTCGGAATTCTGCAAGAAATTAAATTTTCACCATTCAACAAAATAATATATGCACAAACCTGAATCTGTCCTGGAGAATGAGATCACAAAATTCTCTGGGACTGTTGAGGTGGCAGACAGATCACCTAATGCCGGCCAGGAGTTCCAGACCTAGTGTTGATTAACAGAAAGACTTGTCTTCTCGTGATTTTTGCCATCCCGGCCGATCCAGAGTGGAAAGTGAAAGAAAAGCGAGAAGATAGACAATACTTGGACATTGCAATTGATAAGAATAATTCCACTAATAAGATTTTTAATTCTTCTTTTTAAAAATGTGTCTTCATAATAATCCAGAATTTATAAAGGATCTTTTGTTTTGAAAAAATCAAATTCTAAATCGGATTCAAATTTGATATTTAATGAAATTTTAAACAGATATCAAAATGTTCCTTCACTTAAAATGGCTCCCGTTTATTTTTGATTCCATTTGTCATTATTTAGGTATATATGACATTACGTTTGTCTCGCGTTGTAGTTTTATGTAAGTCTCTGCTGAGTTTAATAAATCCAAATATGTCTTCATGACAATCCAGAATTGTAAAGGATCTTTCATTTCTAAAGATCAAATCCTAAATCGGATTCAAATTGGAAATTTGTGAATTAAACAAAATAATCCAAATGTCCCTTCACTTAAAAATTCCTCTCCTTTATTTTTTCATTAGTTACAAGATGTCATGTCAAAAGCAATGGTGAAACAATTCTCAAACAATATGGTTACAATCTGGACTACTCAGTGAAGAAAATCGAGGAAATAACCAAATCTTGGGATGTAAACATACAAAAGGTATGTTACTTTTAAATTTTTCAAGACTGTCTCATTAGTTGGATTATTGTCCAGGGTATAGGCCTAGGCCTAGGCCATAAACCACTTCCCTGTTTGAAATAATAACTGTTGTACGGCCGTTCCTACAGTGGAGATATACACCGGGTTCTCACTATAAATAGTGAGACACCGAGTGAAAAGGTTTGTACTGTTACCGTTTAGCGGCAAGCTAAGCCTTCTTGTACCTTATTGTAAATACACTGGTCTCATTTCCCACCTCGATTTGACTTCTTTTTTAACTGTTGAAGCTAACATCACAACAATAACCATCGATGTTGATTTTGGGAAAATGAATCTTCTATTACGGTACAACAAAAAAAAAGAAATTTCTAGACCAGGTGAGAAGTGTTGTAAGGTTAACCTGAAGTAAAAATTTCTTAGTTCTTCTCTTTTTTTTTCTTTTTTTTCTTTTTTTTTTTTTCTTTTTTTGTTGAAGTATCATTGGGGAACGAAAAAAGTTTTGGTAATGGGCGCAGGCGATATAAAGTCTAAAATTCGGCTTCCAGTTTCCGTGAAGAACATTGACTGGCTTTATGAACAAATTCAAGAAAATTTTAACACCAGATTCCTGAAATGCAAGAGCCCCGTCAGATGGGGCTTTAGAATACACCGCACTGCACCTCTGCAAAGGGTAAGACCCCCACCCACCCAATGGGGCCACTGTTGCTGTGGCTGTGGCTGATGCTTATATATAGAATCCTGGTGGCTGAGCAATCCATGACATGGAACACTCCACTTTGGCCCTTACTTAGGCTAGACGGGCGGTCGGAGAGGCCACTCCGATCAATCAGCTGGTCAAATTAAGCCCTAGCACCTATATAATGTCCCAACCCTAATGCCCTCAATGGCTACCCCCAATTCACTTTTTTTATCATAATATATATATAATATATATTATAATATAATTAATATTATAATATTAAATTTTTACTTGAAGGCAACTTACAACGCATGTACGCATATTCGATACTTTTCTTATAGAAAATGAACTTGACAGTGTAACCCGGCAAAAGGATGGCTCGGTGTGTAGAAAATATAAACCGTACAGAACTGTTTGACTTTATTAAGTCTCATTTTAATGCGATACCGTGCGTTATACAGTGCCTTTCAAGTAAAATTTAATATATACTTTATTCAGACAACGTTTCTAAACATTAAACATACATCCAAAAATCTTAATATAGTATATATATATATATATATATATATTTACCAACTCCTCCGCACGGACTGGATATGACACAAGGGTCAATTTCTTAAACAGCGAGTTCACAGGGTTTGAATTCAGAGTTTTCCTTCTCCTACAAATTCAGATTATACACAAAAAAAGAATGTCATATAATTTATTAAGTTTTGACTTCACTTTTATATAATAAATATATATATATATTATAATATAATATATATAATATCACCAAGCCTGATGAAGATACCAGAGATCTGAAAACCGTGTTGCACATGTAAAAAAAAAGAATAAAAAATTTTTTTCTGAGACAAAAAATCATTTGCGGACCTTCCTTTTTTATAAATATATATATATAATATATATTATATATATATATATAAAAATGGACTCCTCTCGTCGATTTTTGACATGAGGGTCATTCGGTGAACAACCAGCAAGGGATTTGTTTATAGTGGTGAAGGGCTTGTGTTGACCATTCGCCACTTTTTGCACAGTCGATAGGGAAAGCATTGTGCATCAGGGAAGGCACGAACCCAATCAACGACTGACTTCAGGAATTTTGAATTCAGAGTTTTCCTCTCCTAGACTGGTTAACCTACCAAGGTTTAAGAGCCCAAGTCTGCCCTATCTAATTTTACTCTATAGCTGAAAGGCACAGTGACATAATGATTGAGAGTCATGGGAAAATGGACTTGTTCGATCCTGAGTATTTCAAATCCTAAACAGCATGTTTTGCATTTCACAATAGCGCTAATGACCTTGGAAAGGTATGAATCCATATATATATATATATATAGTATATATATATGATGGTTTAATAAAAACATCGTGTTTATTTGATATGGCTTAGGCCAACAATTTTTGGAGATATGTGCTTAATTGAAGTCATACTAATTTTGAAAATTAATTAGTTAATAATTAAGGAATTTAGGCGGGCATATATGTTCAAATTAAGGCTAAACATCAAGAAAATGTCAATCCCTGACAATAGTCATAAATGTACACTTTCAGGTTGACATGTTCTTCTCGATTGTTTAGCCTTACATTGAAACATATATGCCCACCTAAATTCTTAATTATAACTAATTAATTTTTCAAAATTAGGTATGACTTCAATTAAGCACATAATCTCCAAATATATATTATATATATATAATATATATATATATATATATATATTTTTTTTTTTTTTATTTTTTTTTTTTTCACAATGAAATTTTACTTGATTATTTCTAATGAATGGACGTTTTTTTTTTTTTTTTTTTTTTTTTTTTTTTTTTATGTATGTGAGTTTACCAAAATTGAGCATATGAGGCTACTGCCTGTAGGTTGCATTTCCAGAACTATGGGTAAATTACTACACACAATCCTGTCGGCACAACCAAGAATTTGACTTTGCCTTCATGTCTATCATTCGTCAGTGAAGTAAACCAACACATGTAAGCACAGTGTGTCAGTACCTCCATTAAAATCATCTTGTGTTCTCATTTTTATTAACACTATGAGTTGACTAAACCTCACCATTCTTACAGCTAGTGTCCTACTAATTCAATAGTGTAACCTTCTTTTATCAGAAAAGTACTTTCAATGTTGAAATATATATATATATATATTATATATATTCTCTTTTTCAAAAAGTATTAACTGAATTAAAATGTTTTTAAATAATGATTCACATTATATGAAAAAACAAATCCAATATCAATTTATTCATTTTGGTTCAGTTTACAAATATTCATATTTTTTTTTTTTTTTTTTAAATGAAATTTACTTAATTCATTTTTAATTAAAGTTTTTTTATTTTTTTTTGTAACTTTTTTTCATTGGAAATGATACTTTCAATGTTGAGATATTTTTTTTATAAATTTCTATAAAAAATTTTTAAAAAGCTGTTAACTGAATTAAAATATTTTTTAACTTTTAGTTTTAATTTACACTTTATCCTAATGGGAAATTGGATTAGAAAAATTTTGACAAATTCACTTTTGAAATTTCTTATATATATATATTATTATATATATATACCAACCCTCCACATGAGCAGGGTGCGAACACACGGTCAATTTCTTAAGTGAAGTTTAACAGGTTTACCCATAGCTGGAGGGAGAATATATGGAATTATACCTTTCCCAAGGGTATTAGTACTATGTGAAATGCAAACACAGCCATGTCCAGGATTTGAACTCGGGTTGTGAGTCCATTTCCTACAACTCTAACATTACGCACTCATTAATTTCTTCAATAGAAACAATATAAAACAAGACATTTTCTTTCAAAAATTCTTCACACACGTGGAAACTTAGAACAGAAATAAGTTTTGAATGTAAAATACATCAATTTTTTTTTTTTTTTTTAACTCTCAAAAATTAACTAATTTTTGAATTCTAACAAAATTTTCTCTCTTTATTAAATAAAGAGTTTACATTTAAAAAAATTTTTTTAAAATAAATAAAATAAAGATGTTTCTATCTTAAATTTCAGAAAAAATATTTTTTAAATTGATTACAACACCCCCCACCTCCAATCAATTTAATGAATTATTTATAAAATTGTGTAGGATCATCGACTCAAACTTGTAGGTAGTTCACGATGAGGATGAAGTGAAGTGATTCCTCCCCCCCCAAAAAAGTTATTGAATATTTTCCTATCCAAAAAAAATCCCTTTTTAGCAGGAAATTTATAATTCATATAAATGATTAGACAAATGGTATTAGATCTCCAAGCAAAATTAGCTAGTTTATATACTCATGGCAATGCTTCCAAGCTGTGGTTGTATCAGTTCTACTGTATGGCTGTACCACTTGGACCCTAAACCCTATCTATTTATTTTATTTTGTGTTTCTTTTATTCTTATTTCTATTTGGGTTGTCGGGATTAAAATAGAATAAAAATAAAATAAGATAAAGATGACAGTCTTCCATGAGGCATTATGCAGGAAGAACTCTCTGGGCATGCGCAGAGAAAAGGCCACTTCCTGGCGCCAAAAAAAAAAAGCATTGGCCATTCCAAGCAGACCATTACTGGGAAAGAGATGCTACGAATGGCAAGAAGAAGTAATTTCCTCTCCAGAAATAGTGATGGGCCTAGAAATAAAGTCTGAACCTAAAAGTATCATTTATCTTTTTCTGTTCGTTTCCCTTCCTTAATTCCTTTCAATTCGATGATTAATAGAAAGAAGAACCATATACAATGGGGTTTAAGAAAATAACCAGCAATACCTACCAAAACACAAAAGCCTTGTAATGGTTAAATAAATGGCGGTTGCCGATTGTTTAAATCCCTTTTTAGCAAGACTTGTCCATCATTTAAATTTCTTTGGTTAAGTTATATTACAAATCCAATTTAATGAAATACACTTTCCCCCCATAAACATTGTAGGTCTTGAATCTTAAGAGATATAACATTTAAGAACTCGTTAAAACACAATCTAACTGTAGGGTTGGTATATAAGCTCTGCTTCCCTTACCCATTTTCTTTAGTCTTAATTCAGCTGTGAATTAAGGGGCAGCAGCAACTGATAAAATGGGATTTATAAAAATCAACTAAATTATTCTAAGACTAGATATTTGGTGGTAGTTAAATTGGTAAACAAAAATCCAATTTAAAATCAAGTATACCAACAGGTCAATTAGGTGACCATTACACCGTCCTTCATAAACACATGCAGGTTTTGAATCTTAAAGAGATATAACATTTAAGAACGGCTTAAAACACAATACAAAATAACAATATGATTTTCTTTTCAAAAAAGAGTCTCATTTATTTATTTGTTTTTAAAAATTTCTTTGCAGCTTGAATGTTGTGGAGTTGACAATGAAGGTTGGGAGATTTATCGAGATTCCTTGTGGTATTTAAATCAAAAGGTAAGAGAGAAAAAACTTTTATTAGAAAATGATTTGTTTGAATAAAGAAAAGTAAATCCCTTTGTCATTAGTATGAGAAAAGTGTTTTCTTAGGAAGTTTAATTTCTTTCTTACTCAAATAAATAGAATCTCTTGACTGCACCTCAAAAAAATGTAATTTACATAATGAATGAGCAAGATAACCCACTACTGATTGGGTCAATATTTTTTATTTGTCTCTAATCATTTGTATGATATCAAGTATTCCTATCTAATACAAATAATTTATTCCAATTATATGGTTAAATGATTCTCCTAGCACTTGAAAACCCATAAAGGAAAAAGGCCCAGCTTTCGTTTTCGCATGGGCTGGGTCTGTGTTTTCGTATGATAGCCTTTACGTTGATATCGCGCACGCGGGGCGCTCATAAAGGCGAAAGTGAGGCAGCCAAGAAGGTAAACAATGCAGTCGGCCCGACATGAGAACGCATAAAAGGGGAGTCCGAAACAAGTGAACGGAAATGAAGTGATAAGTGAAGGAGCGATAAAAGAGAAAACTGAAAGTGATAACGAAGAGAAGAAGGAGACAAACGAAGCGAGAGAAAGAACAAATACAGAAAGCGCGTAAAGAGGAAAGACAATGATAAAAGAGACAGACGCAGGTTGTAAACGAATTCTTTGTTTTACTGTATTTTAACTTGTCATTTGCGTTTTATTTTTGGCAAAATAAATCAGTGACTCTCAGAACTGTTAAGTTTTTTGTTCGGGTAACTTCAACGGCACAATTAAATTAAAAATCAATTTATTTGCATACAGTTAATATGGTTTAAGTAACTAATGATAATGATTCCCTGTGGTGAAGCTGACTGTGCCAACCTGAGGGAGTAGACTCCCACACTCAAAAAAGGGGGTGTCCTGGGTATGACCTTCTGGAGATTCCAGTTCTGGATGAAATAATTTGCACTCAATTGTATGGTTTCAAGTATTCTGGACAATATGATCTACCTTCAGCGCCACCCCTTTGCGCTCTCTGATTCCATAAGGACATGTTTTTTCATTTTAACACAGTCAAAATCTGATTGTTAAGACGATTTTAGAGTTTTTTTAAAACACTTATAAACTAACCCTAACCAATAACCGGATGTTGACAGTGAATAATGAAAAACATATCCTTGATCGGATCGCAAAAGGGTGCCTAAATACATAAGGCGCAGTATTTCTATCTAATTACCTATTGGTGGAGGCACTTCTTTTGTTTTCAATCTTGGAAGTAGACACAGCTACCCCTTGGAATGTAATTGAAGGGCTTAGAAATAAATTTTAAATTGAAAAAAACAAAAGCAATTCTAATTCTAAGAAAGAGAAAGAAAATAATTTTTTTTTTAGGAGAACAGAAAGTTTTTTGAAAATTGACCGCCTGAGTGAGTNGACGTTTAGCGGCAAGCTAGCCGTTCCTCTACCTTATTGTAAATACACTTGTCTCATTTTACCCTACCTCGACTTGACTTCCTTTTTACTGTTGAACTAACATCACAACAATAACCATCGATGTTGCATTTTGGGAAAAATGAATCTTCTAATTACGATACAAAAAAAAAAGAAATTTCTAGACCAGGTGAAAAGTGTTGTAAGGTTAACCTGAGTAAAAATTTCTTAGTTCTTTTTTTTTTTTTTTTTTTTTTTTTTTTTTTTTTGTTGTAAGTATCATTGGGGAACGAGAAAAATTTTGGTAAATGGGCCAGGCGATATAAAGTCTAAAATTCAGCTTCCAGTTTCCCTGAAGACCATCGACATTGGCTTTTATGAAACAAATTCCAAGAAAATTTGGACACCAGATTCCTGAAATGCAAGAGCCCCATCAGATGGGGGCTTTAGAATACACCAACTGCACCTCTGCAAAGGGGTAAGACCCCCACCCACCCAATGGGGCAACCTGTTGGCTGTGGCTGATGCTTAAATATAGAATCCTGGTGGCTGAGCAATCCATGACATGGAACACTCCACTTTGGCCCTTACTTAGGCTAGACGGCTGGTCAGAGAGGCCTACTCCGATCAATCAGCTGGTCAAATTAAGCCCTAGCACCTATATAATTGTCCCAACCCTATTGCCCTCATGGCTACCCCCAACTTTTTTTATCATATATATATATATATATATATATATATATATATATTTACCAACTCCTCCGCACGAGCTGGATATGACACAAGGTCAATTTCTTAAGCGGAGTTCAACAGGGTTTGAATTCAGAGTTTTCCTTCTCCTACAAATTCAGATTATACAACAAAAAAAAAATGTCAATATTAATTTATTAATTTTGACTTCAATTTTATATATATATATATATATATATATATAAAATATAAAAAAATGGACTCTCTCGTCGATTTTTGACACATGAGTGTTCATTCTGTGAACAACCAACACAGTGATTTGTTTATAGTGGCGAAGGCTTGTGTTGGACCATTCTGCACTTTTTGGCACAGTCGATAGGAAAGAATTGGTGCACAGGGAATGCCACAAACCCAATCAACGACTGACTTCAGGGATTTTGAATTCAGAGTTATCCCTCTCCTAGACTGGTTACCTACCCAAGGTTAAAGAGCCAGGTCTGCCCTACTATTTTACCTATAGCTGAAGGCATGTGACATAATGATTAGAGTCATGGGAAATGGACTTGTCGACCTGAGCACAAATCCTAGACAAGCCTGTTTGCATTTCACATAGCGCTAATACCCTTGGGAAAAGTATGAAAATATATATATATATAAGATATATTGAAGAAATAGATACTAGAATCATCAGGGTTAAATCCACTGAATTAATCGAGTTACCAATTAATTGCAGCTGATCGCACGTATGTTCATTGAATAAGATTTATCGTTACGATATTTTTTTTTTTTTTTTTTTTATGATATTGAGTTTTACCAAATTTGAGCATATGAGGCTACTGCCTGTAGGTTGCATTTCCAGAACTATGTGGTAAATTACTACACAATCCCTGTCGGCACAACCAAGAATTTGACTTTGTTCCTTGTATCATTCTGTTCAGTGAAGTAAACCAACATGTAAGCACATGTGTCTAGTACCTCCATTAAAATACATCTTGTGTTCTCATTTTTATTAACACTATGAGTTGACTAAACCTCACCATTTCTACAGGCTATGTGCCTACTAATTCAATAGTGTAACCTTCTTTTTATCAGAAAGATACTTTCAATGTTGAAAATATATATATAATATATATATATATATATATATATATATATATATATATATTTCTTTTTCAAAAAGGTATTAACTGAATTAAAATGTTTTTTAAATAATGATTCACATTATATGAAAAAACAAAATCCAATATCAATTTATTCATTTTGGGTTCAGTTTACAATATTCATTTTTTTTTTTTTTTTTTTTTTAAATGAAATTTTACTTAATTCATTTTTAATTAAAGTTTTTTTAATTTTTTTTTATGTAACTTTTTTTTCATTGGAAATGATACTTTCAATGTTGAGATATTTTTTTTATAAATTTCTATAAAAAATTTTTAAAAAGCTGTTAACTGAATTAAAATATTTTTTAACTTTTAGTTTTAATTTACACTTTTATCCTAATGGGAAATTGGATTAGAAAAATTTTTTTTTGACAAATTCAGCTTTTTGAAATTTCTTATATATATATATATTTACCAACCCCTCCACATGAGCAGGGTGCGACACACGGTCAATTTCTTAAGTGAAGTTTAACAGGTTTACCCATAGCTGGAGGGAGAATATATGGAATTATACCTTTCCCAAGGGTATTAGTACTATGTGAAATGCAAACAGCCATGTCCAGGATTTGAACTCGGGTTGGTGAGTCCATTTCCTACAACTCTAACCATTACCCCACGCACATCCATTAAATTTCTTCAATATAGAAACAATATAGAATCCAAGACATTTTCTTTCAAAAATTCTTCACACAGTGGAAACTTAGAACAGAAAATAAGTTTTGAATGTAAAATACATCAATTTTTTTTTTTTTTTTTTTTGAACTCTCAAAAATTAACTAATTTTTGAATTCTAACAAAATTTTCTCTCTTTATTAAATAAAGAGTTTACATTTAAAAAAAATTTTTTTTAAAAATAAATAAAATAAAGATGTTTCTATCTTAAATTTCAGAAAAATATTTTTTAAATTGATTACAACACCCCACCCCCACCTCCAATCAATTTAATGAATTTATTTATGAAATTGTGTAGGATCATCGACTCAAACTTGTAGGTAGTTCACGATGAGGATGAAGTGAAGTGATCTCCCCCCTCCCCCCAAAAAGTTATTGAATATTTTCCCTATCCAAAAAAAATCCCTTTTTAGCAGGAAATTTATAATTCATATAAAATGATTAGACAAATGGTATTTAGATTCTCAAGCAAAATTAGCTAGGTTTATATACTCATGGCAATGCTTCCAAGCTGTGGTTGTATCAGTTCTACTGTATGGCTGTACCACTTGGACCCTAAACCCTATCTATTTATTTTATTTTGTGTTTCTTTTATTCTTATTTCTATTTGGGTTGTCGGGATTAAAATAAGGATAAAAATAAAATAAGATAAAGAATGACAGTCTTCCATGAGGCATTATGCAGGAAGAACTCTCTGGGCATGCGCAGAGAAAAGGCCACTTCCTGGCGCCAAAAGAAAAAAAGCATTGGCCATTCCAATGCAGACCATTACTGGGAAGAGATGCTACGAATGGCAGAAGAAGTAATTTCCTCTCCACGAAATAGTGATGGGCCTAGAAATAAAGTCTGAAACCTAAAAGTATCATTTATCTTTTTCTGTTCGTTTCCCTTCCTTAATTCCTTTCAATTCGATGATTAATAGAAAGAAGAACCATATACAATGGGGTTTAAGAAAATAAACCAGCAATACCTACCAAATAACCAAAAGCCTTGTAATGGTTAATAAAATGGCGGTTGCCGATTGTTTAAATCCCTTTTTAGCAAAGACTTGTCCATCATTTAAATTTCTTTGGTTAAGTTATATTACAAATCCAATTTAATGAAATACACTTTCCCCCCATAAACATATGTAGGTCTTGAATCTTAAAGAGATATAACATTTAAGAACTGCTTAAAACACAATCTAACTGTAGGGTTGGTATATAAGCTCTGCTTCCCTTACCCATTTTCATTTAGTCTTAATTCAGCTGTGAATTAAGGGGTCAGCAGCAACTGATAAAATGGGATTTATAAAAATCAACTAAATTATTCTAAGACTAGATATTCTGGTGGTAGTTAAATTGGTAAACAAAAAATCCCTATTTAAAAAATCAAGTATATCCAACAGGTCAATTAGGTGACCATTACACCGTCCTTCAATAAACACATGCAGGTTTTGAATCTTAAAGAGATATAACATTTAAGAACGGCTTAAAACACAATACAAAATAACAATATGAATTTTCTTTTCAAAAAAGAGTCTCATTTATTTATTTGTTTTTAAAAATTTCTTTGCAGCTTGAATGTTGTGGAGTTGACAATGAAGGTTGGGAGATTTATCGAGATTCCTTGTGGTATTTAAATCAAAAAGGTAAGAGAGAAAAAACTTTTATTAGAAAATGATTGTTTGAATAAAGAAAAAGTAAATCCCTTTGTCACTTAGTATGAAAAAGTGTTTCTTAGGAAGTTTAATTCTTTCTTACTACAAATAAATAGAAATCTTGACTGCACCTCAAAAAAATGTAATTTACATAATAGAATGAGCAAGATAACCCACTACTGATTGGGTCAATATTTTTTATTTGTCTCTAATCATTTGTATGATATCAAGTATTCCTATCTAATACCAATAATTTATTCCCAATTATATGGTTAAAGCAATTATTTCTATTTAATAAAAATCATTTATTTGCATACAGTTATATGGTTTTAAGTAACTAATGATAATGATTCCCTGCTGGTGAGGCTGACTGTGTCACCTACAGGGGAGTAAGACCCACCCAAAAAGGGGGTGTCCTGGGTATGATACTTCTGGAGAATTCCAGTTCTGGAGAAATAATTTGCACTCAATTGTATGGTTTCAAGTATTCTGGATCATATGATCTACCTTCAGGCACCAGATGACAACAAAAGAAGTGCCTCCACAATAGGTATTAGATAGGAATACTGGACAATATGATCTTTAGGCACCCCTTTTGCGATCTCGATTCATAAGGACATGTTTTTCATTTACACAGTCAAAATCTGATTGTTTGTTAAGACGATTTTTAGTTGTTTTTTTATTATTATAAAACTAACCCCTAACCAACAACCGGATGTTGACAGTGTAAATGAAAAACATGTCCTTATGAATCGAGATCACAAAAGGGGTGCCTAAATATCATAAAGGTCTAGTATTCCTATCTAATACCTATTGTGGAGGCTCTTCTTTTGTTGTCATCTTGGAAGTAGACACAGCTATCCATTGGAATGTAATTGAAGGGCTTAGAATAAATTTTAATTGAAAAAAAAAAAGCAATTTAATTTCTAAGGAAAGAGAAAGAAACGAATTTTTTTTTTAATTTTTTTTTTTTTTAGGAGACATAAAGTCTTTTGAAAATTGACCCCTGAGTGAGTCGGGTCAGAGCACTTTAGGTCAGCTTGTCACGGGTGAATGACTACTATTAATTAAGTCAAAATAAATAGATAAAAGCCAGAAGCTTAGAATTTTCTGTATCCATATATATATATATATATATATATTATATATATATATATATATATATATATATATATATATTTGAAGGCGAAATAATGCAAATTTATGTTTAAAAACATATTTATTTAATTTAAAAAAATTTTTTTTTTTGTTTCCCTTAATATTTTCAGGCTATGCCCATCTTCAGAGAGTTGAAAAATTTTTTTTTTAAATTTCATCTGTATTTGTTAAACTCAACTGTGATGTTAATCCATTGAATGTTTTAATGTAAATACAAACGTTCGGCAAAGATTGTAAAGTTCTGCTCGGCAAAGTTAGTGAAACTCCGTTAGATCCCGTGCGGCATCTTGTTTCGCAGGATGTTTTGAAAATCATTTCAGATAGAAATATATATATATTTTTTTTTTTTAATACTATAAAAATAATGAGGCCCTGCTCGGAGATATTGAAATAAAGATTTTTAAAAAATTATTTTTATAGTGAGTTAGAAGCATTAATTAAAATGTAATAATATATTTTTGAAGGCGAAATAATGCAAATTTATATTTAAAAACATATTTAATTTTTTTTTTTTCTTTTTTGTTTCCTTTAATATTTTCAACTCTCTGAAGATGGGCATAGCCTGAAAATATTAAGGGAAACAAAAAAGATTTTTTTAAAAAATTAAATAAATGTTTTTAAACATAAATTTGCATTATTTCGCCTTCAAAAATATATTATTACATTTTAATTAATGCTCCTAACTCGCTATAAAAATAATTTTTAAAAAAATCTTCATATATATATGAAAGTTAAATGCAATTTTCAAACCAAGTCTTAGTTTGAAAACCATATAGGCGAGAAACTGTCAGTAACCAAACACTATTGAATCCATGTCCACACTACCCTAACTTAGATATAAATGTTCTATCAACGATATTGAGCACTATTTACTTATGAATATATCACTGTATATTATCAATATTAATATTATCTATTTTTATTTAATTTCTAAATGTCATTTTCTGTTTGCAGGAGATGATAAAGAGTTTGTTCCACCATCATGTTGTAAAAACGTCCATGTAAATAAACTGAACCGGCTGAAAATTTGCCAAAAGGCCCGAATGGGACCCCCTGGAAGTCCTTCAGGGGCCAAAAATGACTATCTCTTTTACCAAGTAAGTTGGACTAAACAATTTTCATTACAGATTCAACTGATTGACCCATCTATGGGTTAAATAAAAAAATGTATTTATAAAAACATTGTATTATCCATTAATTGATTGATTTCAAAACTTTATCGGCATTAAATGACCCACTGAGGTTGATATGCCATAAAACAAACCAAACCAAATCAACTGATTGGACCATATGACCTTTAGGCACCCCTTTTGCGATCTCGAATTGTAGGGTCATTTTTTCCATTTTCACCGTCAAAATCCGGTTAATTGTTAACAAATGATATTTAGAGTTTTTTTGTTTTTTTTAAATTATAAAACTAACCCCTAACACCTAACCAACAACTGGATTTTTACTGTGTAAATGAGAAAAGTGTCCTTGTAAGTCAAGATCGCGGAAGGGGTGCCTAAAGGTCATATTGTCTAACTGATTTTTAGTTTTCAGCAATTAAAAACCATTGCCTATCTATTAAGCTTAGTTTCATTTTTGCACAAGACCAGAAGTATGGGACACCCAGTTAGAATCAAACTCACTTGTAATAGTTTGCTTGTTAGTCTAGTTTACGAACCATTCTAGAATTTAAGGTGCCTCCTTTAGCATCTGAAAAAAATTAATTCTATTTTTTTTCTCTCCTGTTCCACTGGACATAAAGTGAGATTTTTGTGGCCCAGTTGATAATATCGAGTTCACTAAAAGAAAGCAAAAGAAAGGGAGATAACTCTCTTTTCTGGATGGATTAGCTGATTTTTGAATAAATAAAATTTAATTTGAAAGTTTCTGATTAGTATAATTTGCAAGACATAGTGTGCACTCTGAGAAGGTTATGATAAAAAAAAAAATTTAATTAAAATCAGGACGTTAGTTTAAATAATGGAATTGTTTTTATAAAGATAATGGTTATTTCCTAGTTGAGTAACATGATATTACAGAGTGACCCAGAAAAAACAGAACCCAAATTATTTATTTTCCCATTAAACTAACCCTAAACCCAAACCCTAACCCCACCCTAGTTGAATAACATATTACAGAGTGACCCAGAAAAAACAGAACCCAAATTATTTATTTTCCCATTAAACTAACCCTAAACCCTAACCCCACCCCTAGTTGAATAACATATTACAGGGTGACCCAGAAAAAACAGAACCCAAATTATTTATTTTCCCATTAAACTAACCCTAAACCCCAACCCTAACCCCTGTTGGACTCAAACTTAAAAAAAAAAATTAAAATTAACAGTTTTATTACAAAATGTGTGGGTTCTGTTTTTTCTGGGTAATCCTGTAATATTATGTTACTCAACTGGGGTTAGGGTTGGGGTAATGGGAAAATAAATAATTTGGGTTCTGTTTTTTTTTCTGGGTCACCCTGTAATATCATGTTACTCAACTAGGAAATAACCAAAATAATTTTCAAACCCTCTTTGTTCAAATTCAAGAAATTGCTTTGGTGAAAAGGATTTCAAAATGATTTTATTTCAAAGAGTTAATTGGACCATATGACCTTTAGGCACCCCTTTTGTGATCTCGTTTCATAAGGACATTTTTTTCATTTACACCATCAAAATCCAGTTGTTGTTAATGGTTAGGGTTAGGGGTTAGTTTTATAATTTTTTAAAATAAATTCTAAAAAATCATTTGTTAACAAACAACCGAATTTTGACGGTGTAAATGAAAAAAATGTCCTTATGGAAACGAGATCGCAAAAGGGGTGCCTAAAGTCATATAGTCCAGTTAATTTGATCCCTCTGAGCTGGTAAAACATCTCCAGTTATCGACTTGATCAGTCTTAGCAAATCGTTCATCTCACATCAGAGACAAAATTTTAATCTGAAATATTTTGGACACTTGGCTCAATGAATATAAGGGTTGAGTTAATACAGTTCTAAGTGACAATCATCTGTAGGTTGCAGGTTCAATCCTGGCCAAGGGCAATAATAACGTAGAATACTTTAACATAGCTTAACACTTGTACCCAGTCATGTTTAACGGAATGAGCACAGTCTACTCCGGCGGATTGAATTCGGTTTGAAGTTCCATGAAGGCTACCGAGTTTAACAAGAAACACCTGAAGAAGGCCGGAGAGCACATCAGCCGAAACTTTGTGTATATAACAATTGTTGTATACTCTCTTTACTTCTATTATTCTTCTGCTCATCTTTGGTATCTTACGTTCTTCTTCTAGCATCTGGACTTCGTCTTGGGGACTTTGCTTCTGGTCTACCATTGGGGATTTCTCAACTATCATAAGCCCGGGGTCATTGGTAGTTTTTAGATAATAACCGAAGACTTTGATTTGCTTTAGATCATATTTTATTCCGAAATCTCCACCAGACAACTGCGCAGATTGTGAGTATGGCAAGGCGCTTAAGCGTGACTTGTTCTCTCTGAGGTTCGGCTGATACTGAACTAAACTCTCTTTCTAATCTAAACCGGAAGAGGGTCTTCTCCACCGATTCTCATGGTATCCACTGGAAGGATCAAGATGAGATCAAGCCATGTCACTCAATCCTTCAAGGCCGCCGGCTGCAACTTATAACAGCCATTTTGGTTTCTACACTACTGTAAATAAGTGTTAGGGTACTAACAATTATGTAACACAATAAAGATGAGGACAACAGTCCGAGAAATTCAAATGTTACAAATGGAATATTTTGATTTTATTACAATTTGTGCTTTTCAATATTTATGCAAATTTACAAATAAAAACTCCTTTTTTCCTTTTGTTCTCCCTTGACCCTAATATTAACCCTCCCCCTCTTCTTCTACTTGAAGGGCTGTTATGACGCTGGTTATGAATTTGTGATGAATCAAGCAGGTCTCATTTTGGCAATTGGTTTCTCTTTCTCAATTATTTTGGTAAGTTTCAATTTTTTTTTTTTTCTGTCCTTTAACAAGAAAAGAATTATAAAGACAATTCGTGAATAGGGAACAAAAAAAGAAATAATGATATTACACAGTTACGGACCCTTAACCATCACCTGATAAGAGATCTTGTGTAATTGGTTAAAGGCCCTTGTCGGCGACCAATCAAAAGACATATTACTAGGCTTAGTGTGGCTGCCAAATACCATCAATCTCTCTCTTTCGCTGCGATCAGCTGTCGTTAAAGGACATGCTTAATAAAGCCAGCTTACCCAAGAGCCGATGATGTTGTAAAGTCGAACTTAACTCAAGCTAGCAAGAGACACTTACCTCTTAATACCAGAGACAGATAAGTTTTGCAAATGCATTATTTTGCAACCCTTCCACCTACACTCTACAATTCAAGAAGCAAACATGCCTGAATGGATAACAAAAAGGAAAAACTACACTGAATAATTAACAGAAAGGAAAAAACTACACTGAATGTCTGAAAATGTACAAAATATTCAATAAAACCATAAATTTCATAACGATGGCAAATTAAAAACTGAAAAGTAGAATTAGCAGCAGGATGACAACTCCTAGCAGAGGTGCAATTTTAATTTTAATTAATTATTATTAATAATAAGAGGTGAAAATCTAAAGACGAATCTTTAACGACCCCGAGGGGTTAGAAAAATACTGGTGGAATTCGAGGATATATTGTGAGGATACCCAGTGTGCACTGCTGCACCTTCATTGCACAATGTCTAGACCCCAACATTGTGATATGGCTGAGACTATCTGTTGTGGAATCCATATACATAATCATGGACTGTTGTTTCCAATTTGGTATTTTTTGAGCGTTACCCCTTGCGGGTCCAGGTGTATGTCAGGCTAGGAGCCGATGACGTCGTAAAGTCGAACTTAACTCAAGCTAGCAAGAGACACTTACCTCTTAATACCAGAGACAGATAAGTTTTGCAAACGCATTATTTTGCAACCCTTCCACCTACACTCCAGAATTGTACAATTTATAACAGATTTGTAAACCTCACACACATTTTGTATATCACACGTTACATATTATATATTGCACGTTCATTAAATGAATACACCATTTGTCTAAAAGCCTTGAGTCGTGTTTCATTACCTGTAACCTTTATCATTATCTTGTCTATGTATTTATCATAAAACAAAAAATAAAGTTTTATAAAGTTTACATAAACTCAAAGCTATCTGTATATTTCCCCAACATATATATCATCATCATCATGTCACACAATTAGCATGGATATACATGACAATCTCTCGCCAACCCTCCCTATCATTTATTGCCCCAGGAAGGTCTTCTGTGCAGCATCCAGCACATTGGTCAATGCAGGTCCTAGGTGGGTGGTCCACACCTGCATTTCCATGTGTTGGCTTCCACAGGAGAACGTCGTTTAGGAGCTCGTCCTTGCTTTTCCAGCAGTGTCCAGCATGCCTTGTTCATCTCACTCGGATGGTTTGTGAGATGGGGGGCAGATGGCCATACAGCTGCTTCCTTGTGGGGTGCTGTTTCCATGACTTGTTCAAGACTGCACGCAGCATTCTTGTGCAGCTCCCATCTAGCTTATTCTCAAGGCGCCTCGTTAGGGTCCAAATGGTGCAGCCATACAGCAGTACTGATATAACCACAACTTGGAAGAATTGTCGCTTTAACTTGTCAGTGAGATTGGATTTCCATATAACTGATAATCTGTTTGTGGCCAACCATGCCTTTCTATTTGTGTATTTACATCACTTTCTGTGGATGAGATATATAAACACACACCAATCCCTCTGCCCAAGTAGGATGTGACATATAGTCATTTACTTAAGTGGACTTTACCAGGTTTGAATTCAGTTTTCCTTCTCCTAAATTGGTTACCTAACCAAGGTTAAAGAGCAGTAAATGCATTGACCACACATGTGAGATCGACTGCTATTAATCGGTGTCTCGATTAATTCAGTGGGTTTAACCCTGAAGATCCTTATGGTGAAACTCGAGTAGGTTATCTCTTGTACCCATTTTATAATAAATGTGCTCTACTTAGTATTGAGCACTTTCTATTTGTTATATCGCTGACTTACCCCTGAATTCTACACTTACTAACCATTGTGACCAAATTCACTGGTAAGTCAACTTTTCCTTTATAAATACTAGCAAATATATGCACCCTCCGGGTGCAAGTATTTAAGTTTTAATGTAATAAAATATTGTATTAAATTAGAAAGGCTAATGAAACTAAATAAGAATACAGATAAAAAGATTTGAAACAGAGGGAGTATAATAAAAGATTTGAAACAGAGGGAGAATAATAAAAGATTTGAAACAGAGGGGGTATAATAAAAAATGGAACAACTGAAACTTACTCTTCCATCACTCTCGTCTTTCATTGTTATTTTTTCTAATTTAATTATTTAGTTATAAGAGGAAGTAAAGAATAAAATGACAGTTATTTTATCTTGTTAATTGATTTCATTTAAGATTCATTGAAGAGATTTTTGCTTATATTCATTAAAATAAAACCAAACAGTTAGAAATCAATAATACTAAGCACATATTTATTAAATTCGATTTTTTAATATTAATATGCAAATTAGCCTTCCCGTTCACATTGTAAAGCGCTATTTTGTTGTATATATAAATATAATTGCATGTTGTTAGTATATAGACATAGTTAACAGTATTGATAATGTAAGACAATTTTATTAATAATTGATGTTTAGATAAAAATAAAATCAGGGAATCGTGACTTGAGTAGTAATATAGTTTCGGTTACAGACAGAAAAACAAACAATCTCCATTATAATAAGATATATATATAATGTATATATTACACTTGCTCAAGCTGTATCTCAATAAAATAAACCTGTTGTCTTTTCTTCCCCCCACCACCACCACATACACTCTTGCACCCCCCCAAAAAAAACGTTTATTTTTAATTTTCTATTTCCAGATTTCTGGCCTCGTGTTATCTATGTGCCTTTACAGACTTTTACAGCATCCAACAAATGATGAAGAAGAGAAGAGTGCTCCTCTGTAGAAGGACACAATCTACATGCTCTGACCCAGACATAAAACATGGAAATTGTTCAGAGGTCCAAAAGAAAATATTAATCAAACAATGAACAGGATTTCTCCGCTTGCGGCCAAGAAATTCAAGTGGCTGGATGTGTGTGCGTGTGTATGTATGAATTTTTTGAGTGTATATGTATATGTGTGTTTGTGTATATATATTTGAATTTGTTGCATGTGTTTGCGAAAAGATTTTGATTTTAGCCACAGCCACAAATCGATGGTTAAGAAAAACCTTGAATTGTTAGAAATCCAACAGATAAGCCATTCCTGCTTTTTGAGAATTTGGGAGGCACGGTTTTAACTCCCTGTCTACCATTTTAAAATGGAAATATGAGCCTGTTTATACAAGTGTTCAGTGTTTGGGGGGTTGGGATTGTATTCTCACCTGCCACAGCATTTATTTTCTTTTAATCAAAAATTGAGATGAGATATTTTCATCTGTTAGATCAGAAATTAGTTTCTCTCTCTTGAATTTTTTTTTTTGTTGTTTTTTTTAGTCGCATTGGATTTTTTTTCAAATCTTTTTTTAGTCACTTGAAAGAAGTCATTTTCATGTTTAAAAAAAAAAAAAATCATTTTATCATTTTAATTGGAAGGTATTGATTTTTTTTTTTTTTTTTTTTTTTTTAACTTCAAGAAAATGCTTAATTTTGTTTCTTTTTTTATTTGCTGACGGATTCTAATTTATATTTTAATGTCACATCTAAAGAATATGACTTTTTTTTCTATTCTGTTTTACTATCTTTGAAAAAAAAAATCACAAAGTCCATTTTTAACCAATTCATGATTTATAGTGGAAGTCTCCATGAAATAAGAATCGGATTTTAATTGGTTTTTCAGTATCTGTCCTTCTTTCTGGGGGGCGAGGGTAGCCTTTTCCTGTTTTTTGTTTTTGTTTTTTTTGTTTTTTTGTAGAACATTGATAAGTTTGTAAAAATGTAAAAAAAAATTTATTTCATTTTTTTTTCTTTTAAAAATTTGCAGTTTAATATTTTTATTATTGCATGAATTTTTGAGATGTCTATGTTTATTGTTCTTTATTGTTCTTTTGTCTTTAAATATATATGTTAGATCTGGAGATGTTTTGCATCTGGAGATGTTTTCATCTGGAGATCTTTAGAAGTCAATTAGGAAAAAGCTGAACACAATCAGATGCTAAATGCAACAAACTGTGGAAAACCAAGGAACATTTTGTTCAAAATCTTTTTTTAATAAAATATAGGGATACTTTTTTTCTTTTTTTTTTTTTTTCTTTTGAATAAATTTTCCCTTGCCTCAACTCCTCAATTTTTGATTTTCCTTTTCTTTTAGATGGATTTTTTTTTTTTTTTATTAATCTAAATAGAAAATGGCTTTCTTTAAGTTATTGAAGGTTTTAAACCAACAGCCATAATCATTTTATTGTTTTAATTATTAATATTGATTATTATTAATTATTTAATTAATATTGATTATTATTAATTATTTAATTAATATTGATTATTATTAATTATTAATATATTTAATTATTAATATTGAGTTTTAGATTAAAACACATAGTGTTTTAATCTAAATAGAAAATGGCTTTCTTTAAGTTATTGAAGGTTTTAAACCAACAGCCATTTAGAATGGATTACTTTTTATATTAATCTCTCACACCCACCAACATACACATATTGCTTATTGCTTCTAGAAGTCTGTCACATGACCTCACACAATGTCTTGATTAGTACATTGGTAGATGGCAAGGTGATGTTGAGGATTGATGACCATCGCAGTGTTGATGGAGGAACTAGTTATGACTGATGGACGTTTTGGCGGCTAATTAGACCAATTCTGGAACACACACACACACACACACACACACACACACGGAGAGGGGGGGGGCGGTACAGGTAAGAAAGGAGTTGCCATTAAAATGAAACCCTAAAAATTCTTATCTTCTACTGGAACTCTGCAAGAGTTTTAAACATTTTTGTAGCCGAAGAATTCCAAAACTAAATTTCAAAAAAAAAAGATCAGCATCAACAAAAAAAAAAAAGGTTTCTGTATATATATATCCAACAGATATGAACAGGTGGATAGATATTAACAGATAGATAGATAGATATAAAGAGTCAGATAGATAGACAGACAGACAGATAGTTAGATATGAACAGAGATACAGATATCAGATATATAGACAGATGTGAACAGGTGGATAAATATTCACTGATAGATAGACGGACAGATAGAGAGACAGACAGATAGATATGAACAGAGATACAGATATCAGATATGAACAGAGAGACATATAGATAGATAGATAGATAGATATGAACAGAGAGACAGATAGATAGATAGATAGATATGAACAGAGAGACATATAGATAGATAGATAGATAGATAGATATGAACAGAGAGACATATAGATAGATAGATAGATAGATATGAACAGAGAGACATATAGATAGAGATAGATAGATATGAACAGAGAGACATATAGACAGAGAGATAATATGACAGATAGATATGAACAGGTGGATATATATGAATAGATAGATAGATAGATATGAAGAGTCAGATAGGTAGATAGATAGGCAGATAGATAGATAATCTGTTGGATTTTGATTTTGTGCCGACAGTACAGATTCCTTTGACCATCTCTCACCATCCATCCCTATTGGAGATTGCTCTTCATAAGTCCTTTTAGACTACATCCAAAATCTTTTTTTGTTAATTTCTGTCAGTTACATCCTATGCTGAAAGAGCTTTGATGTCTTTTAGTTAGAAGTGCGGATCATTTTCAACATCTGGATATTTTCAATGTCCGGATCTGTTGAACTTCAAATGTTACATTAAATTGATTAAACTATTCTAGAAGTGTCAGTGTTTGTTATATATATATATATATATATATATATATATATATCCAAAAGTCCACAGAAGAAATCTCCTGATGACACAAGTTTTATTTTTAAAAAAACCCAAGTCACAGATTGAGAGCTCAATGTGTGCTCTTAATGTTAGAGTCACAGAGCAAATATATAAGTAAAGAAATAGCAAAAGACTTAGAGATTTAGCATTATAGTCTATTTCAGGAAGCTTAGACAAATAGTCTAAATCTCCCGACTATCTGATGAGTTGGGAGATTTAGACTATTTGTCTAAGCTCCCTGAAATAGACTATAATGCTAAATCTCTAAGTCTTTTGTTATTTCTTTACTTATATATACATACATGTGGAATTAAATAAAAGGCAGGTCTCTGTTTAACGATTTTATCGGTGATCTTTTCAAGCTTACTGGCCAAATTTTTTATATTTGGATGGAATTCGTGGATTAGTCCACCAAAGTTATATCCTGAGTATTTTCGGCACTTCGAAGTGCCATCATCAGAGGTGATCTGTTCCAGTTTTTTTTTCAAAGTATATTAATGGGTGTGGAGACTGGAAGGAAGAGAATTGATAGGAAAAGTGTTATAGGCATTTTAAAATGTGAGTACTGCATTGGAAATTAATTTTGTTTACGGATGGTTTGTATTGTTTTATGTATAAAGCTTCGAGTATTTGGAGTTTTTGTTTATTTTTTTCTTTGTGCAGAATGTGTGTATTTTCCGTTAGGATATGCATGCATGTCCCCACCTTAATTACCGAAATATCCTAACGACCTCCTCAATTCATTAGAAAGAAAATGTTCACCACTGAAGCAAGAACTCAGAACTATTCCTAAAGTCCTGAAGAAGGTCTAACAGACCGAAACGTTGCATAGTCGACATCACTACCTACAATAAACATCCATTTTCTACAACATCCCGTGTTTGTCTACCTTTCTTCCCCTCCACATATATATATATGTCATCTACAGACGTGTTTCGGCGTTTCACGCCTCTTCAGTGTGGCTGTGTGTGTGTGTATGTGTATGTGTATGTATATATATATATATATATATAATATAATATTATATATATATATATATATATATATAACAAAGGCACATCTCCTGTTTAACAATTTTATTTGATCTTTTCGAGTTTTCTGACCAACTTTTTAATATTTGGGTGGAATTCGTGGATTAGTCCACCCAAACATTAAAAAGTTGGCCAGAAAACGCGAAAAGATCAAAAATAAAATTGTTAAACAGGAGATGTGTCTTTTGTTTAATTCTACATGTATAAATGAAAGAATGCTGCCCAAATACACACACACACACACACACACACACACACACACACATATATATATAAGAAAAAAAAATCAATGTCTCTGATGATGGATAAACATCTGAAACCATTGGTAAGACGAACTTTGTATTGGTGACTTAAATAAATAAATATATATATACACACACACACACACATAAACTGCTTGTATTTATATGCAAATACTTATCGCTTTTTTATATATTAAAAGTGATTTAAATATTGTAATAATCTGATTTTAATTACCATAATCAAAAGATCCTCTAGTAACCTTGCGTCACATCCTACCTGTGGAAAATGGATTAGGTTAATACCTACATCTGAATATAAATAATTGAATGTCTAAACATCTGACTATAATATAAACTTGTGATTACGTCAGCATTTATTAAAAGGTATCATAATTTTTTTCCAGGGATAGGAGGAGGGGGTCTGTCTAAATTGAAGCTGGGGGTCAGGGGTTCAAATGAATATCTGTTCACAATGATCTTAGAATCTTTTCATTTGCACCAACAAATATTTTTCTATCTTTTTATAAACTTGAACAAACTATTTTCTTCCCCCAAATATTTTAAGACAGACATTTTTTTTTCCTTTGATTTAAAGGGATTTTTTTAATATTTTTTTTTTTTTTTTAAATAACTTTAAAAATTCCAATGATTCAAAAGCGTTGATTTTTTTTTTTTTTTTTTTTTTTTCTTTTTCCTTCCACGTAGTTATTTTGCTGTATAAGATGTGAAATTATTTCTCCATCTTTTATTTGCTGCTGAACATTTTTTTTTTTTAACTGCAATCAAATTTTTAGTGTTTGTTCAAAAAAAGAAAATTTGAAAAAGAAATATTTTTCATTAAAATTTTCAGTTTTGCAATATTCAAGATGGCTGCCTTCTGACTGAAACTTTTTTTTTTTTTTTTTATAAATTTCAAAACAAAAAGCATTTAAAAAAAACATTTCTGCATTTCTTATTGTATGATATATAAAAATATTTTCTTTTATTATTTTATTGAGGGGCTGGTTTAGCTTGGCCAGTAGAGCACCCACCTGGGAATCGCAAGAATCTGAGTTCAAGACTGCTCCCTGCCAAATTAGCGTATGAGTAGTAACAGATTGGATAATCTGATCTGTGTGGTAAAGATGAGAGCTGATGGTAGGTGTGGCGCTCCACCTCAGATGCAAAAACAATCTCCTAGGTCTATTGCTAGCAAAAAGGGGATAGACTCCCTCGCTGTCTGGCTGATACCGACAATAGGCCACTCCGCCAACTTTTTTAACAACTTATCTTATTTCAATGAATAAACTCGTTTGTCAGATCCCCCCCCCCCAGTTTTTTTTATTTTAATTTTTTATTCAGGCAATTTCGATTTGATTTAATGACCCTAAACAACAATGTAGGAATAAGCTTCTTTTTTTTTTTTTTTTTTTTTTTTTTTAGGGGGGGGGTTTAAAGTCAAGGCACCTCTAGACTCAACGAAAATATTGCAAGTTGAAAAATGTTTTTTAATTATTTTAAAAAGATGCTTTTTTTTTTTTTTTGTTTTTGGGTTTTTTCGGCCTTTGTTTTTTTTTTCGTATTCTGTATTTAATTAAAATAATTTTGTGAATATTGTTAGAATTTTTCGCTTTTTTTGTGCTGTTTCGTTTCATCCTGTTTCGTATGCAAATAAATGTTTTTTCTTACATTTTTTTTTTTTCATTTCTTAATCTGAAAATTTTAAATAAAAGAAAGAAAAAAAAAATCTTTATTTCCTGATTGAATTATTTTCATTCTTTTTATTCCTAACTTGAAATTTCTTTATTTTTCACCCAGACTGGCACAAGGCTTAAAAAAATTGGGACAATCTTGAGAATCCAATCTATGGATTGGAGGGATGTATATTTTGTACCTGTGTCTTGGTAAAAAAAAACAAAAAAAAAACATTTTTTTTTTTTAATTAGTGTGTCTTGCATCAACTGGCCAGACTTTTAGATATTAACTAAATGCGAATTTTCAATTTTTTTTCAGTAATGCCTCAAGTTACAAAATCTCCGTTTTCTGTATTCCTAAATAAATAAAATTATTAATCATGTTGAACATATTTAACACCCTGCCAATGTTGGGTAAATCCTCTAGTTAAGGATAATTCCAGGTTAGCTCAGTCGGTAGAGCGTTCGGCTAGAAACCATAAGGTTCCTAGTTCGATACCAGCCCTCGCCAACTCAGCGTTATGAGTAGCACAGAGATCTGTGCAGTAAAGTAAGGAGCTGATGGTAGGTGTGGCGCTCCACCTCAGATGCAAAAACAATCTCCTTGGTCTAGTGCTAGTGAAAAGGGGATAGACTCCCTCGCTGATTGGCTGATACCGACTTTAGGCCACCCCGACGACTTTACTTTACTTACTTGAAGCTATAATTGTTTACAAAGGATTATTATTTAAATTAGTTGAAACCATATAACTGCTTAAAAAGGTAATCTAAACATATATAATGGGCACTTGGTATGTACGTATGCATGTCCGTAGAAAGGAAAATACAAAAATAAAACAATTACCATATTTGACTGCATATAAGATGCACGGGTATATAAGACGCACCCTCATTTCAGCAGGTCAGATTCAGGAAAAAAAGTTTTTAGTGTATTTAAGCATATATTGTTGAAAACAGTATAGCTGTGCATTACACAAGCAGAAACATAGCTGTATAAAAGCAATTTGGCAGTACAGAGAAGCAATAAGCATACACAAGACATTTCAATAACAGGAAATAAGATTAACCAGGGCCTAAAGGAGGTCTCGAACTTCACCTACGATATATAAGACGCAGGTCAAATTTTTTGAGCCAAAGTTTTAGAAAAAAAAGTGCGTCCTATATGCCATCAAATACGGTAATAACAAAGTAAATATATACACACATTCACTAGTTTTTGCTTTTTGTGCAAAAATAATGAAGATTTTATTTATATTTGTGAAGATAATTAAAATTTGAATAATAAGAAGGGAAAGTTATTGGCGGTGTTCATGATTAAAACATAAACAAATCAATTATGGAAGACCAAAACAGTCAATGGATCTGTGAGACTAACTTTTTTTTTTTTTTTAAATCTTCCCTCTACCTAGGCAACACCAAGTAGCTGCTTCTAGTATTAAATGAAATATTATTCTTGATTTCTTCTTGAATTGTTTATAGCATTCAATATGTCTTTGTCGATTATGCTTATTGTAGCCCTATGATATTAGTGCTTTTCAGTTTGGTGCACTGGAATGCATATGATATACAATCTGGGATGATTTGTTTCTGTTTGTAATATAAATTATTTATTTAGAGTAAGTATTTAGTTACAAGGGACATTGTACTAGTTATTGTTAGTCTTTAATACCAGAGACTATAAGTCTGGAATTAACTTTGTGCTAGTATTGGGATTGTTCTAGTTTTTTTTATTTCAAACAAAAGAATAGTCAAGGGTTAACCAGATCAAGGAGATGATGGTGGGAATTATATATATATATGAAGTGGTCAAACGATGTGTTTGAATGGCAAAGGCCGACAATTTTTAGGGAGATTATGTGCTTAATTAAATTCCTAGCTAATTTGTTAATTAATTAATTATAATTAAATGAATTAGGCGTGCATAACTGTTTAAATGTAAAGCGTAACAAATGGAGAAAAAGTCGATCTCTGTATGTACATTTCAGCCCATTAGGCTTCATAAGCAGAGCTATAGACAGGGCAGTGCGATGAGGCCTAATGGGCTGAAATGTACATACAGAGATCGACTTTTTCTCCATTTGTTTGCGCTTTACATTTAAACCGATATGCATGCCTAATTCATTTAATTATAATTAATTAATTAACAAATTAGGTATGACTTTAATTAAGCAAATAATCTTCCTAAAAAAAAATATATGCAGTTGAAGTCGAAAGGCAGTCGAGTTGGTTGAGTTTGCAGAGGGGGGAGTTGGGCAGAGTTGGACCGAGAGCCGAGCGAGCATGTGTACTCTCTCCCCCCCTATTCGACTGGACCCAACGATGATAGAGTAGCAGAATAGAACCGCCTGGTACCACAATCTCTTCCTAACCACTTGGACTCTTCACCCTAACCTAGCCTTGTCCGTCTTTCTTTGTTTGTTGTTGTTTTTTTCCCCTTATGACATATGGGTGCGTTCCCGAGTACAGCGTGGGGTTGAATTTTGATAATGAGACGGCCAGCGACACGACGACGCATGAACACGGGACGCGGGCCCCCTATGTGTTATATTATATAGGTGGCTTCTCAGTATTTTAAAATTTTACAATTTAATAATAATAATAATAATGATAATAATAATGAACATACAGACCATGGTATATGCTCAGACCAGAATCTGTTTTGAAAAATGAGAGACACAAAATTATCAAGTTCCTTGAATTAAAAACGGATAACCAAGTCTATGTTACAAGTTATGTTATTTCTTACAAGAAGAAAATAAATAAGTTGTGATCTTCGACGTTCCAATACGACCTCAAAATGAAATGAAAGAAAAGCGATGAATAATAAATTCTCAAACATTTTCCGAGAAATGAAAAGATTATGAGACATGAAGCTAACAGTGAGTCGAACCCCTCGGAAAATTTTTTAAAAAAATGGAAAAAAGGGCTTGGAATAGTGGAGATGACGATGGCAAAGTGTCCATTTTTTAAAAACTGCATGAGTGGCTGAACAGACCAATTTTTGAATGGCAATCTCTGGTGCAGTGACTGCAAACAAACAGTGATGCTTGCTGGAGTTAATGTAGTGAAGCAGGGCTGTGTTGTTGCACCTACGCTGTTCATGATATTTTTCTCCTTCCTCCTCCAGTACGCCTCCAAGGACTGCAGCGAGGGAGTCTACATAAACACCAGAGCTGATGGCAAGTTGTTCAACATTGCTCATCTTAGAGCTAAGACCAAAGTCACGAAGGTCCTCATCCGGGAAATGCTATTCGCCGATGATGCGGCCTTAACGTCACACACTGAGCATGGACTGCAACAGTTTGTCAGTCGACTCACGCATGCTTGCAAGGAATTCAGACTAACCATAAGTCTAAATAAGACAAAAGTCATAGCACAAAGTGCAGACACCCTCCCGAACATTGTCATCAATGGGTGCAGCCTGGAAGCAGTGAAGAGCTTCAATATCTTGGGTCCACCATTGCCAATTCAGTCTCCACGGACAGTGAAGTCAACAGCAGAATCGCCAGAGTGGCGTCAGTTATGGCCAAACTGAGCCAGAGAGTCTGGGAAAATGCCAGACTTACTAAGAGAACCAAACTGTGTGTCCACAATTTAGATATAACTCCTATCTATTATATGTGCAAATTATTAGTATTGCATAGAAATACTTGAAACTATATACGTGCAAACAAATTATTATTATGTACTTCCTTTTTCTCGTTTCTTTCTATTCAACTGATATTCAAATTGTTCCACACGTTTCCAAAATATTGCAAAACTTTTGACTCGGTCTAGTATCTATATATTACCAAAATTAGAATTTTGCTTTTTGCTTTTTTAATATATTTATATTTTCTGCAGCACCAAATAAAATGGAATTTTTGGACAAAGAGGAAATTGTTAAAAAAAACAAACAAAAAGGAAAACAAAAAAAAAACTGGTTAGGAAGTTGATTTAGAAGGCTATCACAATGCAGTTTGGAATCAATAAAAAAATAATAAGACGGTAACAATGCTGTTGTGTGTTGACCTGTATTTTTAATTATTTCTTGAATTTTCGAGGTAATACCTCTTTATCAAAAGAATTGAACTGAAGCAGTACAGCTATGGCATTTCTTCCCAAATGAATTTTTTTTTTTTTTAAATTAATTTGGGAAGAAATGCCATAGCTGGACTGCTTCAGTTCAATTCTTTTGATAAAGAGGTATTACCTCGAAAATTCAAGAAAGAATAAAAATACAGGTCAACACACAACACCATTGTTACCGTATTATTATTTTTTTTATTTATTCCAAACTGCATTGTGATGGCCTTCTAAATCAACCTCCTAACCAATACATACACAATGCTTCAAGCAAATTATGAAACTCTCTTAAAAAAAAACTGTTTTAAATGTGGGGTGGGTGAAAAACTATGTATAGTCAGTCAAACAAAAACCATTTGGGGAAAAGAATGAAACCATTTGTCCGTGTGCTTTTTGTTCCATTACCAAATATGGCCAGATTCTTGCCCACTCCATAAGGATTTTTAAAAGAAATATCTTCCTGTTATTGTGTTAGTATAGCATTCAATTCCAAGACTAATAAAGCCTAAGTCATAAAATTACCTCCTGTCTTTGTCTCTTTCCTTTTCATTTCTTGTATTCCTTCCGTTTAAGTGCAACCGCCAAATGAGATGGGGTACCAAGCATAAAACCCAAGAATATCCAGATACATTTATTGTGTTAGTATAGCATTCAATTCTAAGACTAACAACAACAAGAAAGGAATTAATACTTCCTTTAATTCAACCAATTTATTGGCTAGCACATGAAATAACAAACAACAATATAAAGTCCTTCCTGTATATAAAGTTGAGTTTAAGGGACTTACCGGCATGTTGGAGAAGATATCTTAGGGTGGTTTCTTGGAGCCCTTCAAATCGCTGCCTCATGGTACCGCAGGTGGAATCTATCTGCCTGGGCTTTTGGATATTGCGCCTAAAACTCTGGGCTATCACGTGATTGGTATATCCAATCACAGAGCCTCTCCCTCCCTCACTCACTCTATATACAGGAATAATCATTTTACTGATCCAACACTGAAATATAGTGTGACTCAATCTGCAGCTACTACATTTTCTGTCTTTTTTATACCATGCAAGTATAAAAATATTTGATTTAAATATAACTATCTATTTTGTTCACTTTGTTTATATTCTACTCAGACAGATATAGTAGCATATAGTTGTTTGTTGAATGTCCAAGTTGAATAAATTAATTTGTTAGAAATATAATAATCACTTTAAATGCACAAAAAACTAATCAAAATTTTTAAAAATAAAATAACTACTGGAAAATAATTTATTAAAAAAACAAACTGTAGCTCAAAATTGAGAAAAAATGATAATTGGGTATATCCTCAAATTGATCAATATAAGAAACAAGTTTGATACAGAAATCATTAAAATATCAATATTGTTTATATACTTGGGAA
>CM042163.1:3648891-3693891 GCA_023376005.1 Doryteuthis pealeii
TTTTCTTTCAATTATCTTTTCATATATATATATATATATATATATATATATAATCAATAGTAATGGTATTATGGATTATTTAAACTCATAACTTTAAGTTTCATGCTTATGCAATCCTCAGATGAGTGATTTCACTCATCATTATTGTTATTTATGATGATCAGTTTAAATCATCCATAATACCATTATTATTGATTGTAAATCTGCTCTGCTTTATTAGCATTGAGCACCTTTTTATGCCAATACTTTTCTCATTTATTCTTATTCATTCTATATATATATATATATATATATATATATATATTATTATATCATATTATTTTCGTCTCCGCTATTGATAAGTCTGGAGTATAAACAAGCTCTGAAGATGATTTTTATAAATCGAAATATTGTCAATATTAGGTATGAATATGATATAAAATATTTTCATTTTAACAGCATATTGTGTTGTTTTCATATCCTTTTATCTATACTCATATATATATATATATATATATATATATATATAGTTTCATAATTTGCTTGAAGCATTGTGTATGTATTGGTTAGGAGGTTGATTTAGAAGGCTATCACAATGCAGTTTGGAATAAATAAAAATAATAATACGGTAACAATGGTGTTGTGTGTTGACCTGTATTTTTTATTATTTCTTGAATTTTCGAGGTAATACCTCTTTATCAAAAGAATTGAACTGAAGCAGTACAGCTATGGCATTTCTTCCTAAATTAATTTTTTTTTTTTTTTTCATTCGCACATACCCACGTACAAAAACCCGCGCTAGGATACAGTCTTAACGTCACATCCAACACGCATTTTCAATGTCACGCGCATTACAACATACGCACACGTACAAAAAAAAAAAATAAAAATAAACGCATTCACGCTCACACGGAATACAGTTATTTAAAAATAACATCATTTTCAAAAAAAAAAAAAATTCATTTAGGAAGAAATGCCATAGCTGTACTGCTTCAGTTCAATTCTTTTGATAAAGAGGTATTACCTCGAAAATTCAAGAAAATAAAAAATACAGGTCAACACACACCACCATTGTTACCGTATTATTATTTTTTATTTATTCCAAACTGCATTGTGATAGCCTTCTAAATCAACCTCCTAACCAATACATACACAATATTATATATATATATATATTATATATATATATATATATATATATAATGATAGTACTGATACTTCTAGGCAGAAAATAATAAAAGAATTTACTCTTCAGAAATCCAATAATTGTATCAAACACTCACATCTCCCTCTCCCTCTCCCTCTCCCTCTCTCTGTCTGTCTGTCTGTCTCTCTCTGTGTCCCCCTCCCCTTCAATATATTTTCCTCTCTTAATAGCATCAGATCTTGTCCCTTCTCTTATTGATTTCAAAACCTAAAAACAATTCCTATTTTGTATTTCGGTAGATTTCTTACTTATTGAACCAATTGAACCGATTGACCCCTTTGACTCTTATTATTGTTCCTTTTCTAAATTCTAGAAAACTTTCTCATCATCTGTCACATAAGTTTCGGTGCAAGAAAAAACAAATTAAGATATCATTGCATGTTTTGAAAAAAAAGAAAAAAAAAAAAAAAAATGAGGCACAACTGGTTTTGCTGAAACATTTTCTTAAAATTCAATTTTTTCCCTCCAATTTTTGACTAGTTTTCACCACTCCCGATCATATTGCGTTGTCACCGGCCGCATTTTCAGTTTTGGGATTCTCTGATAACAAAACAGCATCTGTCGACTCCAAGTCTTCTTTGTCATATTTCTACAATTAGAAAGAAATAATTTTCTATTACAAGAGAAAAAAAAAGAATCAAATCAAACAAAAAAAGAAAAAAAAAGTTAATGGAACGATATCTATTAATAATTCGCTGTGTGTGTTTAAATCTAAACCAGAATATATATATATATATATATAGATAGATATAGATATAGATATAGATATAGATATATAGATAGATATAAAATCTAATATTCAATGTATATATTATATCTGTATATATATATATATATGTGTGTGTGTGTCTAATATATATATATATATACACATACATATATATATATATATATATATATACATATATATATATATATATATATATGTATGTTTGTGTGTCTATAAAATATATTTTGGGGATTTAGTGCAAAAGCATGAGTAAAGTGTGTAATAAATGAGAAACTGAGTTGGATGTTATGTGCTAAGTTCTATTTTATTTCTTGACAACACACACACACACAGACACATATATATATATTCATTTACTACTTTTTTTTTTACTTTGCTTATTTTCTTTTTTGCTCTTTAAATTCTTTTTTTTATTTCAAGGTATGCTGTATCTATTAATAATGGAAATTAGCTTCCGTTTTTTGTCTGTAACAAAAACTGCGTCACTGCTTACGTCACATTACCCAACACATAACCCAACGTCATAACATAGAAGAAACCATGTAATTATTAGTACGTGATAGTGTAAGAGAATTGTTGTTGGTTAAATTTTATTTCCTCGTACAGAATAATACAAGAACAGTCATGTTGGATAAACAACAAAATATTTTATTGCCTGAGAAAACTTAATAGAATAAATACAAAAATGAAATGAGATACAAAACGAATACATAAAAAGTTGTGTGTGAAGAAATGTCATTAGTGTACGTATGGGAATGTAAATTCTAAAGAAATAAAAGTTTTGAGGAAAGACTTAGATATGTAAGAAGTGTATTGTTCTATGGTTTTGTGTTCAATGCAACATTGTTGGGAATTAAAAGGTGATCGCTGTCTGAAAGGACAAGAATTTGGTCTTATTTTAAGGTATGCTGTATCTATTAATAATGGAGATTCGCTTCCAGTTTTTGTCTGTAACAAAAACTGCGTCACTGCTTACGTCACATTACCCAACACATAATCCAACGTCATAACATAGAATAAATATACTCAAAATGTGAGCATGCAACGTTAGACAATCCTCATTGTTTCAATAAATAGATGCCCGGCATTATATATTTATATATAGATTGTTTTATTCTAATATAATATTTAAAGTTATCGGAACTGTTTCCATTTCAAATTGTCTTTCTTTCTTTCTTTTTTTTTTTACTCCTTTAATAAATTTGACGATTTTACATACTTATGGTACACACTCTATGACATTGAATTTTCAGCTCCCATCCCCTCAGGCAATATCTTAAAAAAAAAGTATTTTTACATCGCCCGGGGTGTGTCTCTTTATTTTGCTAGTCTATTTATAATGGAGATTCGCTTCCGTTTTTTGTTTGTAACAAAATCTATGTCACTGCTTATGTCACTATACTCGTCATAAATTGTCATAACATAGAATAAATACACTCAAAATTTGAGCCTGCAACATTAGACAGTCCTCATTGTTTGTTTAAAACAAATTTTAATAGATCCATCCCCAGTATCATATATTTATATATAGTTTTTTTATTTTAATAGATATTCAAAGTTAATAGAACTTAGTTTCATTTCAAATTGTTTTATTTTTTTTTTACTCCTTTAATAAATTTGATGATTTCATGATTTATGGTTCAAACTCTCCGACATTTAATTTTTAACTTCCACCTCCTCAAGCAATATCTTTCAAAAATTTATTTTTATCGCCCGGAGGGTGTTTTTTTATTTTGCTAGTGTATATAATTCTATTTGTTGGGAAAATGTTCGTATTGTGTTTCTTTTGATTCTACTGGTATTTACATTGTGGTTGGTTGCTGATTTATCCGGGTTAAGGGATATATTATGAAGTTGGTATTTGTATATTATCGCAGTAGTAGTTGGTGCGTCGAATAACAGTACGTCTTCCGAGCAGTCGTGGTGTAGTCTGGCGAGTAAGTTTAGGCTGGTAGGCTTAGGCGCTTGTACTACCAGTGTCGAATATTTATAGATGACACTGTCCAATCAGATTATAGTGAGGGGGCACCTAGGTATTTACATATTCATTACATCAGTTGCCATCTTTCTATCTACCAAGGACAATGGTGTAGTGTCCAACAACAAAAAAATCTGTATCTGCACAGGTTGCTAATTTACATTGTATATATCAGATATCAAATGTTTACAAATGAGTTTATCTTGTCTTTTTTTCTGTTGTGTTCAGTATTAGTATATCATGGATATACTTATGCTAATATTGGTCCTTAGATAGTGGGAAATCAACTAAAATATCATCCCTGTCATCTAATATTGCTCCTTGGAGATTAACTCTTAACATCCTATACCGCCTCATTCCACCCGGCCAGAAGTCACATTCATTTTCCTAATCCACCCCAAACGATAGCCTTTGTTTAAATGTAATATTAAACATATTTAGCAGTCTTTGATTTATGGTAAATAACAGGTAACTTTAAATGAAAATGCCATTTTCAGTCATTTATTGATAAATCCTTAGAGGAATGGGGCTCTGAACTTAGAAAATTCTCTGCCATCATTAACCACCTATATTTTAAATACTCCACCCTAACTCACCCCAGTTGTGTTATATTTCAACAAAGTTTCAAGTCAGTCTGTTATCTCATGGAGAAAATTTGGTAGGCAAATAGTTTTAAAAAATCCAAACTTTTCACTCTCATTCACCCTTAGCCCTGTTGGCACTTACAGGCCAGTCATTCACACCTCATACTTATTATAATTAATTTCCATTATTATCTACATGTTTAACTTAATTCTGTTTTTTTTTTCATTATTCCAGATCTCATTATTTTACACCAACAATCATTCCAAGAAAACTGTACTCGCTATTTGGTCTCCTTGAACCATACAAAACTCAGCTTAACAATAAAACAAAAATGAAAAATAAATAAAATTTTCAGATCACTTAAAAAACAATGACAACTCACATCTTTATGTTTCACTCCAAAATGAAGTTTGTCTTTGATTTTTTGTGGTAAATAAGGACACAAAATATCAAAAATTGGACAAATAAGTTTGGGATCAACTTCTTTTGGATCTTGATAACCTGGAAGGAAAAGAAACAATGGATTTTATAGAGATATAAATCTATACATATATAAAGAAGAAGAAGAAGAAGAAGACAATGATTTATAATAATGATAATGAAATTTATTGTGTACAGTGCTCAGGTGCACCACAACCCATCAAAGTCTCATGTCTAGTACATAGAATAATGTATTAGTGTCAGGAATATGAATAGCATACAGTAATAATATACATGTATGTGTACAGTTCTCAGATGTACCACAACTCATCAAAGTCTCATGTCAAGTACACAGAATAATGTATTAGTGTCAGGAACATGAATAGCATACAGTAATAATATACATGTATGTGTACAGTGCTCAGATGTACCACAACCCATCAAAGTCTCATGTCTAGTACATAGAATAATGTATTAGTGTCAGGAACATGAATAGCATACAGTAATAATATACATGTATGTGTACAGTTCTCAGATGTACCACAACTCATCAAAGTCTCATGTCAAGTACATAGAATAAATTATTAGTGTCAGGAATATGAATAGCATACAGTAATAATATACATGCATGTGTACAGTGCTCAGGTGCACCACAACTCATCAAAGTCTCATGTCAAGTACACAGAATAATGTATTAGTGTCAGGAACATGAATAGCATACAGTAATAATATACATGTATGCATACAGTGCTCAGGTGCACCACAATTCATCAAAGTCTCATGTCAAGTACACAGAATAATGTATTAGTGTCCGGAACATGAACAGTTTACAGTAGTAGTATGCATGTATGTGGAGAGTGGCATCAGGTATAGTGTCGGCGGACTACAGGAAGCATGGAGGCTTTGAAAGATTCAGTGCTTCGGCAGCCTACAACAGACGCGGGCAGTTTATTCCATTTCTCCGCAACTCTGAGCGTGAAAAAATGTTTCCGAAAGTCACGTGAGCAGTGCTGTTTTCTGACTTTGTAGGCATGCCCACGTGTGTTGGAAAGATGGAGATCAAAAAGGTGCTCAAGGTTGCTGTTGTTAAGATGATTAATGACCTTATGAGCGTTTACGAGGTCAGTTGCCAGACGCCGATATTATAAACAATATAAACAAAAAACGTAATGTTGGTTGTTGTAGTAATGTGTGGATGATGATCACTAATAGGACTGAGCCTATTCTAGTAGTGACCACCTCAGTTGATTTTTTTATCATCTATTAATAATGGAGATTCGCTTCCGGTTTTTGTTTGTAACAAAAACTACGTCACTGTTTACGTCACTATACCCGAAATCGTCATAACATAGAATAAATACACTCAAAATTTGAGCATGCAACATTAGACAGTCCTCATTGTTTTTTAAAACAAGTTTTAATAGATCCATCCCCAGTATCATATATTTATATATAGTTTTTTTTTTTTTAATAGATATTCAAAGTTAATAGAACTTAGTTTCGATTTCAAATTGTTTTATTTTTTTTTACTCCTTTAATAAATTTGATGATTTCATGAATTATGGTTCAAACTCTCCGACATTTAATTTTTAACTTCCACCTCCTCAAGAAATATCTTTCAAAAATTTATTTTTACATCGCCCGGAGGCTGTTTTTTTATTTTGTTAGTAGTTTGAAAGTTATTATAGTGTTGGTGTGTTATAAGTTTACTTATACGTATTAAGAATTTCTATTTTGATAAATGATTTAAGTTGGTGTGCAGACATTTTGGTGAAATCAATGTTTGGAAAAGGGCAGTTTGTGTGTATGTATGTCCGGATGAAACTACAAAAATAAAAGAATTAATGACAAAGTAAATATATATACATATTAAATATCACCAGGTCTTGATTTTTGTGCAAAATTATAAAGATTTGATTTATATTCAAAGATATTTAAAAATCAAAATATACATAGAAATAGCATTGAAATTCTAGTTAAAAATGTCTAGCATTTGTAAGTCTTAAAAGTAAATAAATCAATACATGAGGTATTTTTGCCTCCTCCCTTGGTATTTTTTTTTTTACCTGTATGATGGGATATTTAAAAGTTCAATATCTATTCACCTTAGAACTCATTCTATTCAAATAAAGTCTTATTATTATTATTGTAATCTAAGTCGTTTTGCTCAAACCATAATGAACTGACCATCAGTGGTTTATAGTAGGATCACAGTGAGAGCCGCTGTGAATGGCGTAATTCTTTGCCCCCCCTCCCCAGCACCACGTCTGTACCAATTTTCTTTTGGTATTTTTACCTGCATGATAAGATATTTAAATAGTTTCATGTTACTATCACTATTCAATTATAATACTCTCTTCCTTGCACTCGGTCATATGGTTTCTAATAAAGATATACTATACAGTTCTTGTAATGTAATGGCTAATGTGCTGGTTGGTTGATTGTGCTAACATTCACCCGGGATGGGTTGTGCCGGTTCCAGTTATAGAATTCCCTGAGTCCCTCACAAAGGCCAGCCATGCCTGGCGATCCAGTGTGGGTGAATGGGTGATGTCCACCTCAGAACTAATTCTATTCAAATAAAGTCTTATTATTATTGTAATCTAAACTCTGGTTAGCCACTTCTAGTATTATCAAAATGGAGATTATGTATGTGTCTGTAACTGAAACTATGTCACAATCGACATCACAATTCTCTAAGTTATTAACATTATATTATCAATGATTAAATAATCATTATTTAATCTTATTTAGCACTATTATTTATGTAACAATGTCTATTAGAATCTAGCTGAATTAGATTTGCCTCAAAACAGCCCATGTTATTAATGCATTTGAAATCCTGCAATGTGTGTTATATATCACTAATAAATAAAGGTTTAGCATATGGTGTGGATAATTCGCATACTGGTTGTAACAACACTGGGTTTAATGAATAATTACTTGGTGTTATTGATTTCTAATATTATTCTTTTTATTCTTAAACGTATTAAAAGCAATCTTTTAATTTTCATTAGCATGTGTTTTCCAAAATTAATTTTTAGTTTGGCTAAATTTTATCCAGAAAAACTGAGGTCGACTTGTACACGAGGCATGAGAATTTGGAAATTGAGGAAATCAGTAAGTGATGACTGGACGTTTATTTAGGGTCGGAAAAAGAGCGGGAAAGTAGAATGTTTTTTATGGGGACTCACCTGTGGCAAAGCTGACAATTAAACCAATGATAATAACTATGAAGACTGCAAACACGTTGTACCATAAATAAGAGACGTTGTAGAGACCATCAAGACCTGTCCTGAGGGAGAGAAAGAGAAAAAAAAACATTATAGTCAACAGAAATTGTTTTTTTCTTATTTAATTCGAATTTTTTTTTTTTTTTCAATTATTTCTGAAATTTCTATCTGCAATTATTTCAGTAATTATCAACACGATGATAAAACCAACTTTGACCCCAAAAGATTGACAATAAAGAACACACACACACACACACACACAAAACCTGGGGCTCACGGTCAAATCACATCGAAAGCACCAGTTAAAATCACCAAAGTTAAGCAATGATTAGCCTGTTCAATACTTAGATGGGTGACTATTTAAACCACAGTAGGTACTGTAGGCGACTTGATATTTAAAAAAATTAAGTGACCTGAAAAGGGTTGATATGCCGTAAAACAAAGCAAGCAAGTAATAAACCCCCAAACCCCAGGAGTTGGGGAATAATCAACACTGGATAATTAATCCTGATTGACCAACTCGCTCAAAATTTACATATATATGTAAAATGAGATAGACGTCACATTCAAAGTCAAATCTCATTATGGTTCATGATGATTTGGTCAATGCTAACATCACATAAAGCACCAGCTGATTCCTTACTCCTCGGACGTAGTGGTGGGTATGCTGCATGACCCTTTTTGGCCAATTGGAAGGCACTACAAGCAATGTCGCTGAAGGACAAATCAATCAATCTCTCTCTCTCTCTCTCTCTCTCTCTCTCTCTCTCTCTCTCTCAATCAATCAATCAATATATATATCAAAAATCTCTCTCTCTCTCTCTCTCTCTTAATATATATATATATATATATATATATATATATATATATATATATATCAAAATCTCTCTCTCTGTCTCTCAATCAATATATATATATATCAAAATATCTCTCTCTCTCTCTCTCTCTCTCTCTCTCAATCAATCAATCAATCAATATATAATATATATATATATATATATATATATATATATATATATCAAAACCTCTCTCTCTCTCTCTCAATCAATCAATCAATATATATATATATCAAAATCTCTCTCTCGCTCTCTCTCTCTCTCTCTCTCTCTCTCTCTCTCTCTCTCTCTCTCTCTCTCTCTCTCTCTCTCTCTCTCAATCAATCAATATATATATATATATATCAAAATCTCTCTCTCTCTCAATCAATCAATATATATATATATATATCAAAATCTCTCTCTCTCTCTCTCAATCAATATATATATATATCAACACCCCTCTCTCTCTCTCTCAATCAATATATACATATATCAAAATCTCTCTCTCTCTCTCTCTCTCTCTCACATACACCCACACCCACACACACACACACACACACACTCAGACACACACACACACACACACACACACACACACACCAGAGCCAGCAATAGCTTGTAGTTAGGCCTTGTCCTGGACACACAAGTCCCTCTCTCATGGCATCTTCGGCCAGCACACATGATGGAGGCTCAACGAAGCCTCGCATAATATCCTTTAGTTCCCGGTCTAACAGACCCTTGACCTAGCCTCTTATTACACCCTACACGACCATTTTGAAGCTTATTTGCTCACAGAAACTTCATTCAACAGTCTTATCCTAACTTGAAATACATCGCCAGGATCATGCGCAAAAAATGATGGTTTTAGATCAAGAAAACAGATTTTCTATAATGACACTAGTTAGTCTCAGAACTTTTGATAACATAATACCAACTGGTGGATGTTTTGAATTTAAAATTAAATTTGGTCACGCAGCAGAAAAGAGCGGGAATAATGGATGCAAAAATCAATAACTTTAAACAAGGTAACATTTGCTGTGGGAATCAATTACGATTTGACAGCAGCCATCCACCACCCCCTACAATTTGACAGCACCCATCCACCACCCCCTACAATTCGACAGCACCCATCCACCACCCCTACAATTCGACAGCACCCCCCACCACCACCCCTAGAATCTGAAAATGTTAATTCTTTTGAAATTTAAACGTGTTTTATCTAACAAAAGGGTTATAGAAAAGGAAAAAAAATCATTCATGACTAGGTCGGGATTTACCTGTTTTTGTGCCTCATACCGAAAATCATCAGTGAGCCCCATGGCCCACCAGTTGAAGACCACTTCTGGCCTATATGTATTGTATGGAGGCGCGTGGTGTAATGGTTAGAGACGTAAGAAATAGATTCGTTGACCCGTGTTCAAGTCCTGGACGAAGCTGTTTGCATTTGACATAGCATTTCTAAATACCCTTGGGAAAAGTTTGCATATACTCTTCCCCAGCTACGGGTAAATAGGTAACCAGTCTAGGAGAATTCAAACCTGTTAAAACTCTGCTTAAGAAATTAACCTAGTGTCACATCCTGCACGTGCGGGGGGTTGATATATATATATATATATATATATATATATATTATATATATATAAAATGGGTACAAGAGATAACCTACTCGTGTTTCACCATAAGGATCTTCAGGGTTAAATCCACTGAATTAATCGAGACACCGATTAATAGCGATCGATCTCACGTGTGTGGTCATTGCATTAAAATGTTCGTTACCCCCTCTGAATTCTACACTTACTAACCATCGTGACCAAATTCACTGGTAAGTCAACTTTTCCTTTATAAATATATATATATATATATATATATATATATATATATATATATATATATATATGTATTGTCCAGGGGTCCCAAATATATATTTACCAACTCCTTTGCACGAGTAGGGTGTGACACAAAACGAAAGTTTGAATTCAGAGAGTTCCTTCTCCTAGACTGGATACCTAGCCATGGTTAAAGATCCCATTCTGTCATATAATTTACCCATAGCTGAAGGGAGAATAGTTGAATGCTTACCTTTCCCAAGGGTATCAGTGCAATGTGAAATGCTAACAACAATATGATTATAGAATGAAATATCTGATGTACACTTTTTTTTTAAAGTTATAATCAGGTGCATCTCATGTCTACTTTGGGGAGACCTCATCTAAACCTTTATGAGCTTCTTCACTATTGTACTTTTCTTCAATTCAGCATATTGCAATACAGGTAATAATAATAATGAGAATACAAAACTAGACACGACTGGGTTGGGAAGGTGATCCACTGGGAATTATGCAAAAAATTAAATTTTGACCACACAACAAAATGGTATATGCATAAACCAGAATCTGTTCTTGAGAACGAAACGCATAAAATTCTCTGGGACTTTGAAATAAAAACGGATCACCTTATCCCAGCAAGAAGACCAGACCTAGTGTTGATAAACAAAAAAGAAAGAACTTATCAACTGGTGGATTTTGTAGTTCCAGCAGATCACAGGGTGAAGTTAAAGGAAAATGAAAAAATGGACAAATATCTGGACCTTGCCAGAGAACTGAAAAAGTTATGGAATATGAAAGTGAAAGTGATACCAATTGTAGTTGGTGCACTTGGAACAGTCCCAAAAGGATTAGAAAAGGGGGGAAAAAAAGGAAAAGGGTTTGGAAAGTTTGGAAATCAGAGGAAGGATTGAAACCATTCAGAACACTGCACTGCTGCAATCTGCCATAATACTCAGAAGAGTCCTGGAGACCTGAGGAGACTTGCTGTCATTCAGACTCCAGTGAAAGACCATCAGCTAACACTGATGTGAAAACTCAAAAGGAGTAAATAATAATAATAATAATAATAATATAAAAATATATCAGGAGACGGAGTCCCTAAAGGTTGTTGTTGCTACCCATCAACTCCTGCAACACTACCGCTGCCAAACTGCATTGGTTCTTTACCTTTCCTTTGGATCACAGCGGCAGTATGGAGATGGGGGATTTGCTGCTTGGGCAACAACTCATCCTCCATATGAACCCGCCCAGGCTACGTAGTTCCGAAAAAATATTTGGACACTACGCCATCGTCTTTCATAGACGGAAGGATGCCAATCAATCTGGCGCACTGCATGACAAATTAGTTTCAGTGGAACCCCAGATATCTATGAGCCCTAGGCCAATGGCTCAATATGCCTATTGGTAAATCCGGCCTTTGATGGGTTAATCCTGAATGAAAACAACACAAAACAATATTCAAGGAACAATTGAAAGTCGAACGTCTCTTTACTTACGGGTAGATATACTCTCCTGTTTGATTTGCAATTGAATAACGTCCTTTGGAATTGGGGAGGCTGATGTTCCAATTACACCCTTCAACACTGATGGGGGACATTGGGGGTTTTATTTTGGAGTCATAATGCGACACAGATACCCATGTCATTATAGCAATACTTGACAATGTTCCAGTGTAGGCGCCCTGTAGAAAAAGAAACAGTGAATTAGTTGTTTCATTTTACAAAAAAAGCGAAAAGAACGAGAGAAAAAAGGAAAAGAAAAAAGAAAAGAAAAAAAAGGAAGAATGATCGAAACAAAGAAATAAAAGGAAGAAAGAAAGAAAGAAAGAAAAGACAAATAATAAAAGAAAGGAAGAAAGGAAGAAAGAAAGAAAGGAAGAAAGAGAGAAAGAAAGAGAGAAAGAAATGAAGAAAGAAAGAAAGAAAGAAAGGAAGAAAGAAAGAAAAGACAAATAATAAAAGAAAGGAAGAAAGAAAGGAAGAAAGAGAGAAAGAAAGAAGGAAAGAGAGAAAGAAAGGAAGAAAGAGAGAAAGAAAGAAAGAAAGAAAAGACAAAAAGTGAAAGAAAGGAAGAAAGAAAAGAGAAAGAAAAGAAAAAGAAAGAAAAAGATGACATTAAATTGCGCTATTAAAGTGTTAGGGAGAGTTATCTCCCTCTAATGATTCGAACCGGATACTCTCGGAAAAAAGGAGGAGGGGAAAAATACTGACAGCCAGACCAGAACCGAGTACGTGACACAAGCGTATCCTATCATCAACCGAACTGTATCCAAAACTACCCCACCGTATTCCCTGTCAGTGAGAATAAATAAAACAAATATTGTTATTGTTAACATATTCCCTGTTTTTATCATCAATTCTCTATATCCTACATTTCGGGATTTAACATTAAGTAAATAAAAAGAAAACAAAAATTAATTTGTGTTTGTTCTTCATGAAGAGCTCCGAGAATTTGAGCAAATGGAAACCATTTCTCTGAATGTTTGAGATGAGGCTTGAAGATTAGTATTATCTGCGTTATTCGGACTATTGTCCCCATCTTCATTGTTATTTGTACAAAAAAAAAACACAATATGAGTCTAGATAAAAAATCATACATAAGTAAAATAGGTAGATATTCTAGCCAAATCAAGACATTAGGTTTATAAGTTCCCAAAATTCACACTCAATTGTCCAATTGGACACATGGCCGAGTGGATAAGCAGTTAGGTTAAACAGTTCTAAGTGACAGTTATCTCTGGAACTGAAAGCAGTTAGAAAAATAATTAATTAGCACAACTCCTACCCCAGCTATGGTTAGCGGAATGAGAACAGGATACCCCCGTGGAATAAATAAAGGGTTAGGTTCAAAGCTCCGTGATGGCTCCCGAATACGACAAGAAAGTTCCCGAGTTCGAAAAGAAGGTTCCCGAGTCCGAGAAGGTTCCCGAGTCCGACAAGAAATACCTGAAGAAGGCCGGAGGGTATATCGGCCGAAACGTTGTACAAATAACAATGAAGATGGGGACAATAGTCCGAATAAAGCAGATAATACTAAATGGAAACCAATTTGATATTTTGTTCATTTGTGTCTAATCAAAATGTCTTGATTAATAAAAACGAGCGTCAGATTTCGAGCTGTATACCATCGAGCAATATTTATGTTTATTTTGCAGATCATTGCTAGTGTAGTGAGTTTGATCCTCACTGGGTGCCCCATAGTGTTTCTCATTATAGATGTTACTATGCCGGATTAAGTTTAGTCAATGTGTAAATAAGTGTTGTCGCCAAAGAATGAACAAAGGCGGAGATGTGTAGATGAAAGATACCTCCAAAAACTTCCATGCGAGATCTCCAAGAGAGATCGCCAAGCGGACCTCCAAGAGAGATTCCCAAGTGGGACCCAGGAGAGATCCTCAAGCGGGACCTCAAGAGAGATCGCCAGTGAGACCTCCGAGAGACTCCAAGCGGAACTTCCAAGAGATATTTCCAAACGGGACCTCCAAGAGAGATCCCAAAGGGACCAAAGTGAACTCCGAGACAGACCTCTAAGAGAGACCTTCGTGGAACCTCCTAAGGAAACCTCCAAACGAGACCTCAAAGCAGGACATCTAAGAGAGACTTCCAAGACCTTCGATCACCAAGCGGAGCCTTCAAGAGAGACTTCCAAATGGTACCTCCTAGAGAGATCTCCAAATGGTACCTCCAAGAGAGATCTCCAAATGGGACCTCCATAAGAGACTTCTAAATGGTACCTCCAAGAGAGATTTCCAAATGGTACCTCCAAGAGAGACATTCAAGCCCGACCCCCAAACTTTATGCATAATAGAGAGCATTTTTATAAGATTTCTAAATTTTAGGAAGTTTGATGTTTATTTGATTAAGAAATTTATTGAAATGATTTCGTGTCAAATTTCGTTGGGCAAAAAATACACAACTAAGGGGAGATAATTAAACAAACAAAATAAGTTTGAATTGAAATTTTGGTGACATTATAATTTTGTACATTTTAAAGGCAATTATAAAGTTTTAAAAATTCATCGATTTTTATAATCTGACAACCAACATTAATCGATCTTGATCATCGGAAGTGAAGAAGTGAATCTGTACTGTCGATAATTTTGAGAAAAGTCATTATTATTCTATGAATTGTTCCTATTTTCTAAACCTTTTTTTGTATAGCATTTTTTTCAGCATGATATTATTCCCTCTGTGATGTGGTCCAAATAATAGATAGGGATCACCACAGGAGAGTAAGAAAATTTAAGAAATCGACCTACATCATCGTGTAAAGACAGATGGGAAAGATATTTCAATACAATGAAGATTACTTTGTTCATCGGGGGTAGGGAGGGGGTTGAGAGCATCCACCGTGTATAAATATGGAATAACCTGTCACACCTGTTGGTGAGAATGAGACCGTCTTTGTAGCTCAAATTGCTTGAAATGTGCAGAACCTGTCAGTATATCTACTGGTTGCTCTACTTTTTTTTCTTCTATAAAACGAGATCTCTTTATTTCCTTTTGGAATATGCATCTAAAGAAGGTCGTAGAATGTCTCTGTCAAAACGTTGTGCTAACAACAAAAGTAACATAAGTTCAGTAGTCCAATCAATTGGATTGGATTTTACATCGACCCGACGCGTGGGTGGCGACCCGTGATGCTTAAGGATAGAACCCATGTGGATGAGCAGTCCATGACTTGCAATATTCCACTTGGGCTAGACGGGCGGTCGAAGAGGCCCCTCCGATCAATCGGCTGGTCACGTCAAGCCTTGGCACCTATATGATTGCCCCAACCCTATTGCCCTTATGGCAAGCCCCAACCCCTTTTTATCATATGGGTGCTAGAAGGCGGTGACTGAGGGTCTACATGTCCTGGGAATGGCGTTAAACTCTATCTGATGGTGAGGTTCCAGTTTGGGAGGTTTGGGGAATGTGGAGCACCCCTTCATCACCATTGCTCCCTGGTCCACTCTGACCCGGAGTGGTAGTACCTGTTAGGGTCCCATCTATGGTTAAATAGGAAAATGTATTTATAAAAAAATTGTATTATCCATTAAGAATTGATTTATTTCAAAACTTTATCGGCATTAAATGACCCACTGAGGTTGATATGCCGTAAAACAAAACAAAACCAAAACCAAACGACCCGACACACACATAAAAAAGAAGAAGAAAAAAACGAAAATTAGACAGAGACTGTATGAAGTATATGAACGAAGGTTCAAAATAGTTACCTACCCATTTATTGGACCATGGAAAGAACAGACCCAATGAAAAAACACCCAACATTGGAGCAGAAAGACAACCGTATAGCGCCAAGGCAGCCTGTAAAATAAATCAAGATAAAATGTCAGTTTTTGTTTTATTCAGATTGTTGGGGTACAGTCTTGATCACCATCATTGACACCCTTGAGTTCCTTCTATGTCTATTCTTATCTATCTATCTATCTATCTATCTATCCCAGCTCTGGTCATCATTATTAGCACCCTTTCATCTTTTGTTATATCTTCAGAAATAAACAGAAAATAATTAAATTTATATATTTGTCAATTGGCGAGACTCTAAATGGTACCTCCTAGAGAGGACCTCTAAGAGAGACGAGATCTCTAAATGGTACCTCCTAGAGAGATCTCCAAATGGGACCTCTAAGAGAGACTTCCAAGCAAGACCTCTAAATGGTACCTCCTAGAGAGATCTCCAAATGGGACCTCTAAGAGAGACTTCCAAGCGAGACCTCTAAGAGAGACTTCTAAATGGTACCTCCTATCTATCTATCTATCTATCCACAGTTCTTGTTTTTCTACATATACTGAAATTTCATGGATGCTAATAGGTGTGACTAGGACTGTATGTATTCATATTTATGGGGAGATATATCAAGCATTCCTATCTAATACTAATAATTATTTATAGCATAAATGAATATGCAAATTGCAGAGTTCAGTTTATAATAGTTTTCTCTTGCTTTTAAAAATACAAATCATGTTCAACATCATTGGCACGCTTTCATTTTTGTTGATATATCTTGAGAAATAAACAAATTTATAAATTTGTTGTTTGATTATTTGCTGTTCTTTATCACCATCAGTTGTCAATTGACAAAAACTGTTAAACAAGGGTTTTTTTTCAGGTTATTCTACATTATGAGCTGAAATTTCAGGAAAGCCAATAATTATGACCATGACTGTATAGATATTTACCAACCCCTCCGCACGAGCAGGATACGACACAAGGTCAATTTCTTAAGCGGAGTTCAACAGGTTTGAATTCAGAGTTTTCCTTCTCCTAGACCGGTTGCCTAACCAAGGTTAAAGAGCCCAGTCTGCCCTACTATTTACCCATAGCTAGAGGGAGAGTAGGATTCATACCTTTCCCAAGGGTATTAGCACTAAGTGAAATGCAATTACCACGTCCAGGATTTGAACTCGGGGCGACGAGTCCATTTCCCATGACTTTAACCATTACACCACGCGCTTCCATCTTGACCATGACTGTATATGATATCATGCCATCACACACACAGACACACAACATTTTGGCCAACGTTCCTGAGTTCGACAAGAAACACTTGAAGATGGCCGGAGGGTACATCGGCTGAAACATTGTGTATACTGCAATAAACATGAAGACAAGTCCCAAAATCTAAGTTTTTGATAGATATTTGAATGTCATAGAAACTTTTATTAGATGGAATTTTAACCAGTACCGATACAATCCTGGTCCTACCAGTATTGGTAGCACTTTCATTTTTTTACTACATCTTCAGAAATAAACAGAAAAATAACCAAATTTATATAAACTTGTTTGATTATTTGCTGTTCTTTATTAACCATCAGTTGACAATTGACAAAAACTGTTTCAATAGATTCGTTTTTGTTTTTTTTGTTTTTGCTTTTTTATTTTTATTTTGCTTGTTCTTTTGTTTTTTTGTTTTTTTTTGTATTTTTTGCTTTTTTCTGGAGATATTATGTCCTGAAATTTCCTGGGTGCCAATAAAAGCGATTATGACTGAATATCTAATGGTAGTCGACTGGGTCGACCGGTTCAAGAAAATCTGTTTTAACAAATTTCACCGTATTTTTTTTAACACCCTGAAAAAAAAAAGACAAAATTTGAACGAGGAAAAAAATAAGTTTGTTTAAATTTCACTAAGAAACATTTTTTTTTTTATTTCGTAATACTTGATCGATAATTTTTGTATTGGATTTGCTTATCAAGTTATCGATCACTGCAAAGAATGGAACAAGTTTTGATTTTAGATTTAACAAAATCTTTCAGTTAAAAAAAACTTCAATTGTCTGCAACCCATTCGGAAAGGTCTTAGAAAAATGTCACCCCCACGGGAAATCAATTTTTTTCTCTCCTGGACACAAAATGTCATTTAGAATTAAATGCATTGGACTTGGTTGTATTTTAAGTATGTAATCGAAATAACAAAACTATTTTTTTCTTTTTGAATAAAATGAATTTCAAAACAGTCTGTCTGTCTGTCTGTCTGTCTGTTTCTGTCTGTCTGTCTGTCTGTCTGTCTCTCTCTCTCTCTCAACCGACTGATCTAAACCGGTCCCTCAATAATACCATGGTTTTATTATTTCAAGTAAAATATGATACAATTAAAACGGATATCATTAGGTATTATTAAGTACCATAATGTATCTGAAACAGCCGTCTTCTCTTTATATATATATATATATATATATATATATATATATATATATATATATTATATATATATATATAATATACTAAAGAAAAGCTTAAAAATCGGTCACATTAGCAGTTATAGATCTATTTTTACCTATATGTATATATATGTACATATGAGTTTCATCAGGCCGTGGTCTGATGAATCTCATATGTACATGCATATACATATGGGTAGAAATAGATCTATAACTGTTGATATGACCGATTTTTAAGCTTTTTTCTTTATCGAATATATTGCTCAGTACAAAATTATTGCACATCGAGCTCCCAACTTTGACCGGAGTAACTTTAACATTCCGTCGTAAAATAAGGATCGCCGTAGAATTATACTGGCACCAACTCGCCTAGTGATTTACAAGTTAAAGAGACAGTACTTCCAGGCCGTTGTCGTGTCAGTACTGCTGTATGGCTGTACCATCTGGACCCTAACGAAGCAACTAGAGAATAAACTAGATGGGAGCTGCACAAGAATGCTGCGGGTGATCCTGAACAAGACGTGGAAACAGCACCCCACGAGAAAGCAGCTGTACGGCCACCTGCCACATATCACCCAACCCATCCGAGTACGACGGACAAGACACGCGGGACACTGCTGGAGAAGCAAGGACGAACTCATAAGTGACGTCCTCCTGTGGAAGCCAGCACATGGACACGCCAGTGTGGGCCGACCAGCAAAGACGTACATTGACCATCTCTGTGCGGATACAGGATGCTGCATAGAGGACCTCCCGAGAATGATGAGTGATAGGGACGGATGGAGAGAGATTGTCATGGATATCCGTGCTAACAGCGCGACATGATGATGATGATATATATATGTCGTCGTCAGGGCAGCCTAATGTCGGTATCAGCCAGACAGCGAGGGAGTCTATCCCCTTTTCACTTGTGCTAGACCAAGAAGATTATTTTAGTATCCGAGGTGGAACGCCACACCTACCATCAGCTCCTCACTTCACTGCACAGATCCATGTGCTACTCATTCGCTGAGTTGGCGAGGGCCGGTATCGAACCAAGAACCTTGTGGTTTCCAGCCGAACGCTCTACCGACTGAGCTAGTGTGTGTGTGTGTGTGTGTGTGTGTGTGTGAATCAACAGGTGAGTTGGTGCCCGGATGATTATAAGGTAACATGGAGTCAATGTCGCTTGTTTACTGACAGTTTCTCGCCCATGTGATTGTTCAAACCAAGTCTTTATTTGAACAATCGAAAATAAGCGGTAAACTGCCAGTAATCAAGCGCCGTTGACTCCATGTCTGCGCTACCCTAACTTAGATCTACATGCTCTATCCACGATATTGAGCACAGTTTACTACATATATAACAACCATATTATCAATATCAATATGTACACAAATATATATATATATATATATATATATATATATATGTGTGTGTACACACAACTCCCATGAACCCTTCCTCACATATATAAGAGCATTAACAAAAAATAACCCACCTCATAGAGGTTCTTCACGGAACAAATGGACATGCTACTACTAACACACTCGTCTACCCGGATTTTAATAGCATGTCAAACCCGCAAAAATACTCCAATTTTTATAGTTCTTCGATAATGCTCCCTTTCTAAAATTCTATAAACAATTTCTTCAAATAAGAAATGTTCTCCTGACGATGACCGAAGGTCGAAACTAGTTGAGAATAAACAACATACAAGAAATATTCCTGATTGTCTTATTACTTTTTGTTCATACTATATATATATATATATATATATATATATATTGCTTGAAGGCAATTACAATGCATGTATCGCATAAAATTCGATACTTTTTTTATTTATAGAAAATGAACTTGACAAGTGTAATCCCGGCAAAGGATCGCTCGTGTGTAGAACATCGTACAGACTGTTTCGACTTTATTAAGTCTCATCAGCGATGGGAAGTCGTTAGTATACATCGCTGATGAGACTTAATAAAGTCGAAACAGTCTGTACGATGTTCTACACACCGAGCGATCCTTTGCCGGGATTACACTTGTCAAGTTCATTTTCTATAAAAAAAAAAAAGTATCGAATTTTATGCGATACATGCACTGTAATTGCCTTCAAGCAAAAAAAAATATATATATATAATATATACTTTATTCAAGAATGCTTCTAAAACAAACAAACATCCAAAAATCTTATATTATTTATATATATATATATTACCTGAAGAATACCGCCTAATTTTGAGGCTCCGTACGTCACAACGAGGCAAAGGCAACCAAGAAAAATGGCTGAAAATAAAAAACAACAATTCAAGTATCATTATTTTCGACGGAGAATCCAAACTAATTGATTAAAAAACAATGTGATCGAAAAGTACCTACCGACGTGCTGGAAATAACGAGAAGCTAGAAGGGAGGGAGAATAGACTTCTTATAGGGAAATGCAATGCATTGTGGGTGAGGTGGGTGGAGATAAAAGCTAGAAGGGAGGTAGAATAGACTTCTCATAGGGAAATACAATGCATTGTGGGTGAGGTGGGTGGAAATAAAAGCAACCAGTTCGGTCATTTAGTGAACAGGCGTCAGTGAGAGAAGGAAGAAGAAAGAATAGAAACGAGTGAAGAGAAATGAAATGTAAAAAGAATGAAAGGAGAAAGGAAAGAAGAAGGAGGAGAAAGAAAAGTGGAAAGAGTGAATTTTGTATACTAGTGTCCATCTTTGTTGTGAAGTGTAATTTGGGATATTTGAGGGGGGTGGGGGTTGAAGTGTTTACTTACCGAGCAATCTTGATACTAGGGTTGCCCTCTGTTCTGTCATGTTCTTCAAACAAAAAGGTCTCAAGAAATCTTGGAGGATGACAGCTGAGATCGAGTTCATGCCTGTGGCCACCGAACTAGAACGTGAATAAAAACAAAATCACAATTAGGATGTGTGTGTTAGTGCTGTGAGTTCGAGCTTCACCAAATGCAGTTAAACCATTTTTAATAGATGGTTTCACAATACAATATAAGCATACTAGTATAAGTATACTAATACTAGTTGGTTGTTGGCATCTTTCCGTCCACCAAGGACGATGGCGTAGTGTCCAATAAATAAATAGATAAATAAGAATTTTTTATATATATATATATATATATATATATATATATATATATATGAAAGTAAATGGAAGTTAATCCGACAGTATGAATTTAACTTTTTTTTTTAAAAACAAATGATGTTAATAGTTTGCTGACAGAATCTGTTTCGACCGTTTTAATAGAGCGGTTTTCATCAAGAGCAACCTATGAATGAAAGACGGAATAAATAACCGTTAGATAGGAGGTACAAACAAACGCTAGTGTTCGATGCTGGAATTTTAAAAAAATGCGTATTCTGTGTTAAAAATAAAATAAATTTTATTTTAAAAAATCAGAAGCATTATAATCCATAATAAAACTCAAAAGAGTTTGATGTAAAAATATATAAAAAAGTGTATAATAAGTATCAAAAATGTTCATGATGTATTCCAGCTACAAAAAGTAAGTTAAAAGTCCACAGCACAATTGAAGAAAGGTGTAAAGTTTCAACCTCCTATTCTAAGGGTTATTCATTCCGTTTTTCATTCATATGTTGCTCTTGATGAAGACCAATCTATTAAAACGGTCGAAACAGATTCTGTCAGCAAACTATTAACATCATTTGTTTTTTAAAAAAAAGAAGTTAAAATTCATATATATATATATATATATATATATATATATATATATATATATATGTATGCTATTTTGCATTGGAGAAAGAAAAAATGGAGCTATATTCATTTGTAATATTGTATTATGCAATTAAAAGGTGATTGTTATTATTGTTTTCAAAGCAGCCACTTATCCTCAGGACAACGCCCCCGTTAAAAACATGTTTTTTCACGGTTGCGTTGTCCTGAGGATAAGTAACTAACACGCTAATTTGAAACCAATGGTAATAATGGCTTATTAATTGCATAGTACACTATAACAAATAAATATATATAATGTGTGTTATATGAGTCTATAATAAAAAATGATCTTAGATGAGTTGACATGACTTTAAAATCAATCAATCAATCAATCCGAATATAGAAGTACTTGCCTAAGAGTTCCACTAAATATTGATGCCAAGAACATTCCTGGAATTCCTGGCAAATGACTTAACGTGTCCATTACAAAAAGCGGAACCATCTGAAATGAAACATCAATACAAAATCAAAAGAAGAAAACAATAAATACCGCGAATCAATTTCAATTCAATAATCGATTTTATTTATTGGTCTGTATTTTTAGATGAGTTTTTGTGGTGAATAATTTCGATGTTGTCCTCGTTTTTATTGTGGCATGTATAGTTATTAACTAAGCGTAGCTTAAATGCGGCACAAGGCTAGAAGTATAGGGCACCCAGTGAGAATCGAACTCACTAAAATGGTTTGCTAATCTATCTTGCTAATATTACACCACATGAGGTGCTCAATAGTTATTTACTAAGCTTTGCTTAGATGTGGCACAAGACCAGAAGTGTGGGTCACACAGTGAGAATCGAACCCACTAACAATGGTTTGCTAATCTAGCTTGCTAACCATTACACCACATGAGGTGCCCGGTTATGTTCTAAGCTTAACTTAGATGTGGCATAAGGCCAGAATATGGGGCGTCCAATGAGAATCGAACTCACTAACAATGGTCTGTAAATCCAGCTTGCTAACCAATACACCACGTGATGTGCCGTTTGTGGTATGTATTGTTATGTATTACGAGTAACTCTTTTCACTATGAAAAGGGGATAGACTACCTCGCTGATTGGCTGATACCGACATTAGGCCGCCCCGACGACTTTACTTTAAGGGGCCGGGTTAGCTCAGTCGGTAGAGCGTTCGGCTAGAAACCACAAGGTTCCTAGTTCGATACCGGTCCCCGCCAACTCAGCGTATGAGTAGCACAGAGATCTGTGCGGTAAAGTAAGGAGCTGATGGTAGGTGTGGCGCTCCACCTCAGATGCTAAAAACAATCTCCTTGGTCTAGCGCTATTGAAAAGGGGATAGACTCCCTCGCTGACTGGCTGATACCGACTTTAGGCCGCCCCGTCGACTTTACCTTTTTTTACGAGTAACTCGATAGTTAAAAGGGAACATCCCAGAACATTCTGGAAACTCCGTGACGTCAGAGCTGAGGTGCGTGTCCCACTAAATGACCCCAATCTGGAGCCGAATTTCTTTGACCAGTATTGTCACTAGGGCCGGTCTCTGGAGAAAAGGAGATGAACAGAAATATACACCACCTCTTTTTGGGGGAAGGCAAGAGATCTCGGTGAGTGAGCCTAGCTAGATAGATCCGTGTAGTGATATGACCAGTTTTATCACCTCTCCCCCAAAACCAAACTTCCGGCTATATGCCGAGTTGTGTGCACATGCGCTGTATCTCATTTCCAAATAAAGAAAAAGTTTGTTTGGAGTGAGTGCACGTATGTGCTCACTTCAAATAATCTGCTTCAGTTGTGCTTGGCCAGTTGCTGTTGTTCAAACCAATAATAGACTGACTGACTTCAATACTTTGTTCAGGTGTTCCTTATTTATCTTAGAATAAAGTCATTATCAGCTCCGAAACCACGCTTGAATTCAGGGTTATCTTCTGATGATGACTTTAGTCTGAGGTAAGGAACACCTAAACAAGGCCCGAGGATACAGCGGCCTGAGCGTTTATACATACCCCAATAAAGATGAGGACAACAATCAGAAACATCAACATTATTCAATTTTATTTGTTTATTTGAAAACTTGATTTAAAACATTAAAATTACACTGGTTTACAAAAAAATATTTTTTGTCTGAGGCAAGAATGTGAATAGGTGTGTTTTTTTTTTTATTACTAATTTGGGTGTGCTGAATTCAAATTTATAAACAGTTTTGCTCTATCACCTCTAGTTTTCTGTCTTTTAAATAGTCTCATTTTAGTATATACAGAGTATATATGTGCTTATTTCAACAGTTGCAGCAGCTTATTACAGATAAAACGGGATAGATAAAGAACATTGACGGAATAAATATACTTGGATGACACAATGTACACAATTCATAGTACCACAGACAGTTAGAAATGTGTTTTCTTAGATGATCTGCTGACTGCCAGTGCACTACTGGCTTTTGATTGAGACGTGTTGGCTACGCTTAACTGCCAAAATCCGTCTTGATATATATATATATATATATATATATATATATAATGTAATGCTATCACTTACATTTATTGCATAATAACTAAAAAAGAAGACATAAGTCACACAATATTAGAAATTAACCCTAAATGCATATACGCCTTTATGTACAGTGTGTGTACAAAATGTACAGTATGCATATCTAAAAAAAACTAGAGATGATGAGTACAAACGGATTTCAAATCTGAATTCAGCTGCAATCCCAAATTGGGTTAAAACAGCTATTTTTGTGCCCGCCTCAATTTCTTTGTAAACCGGTGTTATCATTAATTATAAATTATAATTATAAGATTTATAATATAAAAAGATTATCAGAAAATTTATAATATAAAAAAAAAACATTATCAGAAAATCTTTTAATATTCATCGTCGCCCGGGAGACTGAAATACCGCAAACTGTCAACAATATTCATTTCAATGTACGTTTTCTTTAAAAACTAGTCTGACACAAGGTCATGATATAGGAGACCAGTGAAGATCAAACACGCTCCGCTAGCGAACGACTTGCGAGATTAGCTTGTTAACCAGCGTTCTGTTGTAGTCGTCATGACATAGTTGTCGTAGATGTTGATAAAGCTTTGCTTAATTTAGGAATCACTAGTGAGGCACTCAGTGAGGTTCGAAATCACTTGTTGAGCAATGAGGACGAGACTAGCTCTACGATAGGAGTGTAAGATTAAAGTGATATTATACTTGAAGATACAAACTCCGACAAAGGTTTGATAAACAAAACATTTAATACGTATACAGCACATGGTTAAAAGGGTACATAATACAAGGTGTACATAAATAAAGATAAAGACACATTCATGAATGGTAAAAAGATAAACATAAAAGCCACAGACATGAGACTAGGAATAGTTCCTGCTGTGTGAATAACTTACAGTAATGTAAGGGGGGACGAAGCCCCAACGCGAAGGGGTAGACCAAAATGTAACCCATGTGTCTCGTAGTTTGAGGAACAGGAAAAGAGAGGCCGAGACGTTTGAACCAGGCGCTTAAATACTATAGCCCCTGGTGAGAACAAGTGACAACTCAGTGGGAAGATAATCCCTACAGGAGGACCAGATGGAATTTTTTTCCGGTAGCAGATTCATTTCGTTAAACAGTAAAAGAAATAATAAAACTTTTTGATTTAGTTTGCTGGTTCAAATATGACACAAGGTGATGGGGAGGGTTGGTGGAAATCACGTTCTAATCTTAGCTTAGACTACTTCACAAAAACATTAATGATTGCGATGAATTTACCTCAAATCATCTGACTGCCCGAGCCAGATGATTCAAGGTAAATTTATCGCATCAGATTAATTACTTTCATAAAATAGTGTTTCCCTAACCTGTGGAAATATTGGCCTCTCTCCAAGACGTAAGAGACACAAAATAGCCTGCGCCATACACAGGTATGCAAATTACTTAATGCCTCAGAACAAATCAAATGCCGTATGTGGGTATGAAGAAAATCTGCATGACTAACTGCGGTACACGTAAAAACTGAATTCTTTCTTTGAGGACGCCGTGAGTGTGAGGCTACTTCGGGAGTTTTCATAATCTAATGCTATTTACTCGTAAAATTCGATTCTAATGATATTATCTCTTGCGCGCTATTCTGCCTTTGTACTGGATAAGTGTTAGGGATAATGTTAGTGTAAGGTTTAGTGTTAGGGTTAGGCGATTTCGGGAGTTTCCGTAATCTAATGCTATTTATACTTAAATGTGATTCTAATGATAATATCTCTTTTATTTATACTTAAATGTGATTCTAATGATAATATCTCTTGCGTGCTATTGTGCATTTGTACAGATTTTTCTTTAAAATGTGTTCCATAATCTATGCGGTTGCATAAGATTATTGTCAATCCCCTGTATTTCTAAAGGGATGGCCCTTTTCATATCACGGGCGGGACTTTCCATGGAATAGTACAGAAAGCCCGCGAAATATGTGAAGTCACGTGGGACCTGGTTGGCTCCTCAGTTTTCAGTTGGACGTCAGGCGGTGAAGACGTCCTGCCTTAACTGTAACTCACTCTGCATACGCGCGCTATGTTAGTCAGATATTTCGTTACATGTAATGTATAGTTAAGGAAATAAAAGTTTAAGAAAAATAACACGGTCTTGTGATTAATGGGTGTCTTGGTAACAGGACTGATTGGAAGAAGAAATGAGTTAAGTGCGACCACCAAGACGAAGTCACTGTAGGAGTTATTTTCGTATTTGCCTGGGGAGTTGTCTGCCTGTTTAGTGTCGCTGGTTCCCGCTAGGGACCTCGTGTATTTAAGCAGCTGATTTGAACTTCTCTTCGTCTTTTCTCTTTCCTCGCTACGAGACCACATGGGTTAGACACGGGTTACTCCTTTCTCGTTGGGGCTTCGGCCCTTAACACTGGCCACTCACTGCTAGTAAGTCTCTTATACGATATATGACTATCCTTTAGTCATGTATCCGTAACTACGTTTTTATGTACATTTAGGTATCTCTTTGATACCTAAATATCTTGTATTTTACCATTCATGAATGTGTCATTATCTCTACTCTTGTATATGTATCTATGTACTTTATGTATCTCGTCATATCCTTGTGCTGTTATTTAAAATGTGTTATCCCTCAATCTTTGTCGGAGTTTGTTTGCGTTCCAACGAGTTATGACTTTGTCATAACCTTTGAATCTTACAACTGGTGATACCCCGAAGTGATACGAACACGTACCCTTCTTGGCTGTAAAAGTATTTTTGACCCACCTTACATCACCAAGACGAAGTCCCCAAGAAGAAGAACTTAAGATAGAAGATGAACAGAAGAAGAAGAATAGAAGTAAGTAATGAGAAGGGTATGCAAGAAATGTTCCTTGTGAGGTGAGGAGAAAGGTTAATTTAACTCACCTGATCTGAGGCCGTAATCAAACCAAAAGTGATTGGATCACATTTGCTGTAAAAGGCGTACATGACGACACCTATCAAACCACACAGATACAAAATCACCAAAAGACACGGAAAGTTTAACCAAATCGCTCTGGAAATAGAAGACACAACATTATTGAAGAACGACAAATTAATTGGTACTTTCTTCTAATATCTCTCTCTCTCTCTCTCTCTCTCTCTCTCTCTCTCTCTCTCTCCTCTCTCTCTCTCTCTCTCTCTCTCTCTCTCTCTGTCTCGTTATCTTTCACTCTCTTTCCCCCCATCGTTATATTTCTCCTTCTGTCTCTCAATCGTTATCTCTCTCTCTCTCTCTCTCTCTCTCTCTCTCTCTCTCTCCTCTCTCTCTGTCTCGTTATCTTTCACTCTCTTTCCCCCATCCTTATATTTCTCATTCTGTCTCTCAATCGTTATCTCTCTCTCTCTCTCTCTCTCTCTCTCTCTCTCTCTCTCTCTCTTCTCTCTTATCTTTCACTCTCTTTCCCCATCGTTATATTCTCCTTCTGTCTCTCAATCGTTATCTCTCTCTCTCTTCTCTCTCTCTCTCGTTATCTTTCACTCTCTCCCCCCCATCGTTATCTTTCTCCCTCTGACTCTCCATCGTTCTCTCTCTCTCTCTTTCATCCTCTTTCCCCTCATCGTTATCTTTCTCTCTCTCTCTCTCTCTCTCTCTCTCTCTCTCTCAATCGTTATCTCTTTCTGTCCCTTCTCTCCCAATCATTCTCTCTCATCCTCTCTCTATCTCTCGCGCGTTATCTATCGTTATCTTTCTCCTCTGTCTCTCTCCATCGTTCTCTCTCTCTCTCTCTCTCTCTCTCATCATTATCTCTTCTCTCTCTCGTTATCTTTCACTCCCCCTCCCATCGTTATCTTTCTCCCCTGTCTCTCTCCATCGTTCTCTCTTTCTCTCTCTCTCTAATCTCTCTCTCTTCTCTCTCTCTCTCTCTCTCTCTGTTCGTTGCTATCTTTCTCTCTCTCCATTGTTATCTCTCTCTCTCTCTCTCTCTCTCTCTCTCTCTCTCTGTGTCTTTCTCTCTCCATCTCTCCCCCTCTCTCTCACTCCTTCCATGATTGTCTTTCTCTCCATCTCTCATCGTCACATCTCTTTCTCTCTCTCTCTCTCTCTCTCTCTCCTCTCTCTCTCTCTCTCTCACACACACACACACACCCACACACACACACTTACATTTGTGCCTTCTTGACTGATGGCAATGAGAACATCCTCTGTGCTTGTGCCTGATTGGTCCCATAAATACTTGTCCATAAAATGCCTCCACCAATCAGAAATGCCCAAACTGTGTGACGTACACGTGGATCCAGACTGGTTCTGAAAAAAGAAATTATAGAAAATCAAAAACAAAGTTTTTGCAATATTTTGGTAACGTGTTGGCACAACTAGAATGAGTCAAAAGTTTTGCAATATTTTGGTAACGTGAGGCACAACTAGTATGAATCAAAAGGCTTGCAATATTTTTGTAACGTGAGGCACAACTAGAATGAATAAAAGTTTCGCAATATTTTGGTAACGTGAGGTACAACTGGAATGAATAAAAAGTTTTGCAATATTTTTGGTAACGTGAGGTACAACTGGAATGAATAAAAAGTTTTGCAATATTTTGGTAACGTGAGGCACAACTAGAATGAGTCAAAAGTTTTGCAATATTTTGGTAAGGTGGCAACTGGGAATGAATAAAAAGTTTTGCAATATTTTGGAACGTGAGGTACAAACACAACTAGTGGTTCGAAAGTTCGGCAGCTCCTGATGCTTTCGTTGAGGTTGTATTGGTAATGAACCACACTGAATTTCGGCTGATACTCTCCACGTGCTACTCACCGGATTAGGACACGTAAAGCATTGCACAACGTGTCAGCGCACCAACAACCACGATACTTACCAACCACGACGGGTGACTGGTTCGGTCACGTGATATACGCACCGCAAATTAGCACGTGACCAAAATATGCGAAACTTTTAACTCACTCTAGCCATTACGAATTACGTGAACAATTAGTATTATTAACAGAGAGGGAAAGAGAGAGAGAGAGAGAGAGAGAGAGAGATTGATAGATAAATAGAAATAGAGGGAGATAGAGACAGAGAAAGAGACAGATATATTAGACAAATATATATATTGAGGAAAAGAGAGAAAAGAAAGAAAGAAAGAAAGAGATTGAGAAGAAGAGAAATTGATATATAGAGAGAGGTAGAGAGAGATACAGAAGACAGACGGACAGACAGACACAGATAGATAGAGATAGAGAGATAGAGATAGAGAGAAAGAGAGAGAGAGAGAGAGAGAGAGGAGAGAGAGAGAGAGAGAGAGAAGTAACTTACTCTCCAAAGTTAATCCGTCCATTTTCACTTGCGATTTTCCAAGCATTTGAGAAACCTCCAACTTCGACGGATCCTTGGAAAAGGACAATCAACAAACCAATAATCATCATCAGCGTTTGAAATGTATCTGTCCACATGACCGCTTTCATTCCACCCTGGGGATGAAATAAACAATGCCTATATGATAATCAGAATAATCATGATGAAGGCTTCCCAAATCGGGCCTTTTTTTTCTTTTTTTTTTTAATTATCTACCTTTTTATTTATTTATCTTTTATTTTGTGACTATATCATTGTGACATCTAGGTGAGAAAAAAAGAATCCTGCTGTAATATCATCTCTGCCACTTATGTTTACCAAATTTCTTATGCATCTAAATTCAAAATGGCTGGCACAAAACAGAAATGTAAAAAAAAAAAGACAAAAAAAAAATAAATAAATAAAAAAGAAAAGAAATCTGACTAACCAGGGAAGTGTAGAATGTACACACCACTCCAACTGTAACGACGGCACCCCATAGCGTAAAACCAGTTACTAAAAAAATGGAAGTGAAAAACATTTTGGTCAATAAAAAAAGAAAAGAAAATCTTGTAAAAACGCTAAAGCAGCAAATGAGACGCATCCGGCCCGTGGGTGTGGGGCGATACGTCACAATCCAACAACCAAATCTGACGCAACGCACAAAAAAAAAACGAGGCTGTTTCAAATTTGGTCAAGATGAAAATTATTTTTTAAAAATGATTTTGTTCTTCACATTCAACATCAAAAGGTAAAGAGAACCTTTTCAAAGTTGGGTATAAGGCCATACAAATAGGGCTCGAGCACCGCCTATGGCCAGGGAGAATAGTCAGCCGAGTGGCCTATTGTCGGTATCAGCAGAACAGCGAGGGAGCCTATCACCTTTCTACTACCGCTCGATCAGGTAGATTGTTGTTTTTTTTTCTGGGTCGGACCGCTACATCTATCTTCAGCCTCCCACTTTACAACACAGATCAGATTACCCAATCTGTGCTACTCATGAGCTGGATTGGCAGGGACCGGTATCGAACCAGGAACCTTGAGATTCCAAGGCGGTTGCTCTACCGACTAAGCTAAACCGAAAATCATTGTATTCCGAAAATGTTTCTCTGAATGTTTGAGATGAAGCTTGAAGATTAGTATTATCTGCGTTATTCGGACTATTATCCCAATCTTCATTTTTATTTGGACAACGTTTCGGCCGATATGCCCTCCGGCCTTCTTCAGGTATTTCTTGTCGGACTCGGGAACCTTCTCGGACTCGGGAACCTTTTTTCGAACTCGGGAACTTTCTTGAAAGCTTTGAACCTAACCCTTTATTTATTCCACAGGATACCCCCGTGGAATAAATAAAGTGTTAGGTTCAAAGTTCCGTGATGGCTCCGATTACGACAAGAAAGTTCCCGAGTTCGAAAAGAAGGTTCCAGAGTCCGACAAGAAATACCTGAAGAAGGCCGGAGGGTATATCGGCCGAAACGTTGTACAAATAACGATGAAGATGGGGACAATAGTCCGAATAACGCAGATAATACTAATCCGAAAATGTTGTTCATCTTCTTCTGCCTTTGATGGCAACATTTATCAATTATCTAAATACACGGAATCAAAAGTGATCGGATTTTTGGAATGGAGTTACTTAAAACTAAACACTCCTCATGCCATATAACGATAATTAGTTAAATACAACATTAATTAGGACTGAACCTATTCTAGTAGTGACCACCCCAAGCGGATTTAACAGGTTTGATAGAGTTTTCCTTCTCCTCGACAGGTTGCCTAACTGTTGTGATGTTAGTTCAACAGTAAAAAAAAGAAGTCAAGTCGAGGTAGGGTAAAAAGAGACAAGTGTATTTACAATAAGGTACAAGAACGGCTAGCTTGCCGCTAAACAGTAACAGTACGGTAACAGTATCACCTTTTCACTCGGTGTCTCACTATTTATAGTGAGAACCGGTGTATATTCTCCACTGTAGGAACGGCCGGTACAACACTAACCAAGGTTAAAGAGCCCAGTCTGCCCTAGTATTTACCAATACCTGGAGGGAGAGAAGCTGGATTCATTCCTTTCCCAATGGTATTAGCGTTATATGAACTGTAACTTCGTCCAGAAATTAAATTCAGGTCGACGAGTCCATTTCCTACGACTTTAACCATTACACCACGGCCTCCCCCGGAACGAACATTTCTTTTAACAACAACCAATAAAAGATTCAAAGATTTATTATTTATTCTTGAATTAATTCTTACCTGCATTAAGTGCCAAAGATGGTCCATAAAGAACAATCGCCATATACATTATCTGAAATGGGTGAAAAGAAGAGTCAGTCAATAAAGAGTACAATTTATTTATCACTCAAATGGAAGATAAATTTAAAGGGAAACAACTAGCGATGACACCGTTTGTATGTGTGTGTGTGTGTGTGTGTGTGTGTGTGTGTGTGTGTGTGTTCGTTTGGTTAGTTTTTTGTTATTTCTCTGAATGTTTGAGATGAGGCTTGAAGATTAGTATTATCTGCGTTATTCGGACTATTGTACCCCCGTGGAATAAATAAAGGGTTAAGTTCAAATTTCCGTGATGGCTCCCGATTACGACAAGAAAGTTCCCGAGTTCGAAAAGAAGGTTCCCGAGTCCGAGAAAGTTCCGAGTCGAAAGAAATACCTGAAGAGGGCCGGAGGGCATATCGGCCGAAACGTTGTACAAATAACAATGAAGATGGGGACAATAGTCCGAATAACGTAGTTTTTTTGTTGTTGTTTGGTTAGCAGTTGTTTGATAAAATGTGAATCTCATCATCATGTCGTGCAAGCAGCACGGATATCCATGACTATCTTTTGCCAACCTTCCCTATTACTCATTGCCCCTGGGAGGTCCTCCGTGCAGCATCCCGAATCCTTGCATAGTTGGTCAATGTATGTCCTTAGTGGGCGTCCTACGTCAGCATGTCCATGTGTTGGCCTCCATAGGAGAACGTCGCTTATGAGCTCGTCCCCGCTTCTCCAGCAGTGTCCTGCATGCCTAGTCCGTCTCACCCGTATGGTTTGTGAGATGGGGGGCAGGTGACCATATAGTTGCTTCTTTGTGTGGTGCTGCTTCCATGACTTGTTCAGGACTACTCGCAACATTCTTGTGCAGGTCCCATCTAGCTTATTCTCAAGGCGCTTTGTTAGGGTCCTGGTGGTGCAGCCATACAGCAGTACTGATATGACCACAGCCTGGAAGAATTGTCGCTTTAGCTTGTCAGTGAGATCGGATCTCCATATTACTGATAATCTGTTTGTGGCCGCCCATGCCTTTCCTATACGTGTATTAACATCGCTTTCTGTGGATGAGATATTACTACATAGGTATGTGAAAATTGTGAAAAAGAGCTTTTACTTCCAGTTAACTCATAAATCACTAGTATTACTGGAGTTTAAATCTAGCAAACACGAGGGTCAATAGTGTACATGGAACCCGTTCAGTGTCACCAGCGTACATTAAATGGTAATACAGAGAATAAACTTATGAAAAAGAGCTTTTACTTCCAGTTAACTCATAAATGGTTGGTAGCAATTCTGAGTCAATAAAGATTACTGAATCCAATTCCACATTAAATCCAGAATGTTGCTCCTTTCTTGCTGGAAACGTCAAATCAAATGTTCCACGCAAGTCATGATTTTTTTATAGTAATTAGAAGATTCATTTTACTCAGAATGCAATGTTGATGGCCATTTATTTTGGACAGGAAGTTGTTTATGGCTTATATCAAGAAAACCATTGTCCAGATGACTGGCGATGGAACTGAATTTGGGGAGAGATGAAATGTTGGAATAATACAGAGAATAAACTTGTGAACTCACAAATAATTGATATCAAGTCAGGAGTCAATAAAGATCACACAATCCAATTCAGCATTAAATCCAGAAAGGGCAAATTTCAAAATAGTAAATCCAATTTTGGCAAAATGTATTTTTCCATAAAGGAGACATCCCATTAAATGGCTTATGGGAGTTTGGTAATTTATATCAATTAGAAGATTCATTTTATCCAGAATGCAATGTTGATGGTTATCTATTTCAGACAGGAAGTTGTTTATGGCTTATACCAAGAAAATAATCCAACAGCTGTCCACTTTTAAACAGATTCTCGTCATGTCTGCTACATGGAGTTTAAAATCTAATAAGTACAGAGTCAATAGTCTTTTTTGTCACCAGTGTATAATGGAAGTCATGAATCATTACCATCAAGTCGTGAATCAATAAAGGCTCTCAGTCCATTTCAACATTAAATCCAGAATATGGAAAATGCCAAATTAAATGGTCCACACAAGTAATTAAAAAAAATGTTAATATATACTAGCAAATATATGCACCCCCCGGGTGCAAGTATTTAAGTTTTAATGTAATAAAATATTATATTAAATTAGAAAGGCTAATAAAACTAAATAAGAATGCAGATAAAGAGATTTGAACCAGAGGTGGGTAAAATCGAAAAATAGAACAACTGAAACTTACTCTTCAATCACTCTCATCTTTCATTGTTATTTTTTCTAATTTAAGTATTTAATTAAAAGAGGAAGTAAAGAATAAAATGACTGTTATTTTTTTCTTATTAATGGATTTCATTTAAGATCTATTGAAGAGATTTTTGCTTATATTCATTAAAATAAAACCAAACAATTAGAAATCAATAATACTAACACTTATTTATTAAAATCACATTTTTAATATCAATATGCAAATTAGCCTTCCCGTTCACACCGTAAACCGCTATTTTGTTGTATATATAAATATAATTGCATGTTGTTAGTATGTTGATATGGTTAACAGTATTAATAATGTAAAACAATTTTATTAAAATTGAGGTTTAAATAAAGAATAAAATCATTGAGAATGTGATGTCAATAACTAAGGGAATTATGAATTGAGTTGTGATATAGTTTCGGTTACAGACAGAAAAACACACAATCTCCATTATAATAAGATATATATAGTGATTAGAGGATTCATTTTACTCAGAATGCAATGTTGATAGCCATTTATTTTGAACAGGAAGTTGTTTGTGGTTTATACCAAGAAAATAATCCAACAGATTTTTTTTGATTTTTTTATGGGAAGAAAATTGAAAGTAGAAACTTTTTTCTATTTATTTTTGTTTTAGTTTTTATCATTTATTTATTCACTATTTATTTATTTCAGTCAAGCAATCATTTATGTTAGAGAAAGACTGGTCGACGCGGCCACTTTGTCCCCAGAAGTTCGGGTTCAGTCCGATCGAATATCAGGTCTTTACCAAGACTAACAAAAGTGGGGAATTCAATGAGGATCGAACCAGCTACCAGAGTGATTGGCCCTTACAAAATGAATGTGACAACCATTACTCTACGACAGGCGCCCAGCACGAAATTGGCACATCATTGAGTGACACCCATTAATGTCATTTAGTGTGATGAACTTGGTCTGGCACTGTAGTGGGCACCCAGTGCAAATCGAAATCACAAGTAAATTGCCTACCTGTCGAACTCACAACGGTAGGTAACCATCTCTTTATATGTAACGGCCTCTAAGTAAAGAGATTTTATTACATTTAGAAATAAAACTACAAAAAAGACCAATGTGTGTCAACATTTCCAAGAAAACCATCTCTTTATTTTACCACCTAGATCTAGTGGTCCTGGTACCAGCTACCCCTGCATAGAGAGTAGAAGTCTTGTATTCAAAGAGAATAGACCAAATTGTGATACTATGGTTGAAGACGAACATGGTCAGAATCAATAAATAAATAAATAAATAAGAAAGAGAGTAGGTTAAGGTCCGGCATAAGTAAAAGGGTTGGGTGGCTGACCTTTTTACGAATCCAAAGATTAGGTCGTAAAGTTTAAAGAGACCTATATGCCACCATGAAATGGGACCACTTGGTGATAATATCTTAGGCACCCAGGTATTAAAGCAAAAAGGATTTTTTTAGGAGAAATTCTCTTTGAAGAAATTAATGATCAACATATTGAAGACGGATTGTCTGGAAAATATTTGAGTACTTTAATTTTAAGGGTTAATGGCGACTCGAAGTCTGCGATTTATTTAAGTTCTGGCCATTTGTGTGGTCCAGAGAAGATGGTTTGGGGTAGGAAATTTGACATAAATACAACTAAACTCGAGCCCTAAGTTAGTTAGCACCCGGGATTGAAGGGTTAAGTTCGCCAGTAGGGATAGCAGCAGTAGTAGCCAGCTGGATAGACAGCGGAAGATCACACACACACTCTTCTTCCATCCGCGTCTGTTTACACACATTTGTGGTTGTTGTTGTTGTTTTTTTCAATCCTTGTGAGCCTGTATTTCTGACTCGTGCTTAAAATTCGGCGGCACATAATTCACAACGTTGGGATCTAGACAAGTACATCGAAAGAGCAGAGTGCAGAACAGGTCGTCTCACAAAATATATTGTTCTGATACTCTTAACTGTTGAACGAAAATATCAGTTCCGAATTTCACAAAGTTTAATCCTCAATAAAGAAATAAAGTCTGATATTTTAGTTCAGTAGTTGGAGTAATAGGGCCACACAACCAACAACGAAGAGACTCTTCTCAAATATGTAAGTCTCTCACAAATTTCCATACCTCTTCTTAGAAGCTTCACACACATAACCTAAAGAACTTTAAATATTACACACACCATAGTTATCGCCTTCTAATACATACTGATATCTTAGAGGGTGTTTTCCATAGTTCACTCTTTTTGTTTCTTTTTTTTATTCTCTTTTAGTTTTTTGCACCGGTGATAAAATATGTTGAGTTGTTTATTGTTCTTACGACGGAACTATATACCCCAATTATAATTCCTCTTTAACATGATATCCCCAGACATCAAACACAAACTCTACTTATATTCAGAATCTTCAACAATTCTAATGGTTCTACAATTACAAAAAGGAAACATTACATAATTATACATTTTTTTCAGACAATTAAGAACGTTTTATGTTCTCTGTTTGTCACTGATTAATGTTTGTAGTGGTTATTTCAAGACAAATATACTTACCATCATGGTGCAGTAGACGGTGGAACCCAAAAGGCGAACACCCTTGCAGAATCTTCTTTCCAGATACTGAAAAGAAATATTCAAAAAGAAATTCATTTTTGAACTTGTCACAAAAATCTGCATTACTTTCAACTGAAATGAAATTCACTTTTAATTAAAAATTTTTTTTAATTTTTTAAAAATTTTTCATTAAAAATTTTTTTTATTGCATAATAACTAAAAAAAGAAGACATAAGTCACACAATATTAGAAGTTAGCCCTGTACAAAATGTACAGTATACATATCTAAAAAAAAACTAGAGGTGATGAGTAAAAACGGATTTCAAATCTGAATTCAGCTGCACCCCCAAATTAGGTTAAAACAGTTATTTTTGTGCTTGCCTCAATTACTTTGTAAACCAGTGTTATTGTCAGTATATCCATAGGAACGTTTTAAACGCAACTCTGTGCATTTCACTTAGCGCTAATACCCTTGGGAAAGGTATGAATTCTACTCTCCTTCCAGCTATGGGTAAATAGTAGGGCAGACTGGCTCTTTAACCTTGGTTAGGAAACCGGTCTAGGAGAAGGAAAACTCTGAATTCAAACCTGTTAAACTCCGCTTAAGAAATTGACCTTGTGTCACATCCTGCTAGTGCGGAGGGGTTGGTAAATATATCGTTGCAAAGATCATTTTCAATGCAGCCAGATTCCAGATTCGTCGGGTTAGATTTTTTTCGCCCAATCAAAACTTGATCTCGAAAAAATTTGCATACATTTTAACTATTCTCGCCAATTCTCCTGGCTCCGAGATCGCGTTTTCTTAAATCAATGTGTTACGGTAACAATATTTTCTTTCCTTTCGAACTCTTCCCCAGTTTGCACGCAAGACACGTTTGTGCCCGCTTTGAGCTACGAGATACATCATTTTTCTCGCTACAAAACCATTCACCGAAACTCTATCTAAAGTCGATCTTTGCACCTAGAAATACAAAGGTACCCCCCCCCATCGCCCAAAGTTTGTCAGTCGTTGACAACCAACAAAGTAATAAGTTCCCAAACTATTCAAATATTATTCTTTCAGCCTCTTTATCATTTCAGTCCGCTATACAGCAGAAATAATAAATATTTCTTTTTCATTTTTCTTTTTTCTTTTTTCTTTTTTTTTTTTTTTTTCTACTGCTTTGCTCGTAATCCCAATTTTGTTTTCAACATAACTTGACACCATGAAATTCTAAAGGGTCTGCGTTCGCACTTTACTGTTTTATTACTTTGTAATCAGCCATGTCATGATAACTATCCTCATCAGCTGACCGGATGACCCGAATTTAAAACCTCGTGACCTTAACGCAATTTCAACTCGACTAAACCTGCTATAATCTATTCAACCCTACCACTACTACAACTACAACTACTTTTAATACTACTACTACTACTACTACTACTACTACTACTACTAATAGTGCTCATTTCCACAAAATGTCAACTTTGCAATACTTATAAATGCTTATTTAAAAAAAAGAATACACCACAGATTAAGTTAACCATAACAATTACCATTCCATAAAGAATAAAAGTTTCAAATGTCATGGAACAATTTCGTTGTCTTTGTAAATGGAGATTATAATAACTAGCAAAATAAAAAGACACCCTCCGGGCGATGTAAAAATAATTTTTTTTTAAGATATTGCCTGAGGGGATGGGAGCTGAAAATTCAATGTCATAGAGTGTGTACCATAAGTATGTAAAATCTGAATTATTGAAGACAATAAGGAAGATTTATAGAGGAATCATCTGCAGAAAATTTGGTTGGTTCGTTGGTTGTTTTGTTTTACGGCACATCAACCCTTTTTGGGTCATTTAATACGCATTTTTAAAAAAATTTTTGGTCATTTAATGCGCATTTAAACAATTTTTTTTAAATTTTCCATTCAGTTTACATAATTGAATTTTGATATATGAAACTTTTTCCTTTTTTTTTTTTTTTTTTTTTCGCTTCTATTTTATATTTTAGGTTTTTCCCTTCTATCTGCTTACGGCCATATCACGCTGAGAACACTGGTTCTCGTCCGATCACCGAAGTTAAACAACGTAGAGCCTGGTCAGTACTTGGATGGGTGACCGCTTGGGAATACCAGGTGCTGTAAGCGTCTTTTAAATTGGGCCGGGTTAGCTCAGTCGGTAAGTAAGGAGCTGATGGTAGGTGTGGCGCTCCACCCAGACGCTATAATAATCTCCTTGGTCTAGCGCAAGTGAAAAGGGGATAGACTTCCTCGCTGATTGGCTGATACCGACTTTAGGCCGCCCCGACGACTTTACTTTCCCTTCTTATTCTGCAAAGTTTATATCTCTTTTGGTAAAACACAATTAATCTATAAACTGCATCTAATGGCTAAGTTCCAATTCTGGAGGAGTGTGAAGTACCCCTTCATCGCCATCACTCCCAGCTCCACTCTGACCCGGATTGGCAGTACCTGGTAGGGCCCCATCTATGGGTTAAATAGGAAAAGATGAGTTGTTGTTTTGTTTTTTTAATTGTTCAAATAAAATATTTTGAATACCCATCAAGAATGAATAAAACAAAACGTCTTCGGCATTAAATAACTCAACAAGTGTTGAGATGCCGTAAAATATAACCAAGAATAAGTCTAGTACTATTGCATCCTGGTTTTAGAAGTTTCACGCTAAATGGTGATACTGATGACAATTGTGATAATAACAGCAAGCGAAATTCAGACGAGCCGAGCCGAGCCGAGCCGAGCCGAGCCGAGCCGAACCGAACCGAGCCGAGCCGAGCCGAGCAATGGTACTTGGTGTCGCCTAAAATAACGATATCCTGATAACAAACATGTCGAGTTGCCATTTTTTTGTATGTGTCATCGTGACATAAATGGTTATCACCAAAAAAAAAACAAACAAAAAAAAACAGATTCTGCGATTCGAGTTCAAATCCTGGTTGTTCACATTTCACTTGTAAAAGGCATGAACCTGTAATAGACATTAGGTTATACTGGTGTAAGAAAAGAACAAACACTTCAACTTCAAATCCAGGAGGGGTGAGGGTAGCAACTCCAACCCATAAAAAATCCTACTCGGTGGGGATAAGAATACGCTGATTGTATCCCCATGCAGAGGGATAAGACCCCCTTCCCAATGAATTTGTTTTACGGCATATCAACCTCAGTGGGTCATTTAATACCGATAAAGTTTTGAAATAAATCAATTCTTAATGGATAATACAATTTTTTTATGTGTTCTTTTTTCCCATTAACTAAATTACTTTCTATTTACAACATAACGGGATTGTTCCGTCTCTGCTTCTTGAAACACGTGCGTATCTATGACAATCAAAGTCGTGGGAAATGGACTCGTCGACCCGAGTTAAAATCCTAAACGAGGCTGTTTGTATTTCACATAGTGCTAGTACACTTAGGAAAGATATGCATCCAACTTCTCTCTCTCTCTCTCTCTCTCTCTCTCTCTCTCTCTCTCTCTCTCTCTCTCTATCTATCTATATCTATCTGTGTCTGTCTGTCTGTCTGTCCGTCTGTATCTCTCTCATCCTCTCTCTATCTATCAATTTCTCTCTTCTCAATCTCTTTCTTTCTTTCATTCTTTCTTTCTTTCTTTCTTTCTTCCTTCTTTTCTGTCTTTCTTTCTCTCTCTCTTTTCCTCAATATATATATTTATCTAATATACCTGTCTCTTTCTCTTTCTCTATTTCTATCTATCTATCAATCACTCTCTCTCTCTCTCTCTCTCTCTCTCTCTCTCTCTCTCTCTCTCTCTCTCTCTGTGTCTGTCTGTCTGTCCGCCTGTCTTCTGTATCTCTCTCCTACCTCTCTCTATCTATCAATTTCTCTTCTTCTCAATCTCTTTCTTTCTTTCATTCTTTCTTTCTTTCTTTCTTTCTTCCTTCCTTTCTGTCTTTCTTTCTCTCTCTCTCTTCCTCAATATATATATTTGTCTAATATACCTGTCTCTTTCTCTTTCTCTATTTCTATCTATCTATCACTCACGCTCCCCCCCCTCTCTCTCTCTCTCTCTCTCTCTCTCTCTTTGTTAGTGTTAGTGTATCAATGGATATACTAATACCTTGGATCTTGGTGAGTGGTGACGTGATTAAATATCCACCCTAGCACAATTTGTGTGCCACAGTTTGCCCATAGCTGTATCAAATGTTCCTATGTGTATAAATGAGCTTATCTTGTTTTCCTTCCGTTTATTCAGTGTTAGTATATCACAGATTTACTAATACCAGTATTGGTTCTTGGTTAGTGCTGACTCGACCAAACATATTTCCTACCTCCAAGTAACCCAATAGGAAATTGACAAGTTGGCAAAATAAAACGGATTTTTTATGTGCGTTCAAAAACATTCCTTAACAACCAAACGTGTTTTCCCCATTAACTAAATTACTTTCTATTTACAACATAAAGAGATTGTTCTGTCTCTGCCTCTTGAAACACGGGCGTACCCATGACGATCAAAGTCGTGGTGTTACATAATTATTAGATACCTAATGATTATGGCAATAGTGTAGAAATCATAATGACGATTAGTGCAGCTGATGGTCTTGAGAGTGAGTGACAGCGCTTGACCTCCCCTCTCACCTTGCCTTGCGGGGATGAATCGTGAGAACCGGAACCCCCATAGAAGGCCCTGTTCCGGTTTAAGGATATAGTAAGTTTAAGTCAGTTAGAAGTTAGAAGCCGAGCTAGTAACATGTAAGTCTCATCTGCGTAGATTGTCTGGGTTGGGGATTTGGAAATAAAGTAACATCAACGTAAATCGAAGTCTTGTGTTTATTACCTAAAAACTAACAATGACACAGGGCTTCTGATAAGGAGTAATCCCTAACAGAAACCAGACCCGAAGTCCTCAATAGAAGACCAGACCTTAGAAGATATTCCAGACGAAGATGTTAGAAGATAGAACCAAAGCCAACCAGAAGAATAGATGACCAAGATATAGAAGTAAAGAAGTAAAGAAAAGGGTATACAACTTATATAGATTGGTACTGTGAAAATGTCAGTACGTAACAGTGGGAAATGGACTCGTCGACCTGAGATAAAATCCTAAACGAGGCTGTTTGCATTTCACATAGCGCTAATACCCTTGGAAAAGGTATGCATCCAACTACTCTCTCTCTCTCTCTCTCTCTCTCTCTCTCTCTCTCTCTCTCTCTATCTATCTATCTATCTATCTGTGTCTGTCTGTCCGTCTGTCTTCTGTATCTCTCTCTACCTCTCTCTATCTATCAATTTCTCTTCTTCTCAATCTCTTTCTTTCATTCTTTCTTTCTTTCTTTCTTTCTGTCTCTCTCTCTCTCTCTCTCTCTCTCTCTCTCTCTCTCTCTCTCTCTCTCTCTCTCTATCTATCTATCTATGTCTGTCTGTCCGTCTGTCTTCTGTATCTCTCTCATCCTCTCTCTATCTATCAATTTCTCTTCTTCTCAATCCTTTTTCTTCATTTCTTTCTTTTCTTCTCTTTCTTTCTTTCTGTCTGTCTCTCTGTCTCTCTCCTCTCTCTCTCTCTCTCTCTCTCTCTCTCTCTCTCTCTCTTCCTCAATATATATATTATCTAATATACCTGTCTCTTTCTCTTTCTCTATTTCTATTTATCTCTCTCTCTCTCTCTCTCTCTCTCTCTCTCTCCTCTCTCTCTCTCTCTCTCTCTCTCTCTATATCTATCTATCTATCTGTGTCTGTCTGTCCGTCTGTCTTCTGTATCTCTCTCTACCTCTCTCTATCTATCAATTTCTCTTCTTCTCAATCTCTTTCTTTCATTCTTTCTTTCTTTCTTTTCTCTCTCTTCTCTCTCTCTCTCTCTCTCTCTCTCTTCTCTCTCTCTCTCTCTCTCTCTCTCAGTTAATAATACTAATTGTTCACGTAATTCGTAATGGCTATAGGTAAATAGTATGGTATACCGGGCTCTTTAACTTTGGATTGGTAACCAGTCTAGGAGAAGGAAAACTCTAAATTCAAACCTGTTAAACCCCGCTTAAGAATGTTCAGTGTTATGTTATCTATGGATGCCCTAATACAGGGATCACCAAGCTTTTTTTCACGGTGGGCCGGATAATTAAAAAAAAATAACGAGCGCGGGCCACATTATCATTATGTTCAATACTTGCTCGCCAGAATGAAAGCTCCGAGAAAAAGATGTAAAACAAAATTTATCTTCCCATGTTAAATTCATGAATGAGTGGCGTAAGATGCACAAAATAAATTTAACCAACATATTTATTTTCAAAACATTATCAAAGAACCGCAACATTACCAGAAAGTCGGCACGCGGGCCGTAATTTGGTAACCCCTGCTCTGATGCATTATAAGGACTTAGTGCTGGTTTCAAACTAGTACCTACCAATTCTTATACCATTAAAAGTTGGGGGTTGTTTTTTTTTTTTGTTTTTTGTTTTTTTTGTCTTTTTTTTTTTTAGTATTTCGTATTAATGACACAACTACATAAAGAACCTGGAGGAGGTAGTACTGCCCTGGATCTAGTGGGTGGCTGCTGGAAAACCATAAATTTGCCAACAGGACTCTGCTTCATGCCACATAAGCAGGAGAAACCAGTGTTACCTGTGAGAAACATTTTGTGACCATCTCACTACTAATATCTAGCTCCCTAACACCTCCGATTATTTCTTGAATATTATGTGCGGCAAGCAGTTGAGCAAGATACCACGAAATCTCCGTGTAACACCAAACATGAAATGAAGGCAAGGATAACGGCAGAATTTACCAAGAAGGTGGCCGTCAGAAAGGCTTGAAACAGATTCCAAAATCAGCTTGAGGTCGTAGTTGATGGGAATTTCTATGAATGCATTTAATCTATAGTATTTCGAGATGATAACATAAAAGAAAAAGGTTTTACATTAAGAAAGGCAAGAAGTTGGAGATACCCTGCACAAACAGTCAAACAGTCACAGATGCAGACTACGCGGATGACCTCGCACTTTTTGCAGATACACTGGCACAGGCTGAGTCACTGCTACATCGGCCTCTTTGTGAACTCCGATAAAACAGAGTTCATGAGCTTCAAAAAGAAAGGAGACATCTCCACACTAGACGGTAAACCCCTTAAGCCTGTAGAACAATTCACATACCTAGGTAGTAATATCTCATCCACAGATGACGATATTAATGCACGAATAGGAAAGGCATGGCTGGCCACAACCAAACTGTCAGGCATATGGAAATCTGATCTTACTGACAAGCTGAAGCGACATTTCTTCCAGGCTGTAATCATATCAGTACTGCTGTATGGCTGCACCACCTGGACCCTGACGAGGCGCCTTGAGAATAAGCTAGATGGGACCTGCACAATAATGTTGCGTGCAGTATTGAACAAGTCGTGGAAACAGCACCCCACTAGGGAACAGCTGTATGGTCACCTGCCCCCTATCTCACAGAGCATCCGAGTGAGACGGACTAGGCATGCAGGACACTGCTGGAAAAGCAAGGACGAACTCATAAGCGATGTTCTCCTGTGGAAGCCAACACATGGACATGCTAGTGTGGGACGCCCAGCAAGGACCTACATTGACCAGCTATGTAAAGATGCTGGCTGCAGCGAGGAAGAACTCCCAGGTGCGATGAATGATAGGGAAGGCTGGCGAGAGATTGTCATGGATACCCGTGCAGCCTGCGCGACATGATGATGATGATTTCAAGATATTCTTATATAATTTTGGTAAATATATCTGATAAAGGGAAATTGTCAGTGTTAGTTTCATTTTTGGGTAATTTAGACGACAATTTACTCAACGCCCGCTTTCAATGTTCCGAAGTAACACACGAATTAAGTTGGGGGTTGGTTTGTTTTTTTTTTGGTCTTTTTTTTTCGTATTAATGACACAACTACCGTTAAAATAAGAGTGAACACATAGCTGAAGATGATATCACTGACCCAGAAAAGTTTGGATTAGAAATGCCATAGGAATATTGTCGCCGAGGTCTCAAGATGATGATAACGTGACTACCCTGAATTCTTGACAACGCCCTCTAGTGGTGAATGTAGAAAAGAAATTCACAATTAAGAGAAAGAAAATACTCTTCGACTTTTGTTTTGTAGCTAAAAATAAACAAATTGGTA
>CM042163.1:3696391-3698559 GCA_023376005.1 Doryteuthis pealeii
AATTCAGGGTAGTCACGTTATCATCATCTTGAGACCTCGGCGACAATATTCCTATGGCATTTCTAATCCAAACTTTTTTTTCTGGGTCAGTGATATCATCTTCAGCTATGTGTTCACTTTATTTTACGGTAGTTGTGTCATTAATACGAAAAAAAGAGCCAAAAAAAAAACAAACCAACCCCCAACTTAAATTCGTGTGTTACTTCGGAACATTGAAAGCGGGCTTGAGTAAATTGTCGTCTAAATTACCCAAAAATGAAACTAACACTGACAATTTCCCTTTATCAGATATATTTACCAAATTATATAAGAATATCTTGAAATCATCATCATCATGTCGCGCAGGCTGCAGGGTATCCATGACAATCTCTCGCCAGCCTTCCTATCATTCATCGCACCTGGGAGTTCTTCCTCGCTGCAGCCAGCATCTTTACATAGCTGGTCAATGTAGGTCCCTTGCTGGGCGTCCCACACTAGCATGTCCATGTGTTGGCTTCCACAGGAGAACATCGCTTATGAGTTCGTCCTTGCTTTTCCAGCAGTGTCCTGCATGCCTAGTCCGTCTCACTCGGATGCTCTGTGAGATAGGGGGCAGGTGACCATACAGCTGTTCCTAGTGGGGTGCTGTTTCCACGACTTGTTCAATACTGCACGCAACATTATTGTGCAGGTCCCATCTAGCTTATTCTCAAGGCGCCTCGTCAGGGTCCAGGTGGTGCAGCCATACAGCAGTACTGATATGATTACAGCCTGGAAGAAATGTCGCTTCAGCTTGTCAGTAAGATCAGATTTCCATATGCCTGACAGTTTGGTTTGGCCAGCCATGCTTTCCTATTCGTGCATTAATATCGTCATCTGTGGATGAGATATTACTACCTAGGTATGTGAATTGTTTCTACAGGCTTAAGGGGTTACCGTCTAGTGTGGAGATGTCTCCTTTCTTTTTGAAGCTCATGAACTCTGTTTTATCGGAGTTACAAAGAGGCCGATGTAGCAGTGACTCAGCCTGTGCCAGTGTATCTGCAAAAAGTGCGAGGTCATCCGCGTAGTCTGCATCTGTGACTGTTTGACTGTTTGTGCAGGGTATCTCCAACTTCTTGCCTTTCTTATGTAAAAACCTTTTCTTTTATGTTTATCATCTCGAAATACTATAGATTAATGCATTCATAAAATTCCCATCAACTACGACGCTCAAAGCTGATTTTGGAATCTGTTTTCAAGCCTTTCTGCGGCCACCTTCTTGGTAAATTCTGCCGTTATCCTTGCCTTCATTTTCATGTTTGGTGTTACACGGAGATTTCGTGGTATCTTGGCTCAACTGCTTGCCGCACATAAATATTCAAGAAATAATCGGAGGTGTTAGGGAGCTAGATATTAGTAGTGAGATGGTCACAAATGTTTCTCACAGGTAACACTGGTTTCTCCTGCTTATGTGGCATGAAGCAGAGTCCTGTTGGCAAATTTATGGTTTCCCAGCAGCCACCCACTAGATCCAGGGCAGTACTACCTCCTCCAGGTTCTTTATGTAGTTGTGTCATTAATACGAATACTAAAAAAAAAAAAGACAAAAAAAACAAAACAAAAAAAAAACAACCCCCAAACTTTTAATGGTATAAGAATTGGTAGGTACTAGTTTGAAACCAGCACTAAGTCCTTATAATGCATCAGAGCAGGGGTTACCAAATTACGGCCCGCGTGCCGACTTTCTGGTAATGTTGCGGTTCTTTGATAATGTTTTGAAAATAATATGTTGGTTAAATTTATTTTGTGCATCTTACGCCACTCATTCATGAATTTAACATGGGAAGATAAATTTTGTTTTACATCTTTTTCTCGGAGCTTTCATTCTGGCGAGCAAGTATTGAACATAATGATAATGTGGCCGCGCGCTCGTTATTTTTTTTTAATTATCCGGCCCACCGTGAAAAAAGCTTGGTGATCCCTGTATTAGGGCATCCATAGATAACATAAACACTGAACATTCTTAAGCGGGGTTTAACAGGTTTGAATTTAGAGTTTTTCCTTCTCCTAGACTGGTTACCAATCCAAAGTTAAAGAGCCCGGTATACCATACTATTTACCTATAGCCATTACGAATTACGTGAACAATTAGTATTATTAACTGAGAGAGAGAGAGAGAGAGAGAGAGAGAGAGAGAGAGAGAGAGA
>CM042163.1:3706159-3726159 GCA_023376005.1 Doryteuthis pealeii
CACGTGTGTATGCGATTCAAGAGACAGGCACAGGGAGAGATAGAGGGAGGGCGTATAAAGAGACCACGTGTATATGTGAATGTTGTTGTGTTCATAAAAAAAAAAAAAAAAAAAAGCAAGCAGGCAAGTGCACGCTGTTATCGATGAATGAGAAAAAAAAATCAAGCTAAACACAGAAGAACGAAGCCGAGAAGAAAAAAAATGAAATTAAAATAAAAGATAAAATCAGAGATTTCAATTTAGAAAAAAATTTTTTTTTTTTTTTTAAAACGAAAAAGAAAAAGAAAAAAGCAGTCAGAGAAAACCACAACGTCTACTGGTAACGATTTCCAGTTAAAAAAAAAAAATGTTTTTCGAAGAATTGTCCAAAAAGTTCTTTTACTTTCGAAAATGTACACAACACGAAAGTTAGCGAATTCCTTGCTAGCCAGCCTGGGGGGGTGCTAACAACCAAGTAGGCCAGTTCAGTGATGATGAACGTGTAGGTGTGGTTGACGCTATCCAATGAAATGACAGAATTTTAAGCTTCAACTAAGTATACGCTCATATCTACTTTAGCATTAGTATTGATGCACGCAAACATAGAAAAAGATGTGTGGGTGATGCGGGGGCGGTGGGGTGCAAGTAAGGGACAAAATTACACAACAAAATCTACAGGAAGAGTCGCTTTCTTGGCAAATTCTAATATTAGGTCACATTATTCCACACCCCCCCCACCTCATTCAGCCTCAATCCGCCCTTCTTGAATACTTTTTCGCAGTGTGCGTAGTTAAAATCGCAAAAGCATAAGAGTTGAGGGTAAAGTTACTAAATGAAAACACCAGATGCCAATAGTCATCATATATTAAAAGTATAACGTAAATAAATCCACGTGCAAAAAAAAAAAACTTTACCTGCCATCGTTCATGTCTGTTGATAATGTGTGGTTAATTATCGGATATTAATAAAAAAAAATCTTTTTCAGTATTTATATATACTAGTAAATATATGCACCCTCCGTAGGGTGCAAGTATTTTAAGTTTTAATATAATAAAATATCATATTAAATTAGAAAGGCTAATGAAAATGAATAAGAATGCAGATAAAATCATTTGGAACAGAGGGGGTATAATCGAAAAATAGAACAACTTTGAAACTAACTCTTCCATCATTTTCCATTACTCCCGTCTTTCATTGGTAAATTTTCCTAATTTAACTATTTAGTTAAAATAGGAAGTAAAGAATAAAATTACAGTTATTTCTTCTTGTTAATGAACTTCTTTTAAGATGTATCCCCGAGATTGTTGCTCATATTCAATAAGAAAAAAAAAAAAACAATTTGAAATCAATAATAATAAGCATATATTTATTAAAATCAAATTTTTTAATATCAATATGCAAATTAGCCTTCCCATTCATACTGTAAACCGCTCTTTTGTTGTATATTTAAATACAATTGCATGTTATTAGTATGTAGATATGATCAACAGTCTTAATGGTGTAAAACAATTTTATTAATAATCGAGGTTGAAATAAAAATAAAATCATGGAGAATGTGATGTAAATAACAAAGGGAATTGTGATTTGTATAGTAATATAGTTTCGGTTACAGACAGAAAAACACACAATCTCCATTATAATAAGATTTACCAACATCCCCCCCCCCACACGAGCAGGATGTGACACAAGGTCAATTCCATAAGCGTTTAACAGATTTGAATTTAGAATTTACCTTCTCCAAGGTGGGTTACCTAGCCATGGTTAAAGAGCACAGTCTGCCTTACGATTTACCCATAGCTCGAGGGAGAGTAGTTGGATGCATACCTTTCCCGTGGGTATTAGCGCTATGGGGAAATGCAAACAGCCTCGTCTAGGATTTGAACTCGAGTCGACGAGTCCATTTCCTAAGACTCTAACCGTTACACCACGCGCTTCCACTATTTGTTTTCGTTATTTAAAGCAATAAAAGATGTGATTTCTTTTAAAAGACGTTTTCCCATAAAATTCTGGAAACATTTTGTTTTATTGTATTTATGCCCCACCCAATCATTTTTGTTAGTTTATGCCCCGCCCTCAATTATTTTTGTTAGTTTGAATTCATTAATTAAGGTGCATATAAATGATTTTTATATGTTTTAAAAATAATTCCATGGGAAATTAGTTTTCATTTACATTTTTTTATAACGGTTTGTCAATTTTGTTCTTATTTTCAAGGTTTTAAAAAAAAGGTAAAATAAGGTACAATATTGCTGTTGCAGGTCTGTTTTTACTTTGTTCGTTTTCGTAGCTTAACCTTTCAATGAAATGGAGAGAAAAATTCAGCTTAATTTTCTTTTTAAGTACCAACTTACATTGTATTTGTATTGTATTGTATTTGTATTGTATAACTTTGTCTTGCTACGATAAAGCCTCTGTTTTGTTTATAAGCCTTGTGTGTCGTTATCTATTCTTTACAGCATCTAACTGAACAGTTTTCTTATAGTTGTCGGTATCAGACTCTTGTGAAATTTTTAAAATAATGTTACAACAATGTAAAATATTGCTGTGCTATGTCTATTTACCTATTAACGTGAGAACATAGAAATACCTGGGTTGGTATCCAGGCGCGTAATAGTCTAAATCAGTGCTTCTCAACCTTTTTCGTCCTTTTTTTGGACCATTTTTTTATTCAAAAAATTCCCATGGACCAATCCTACTTTTCTTGAATGTTGCTGCGAGCGGCTAAGCACACATGTTAAAGTAAGACAAGACAATTCATTTTACACCGATCATCGTGTTGGATTGTTTATAGTTATTTACTAAGCTTAGCTTAGATGTGGCACAAGGCCAGAAGTGTGGGGCACCTAGTGAGAATCGAACTCACTGATAATGGTTTGCGAGTCTAGCTTGCTAATCATTACACCACGTGAGGGGCCTGTTTATAGTTATTTACTAAGCGTAGCTTAGATATGGCACAAGGCCAGAAGTGTGGGGCGCCCAGTGAGAATCGAACTCACTAACAATGGTTTGCGAAGCGAGCTTGCTAACCATTACACCACGTGAGGTGCCTGTTTATAAGGCGTGCATCAATGGGTCACTTCTATTTATAGACTCGTCTATAAGCACGTGACCTGGGAAAGATTCCTGTTGTCCAATCACTGGCAGTGCTGCTGCTGCTGCTGTTGTTGTATTTATACTAGCTGATTCTTAACCTTGGTTCATTGCTATTTGGATCATCTTGGACGTCGGACCTAAATGACACTATCCCACAAGGACTCATTGATTTACTTACTTGTTTACTTTAAGTTCTTTTACAACTGGAACCAAGGATGACGGACAGTTACTCAACACATCGACGTGCGCTTAAATAGAGATTTTCAACTGGGGAGGGTCATTATAAGAAGCGCTAAATTAGTTAAATTTTTGTGAAATGGCTAAAACATTTTTGTGGCTTCGAATTCTCTGTGGACCACTAGAAATGTTCTGTGGACCACAGATGGTCTAACTGGACCACGTTGAGAATCACTGATCTAAATAACCCTGCTGCCTTGTGGGTATCCTCTGGAGAGGAAAATGCTAAGGGAGAAAACCCTGACAGAAATCACGGCTTGGACTCCGTTAAGCAGTTCAGTGTGTAAAACACTATCTGGCTACTCCTGCAACCAAACTGACGCCGAATGTATTGGTTCACCATTCCTTCGTATCACGCCAGCGAGGCAGAGAGGGGAGCCCTATCACTTGGGCAACCCAGGGCCTCCATACATATTACCCAGGCTCTTTTTTTCTTCTTTTGTGCCCCAAAGGGGAAACTCCTTCTACACTGTGCTGTGAGGGGTCGAGAATGTTTTTCTAACATTGGACTTTTCAGTCACAGGAGGCACAGGAAAACTATATTTTAGTCTTCCGAGACTGAAATGCCAATAATAACAATAATGCCTATAAATTGAGAAACAATATCTTCTGCAATTTTTTCCAATCTGAACAAACAAACAAACAAACAAATAAAAATTCCGCACTTTGGCTAAAATTGAATTTAAAAAGAAATTGAGTACCCATCAAGAATGTATTAAAAAAAAACGTCTTCAGCATAAAATAAACCAACAAGGGTTGGCATGCCGTAAAATCCAACCACCAACCAAATAGAATAAAATAGGGGTAATGGTTAGCGTGCAGGACTGCAAAATCGTAATAAGCGAGTTCGGACTTCTGTCGCGCTGTTACACTTACTTTCGGATTAATACACTTGGGAAAGGTATGAACTCTCTCATACTACCATCTAGGGTTTAGATCGTACCACTACTATTGTTCTACAAGGATGGTTTTAGCTTTAAATAACCCACGGAGATTGATATTCCGTTGAACAAGAAAACATGTTGGACTATGAGTTCGAATTAATTTCCTTAGAAAAGGTATAGACACCCTCATCCCCCAGCTATGGGTTAAATAGTACCTCTGTTGTTTTACAAGGATGACCTTGACATTAAATAACCAACGAAGGTTGATAGACCGTTAGACAAAGAAATCAAATCAAATTGTTTTCTTTTTTTTTTATCTTTTGTCGATAAAAACACAATGACCTTTGGTTGGTGAATGAAATACAAACAGATGATTTGTCCCACTCCTTGACAGATCAACAATTTGTCAAATATGAAAAAAAAAGAAGAAGAAGAAGAAAAGAAAAGAAAAAAGAAAAAAAAAGAAGAAAGAAAAGAAAGAAAAAAGATAAAGAAAAAGAAAGAAAAAAGAAAAGAAAAAAGAAAGATAAAGAAAGAAAAAGATTTAAAAAAGAAAGAAGAAAGAAAGAAAAAAAGAAAAGAAAGAAAGAAAAAAGAAGAAAAGAAAGAAAAAAAGAAAAAAGAAAAAAGAAAAGAAAGAAAAAGAAAAGAAAAAAAGAAAAAAAAGAAAGAAAGAAGAAAGAAAAAGAAAAAGAAAAAGAAAAAGAAAAAGAAAGAAAGAAGAAAAAGAAAAGAAGAAAAAAAAGGAAAAAAAAGAAGAATACAACAAAAGAAACGAAAAAAAAAGAGGAAAAAAAGGAGAAAAGAAAGAGAAGCAAAAAGAAGAAAAAAAGAAAAGAAAAAAGCAAAGAAAAGAAAAAGGAAAAGAAAAAAAAAATGAAAAGAAAAAGAAAAGAAAAGAAAAAAGATAGAAAAAGAAAAAGAAAAAAGAAAAAAGACAGAAAAAAGAAAAAGAAAAGAAATGAAAGAAAGAAAAGAAAAAAGAAAAAAGAAAGAAAAAAAAAAAAGAAAAAGGAAACAGAGGAAAAAGAAAGAAAACAAAACAACAAAAGAAAAGAAAAAAGAAAAGAAACGAAAAAAGAAAAAAAGAAAAAAGAAGAAATTAAAGAAAAGAAAAAAGAGAAGAAGATAAAGAAAGAGAAGAAAAAAGAAGAAAAAAAGGAAAAAGGAAAAAGAGAAGAAGAAAAAGAAAAAAAAGAAAAGAAAAAGAACAGAACAGAACAGAACAGAAAAAAAGAAGAAAGAAGAAAAGAAGAAGAAAAAGAAAAAAGAAAGAAAAAATGAAAGAAAGAAAAAATATCAGTCAATAGAAAAGGAGAAGAAGAAGAAAAAGAAAAAATGAAAGAAAGAAAAAAATATCAGTCAATAGAAAAGGAGAAGAAGAAAAAGAAAAAATGAAAGAAAGAAAGAAAATATCAGTCAATAGAAAAAAGAGAAGAAGAAAAAAAAAAGAAATATTTTCAAGAGAAGCAACGGACACTTAAATAAATTGAATTAAGAGATTTGACCAAAAGATGAAAAGTGTCGAGATCAGACGATATTTTGTCTGATAACAGACGTCGATCTTTTTTTCAAATCTCCAAACTCACCAATTCCTATCTCCTTCCGTAAAAGCATCGCTTCTCGAACTGATACGAATATTACCGAATCAAATATATCTTTAGTTAAAATATTATATCACTTCGTAATCCTTCTTAGTAAATAATTTTCTATATATTTTTCAACACATAAACCACCTTCCAATAAAAATCCAACTTTAAAAATAATTCAACATCTGCCTTAACCGATCGATCATATGGAGGTCCAATCTCACAGACAAGTTAAAGAGACAGTTCTTCCAGGCCGTTGTCGTGTCAGTACTGCTATATGGCTGCACCACCTCGACCCTAACGAAGCGACTAGAGAATAAACTAGATGGGAGCTGCACAGGCCGTTGTCGTGTCAGTACTGCTATATGGCTGCACCACCTCGACCCTAACGAAGCGACTAGAGAATAAACTAGATGGGAGCTGCACAGGCCGTTTTCGTGTCAGTACTGCTATATGGCTGCACCACCTCGACCCTAACGAAGCGACTAGAGAATAAACTAGATGGGAGCTGCACAGGCCGTTGTCGTGTCAGTACTGCTATATGGCTGCACCACCTCGAACACTTTATTTCCAATTTTTTTAATTGCAATAAAAAGACAACTATAAAAATCCGTTCAATTTTGCCAACCATGTAATATTAGGAATGAGTAAGTAAAGTCATCGGGATGGCCTAATGTCGGTATCAGCCAGAAAGCAAGGGAGTCTATCCCCTTTTCACTAGCGCATGACCATGGGATCATTTGAGCATCTGAGGTGGAGCGCCACACCAACCATCAGCTCCTCACTTTACAGCACAGATCGCTGTGCTACTCATACGCTGAGTTGGCGAGGGCCGATATCGAACCAGGAGTCTTGTGATTCCTAGCCGAAAACTCTACCGACTGAGCTAAACCGGCCCTATAAGATTTCTGAAAACATCATAATTTCATGAAATCTATATATCAATACTCGTGTTCCTTAATTGTACGACCGTATCATCTTGCAACACCCTGTGGTTAAAATGAGACAGTCCAAATCGCCCAAGATGGAAAATGCGAATATGTAAATCCTGATTATCTGGTGTTGCTTATCCGCCTAATTCCTATTTCTAATGAGTGTCGTCACTTCAGCTGAATAATGGACCACTCCGTTTTTATCATAAACAGAGAAAGGGGAGAAAAATGACATGCTACACAGAAAAATATAAGAAAGAAAGAAAGAAAGAGAGTAGGGGAAAGAGAGAGAGAGGGGGTGATCGATGCACTAATCTGTTTCGAACATAATGAAAAAGGTGAAAAGAAGGAATGAATTTGTTTATCAAAATGGTTTGATTTATCATTAAATGACCCGAAAGGGGTTGATATGCCGTCAAACAAAACAACTAAACATTTTAATCAGTTAAGCAACGATGAGTCTGTTCAGTACTTAATTGGGTGACCACTTAAGCAACAGCAGGTACTGTAAACGACCTGAGTTTCTTGTTTATCAAAGATAACTTGATTCGGCATTAAATGACCCGAAAAGGGTCGATATGTCGTAAAACAAAACAAACAAGCTAAGATACTGACTGCAGGACAAGTATTTTCCTATATTTTTATCCAAAGTATTTTTTAAAGTAAATACATTCTGTTTCAGTTGAATTTAATTATTCATTATCACAGAAAAAAAGAAAGAATAAAAAAAGTGAAAAATGAATGAAAGAAAGAAAGAAAGAAACGAAAGTGAAAAGAAAGAAAAGAAAGAAAGAAAGAAAGAAAAAAAGAAAGAAAGCGAAAAGTGAAAGAAAGCTCTTATAAGCCTACTAGCGTGCTGAAGTGACTGAGAGAGAGAGAGAGAGAGAGAGAGAGAGAGAGAGAGAGAGAGAGATTTAAATTAATATTATTATACATTTTACATATTGAACTATTTTGCAATAGCTCTTAAGTAAACATACCAAGCTGCTAGTAAACGTATTAATTGGGTAATTTCTTGTACGATTCTTATTCTCCATTTGACATTTGATTGGATGCCCCCCCCCCACTAAATGTCCAGGACGAGCAAATCTCGGTAATCTTCAGATTAGCTACATAAATAAAAGTAACTTCCCCTTGTTTATTTCACTTTGAGGAAGTCATATGTTTTGGTCGGCCATTTTCATTTAACCGTAAAAACACTGAAAATACGAATTTGTTCGAATCAATACAACTGCATGTTGTAACACTAAAATATCATAAAATGTTCTTAATTGTGCTTGCGCATTATTTGAAATGAACTTGATTTTTATTAAGAACACATTTTATGATATTTTCGTGTTAAAACATGCAGTTGTATTGATTACGGCGAAATGAAAATGGACGACCAAAACAGACGGCTTCTTCAAAGGGAAATAAACAAGGGGTGAGGGGGTTACTCTCATTTATGTAGCTAATGTTCAGATTACCCAAATTCTCTCTCTCTCTCTCTCTCTCTCTCTCTCTCTCTCTCTCTCTCTCTCTCTCTACATGCCATTGACAACATGACGACAATGATAGTATAGGGATTGGCCCCTATATTTTTACGGCATGTGGAATTGACCAAATTAAAATAATTAAGTTTTCTTGAATAACTAGTTTTACAATGGTATGTCATGAGTTTAGAATTAGGTAAACAAAAGAGAATCAAATAAATATTAGTTTAGAAATATTTTAGGAACAATAGAAACAATGGTTTAAATTCATCCGATAATTTACGTCACCAGAATTCCACATGTACCAAAATCATTCGATATTGCATCATTGCAAATCACCTGATATTTGAGGAATATTTTAGCTTAATGATCACAATAGACAATGACAAAAAGAGAATTATAAAAAGGCCCGTTTAGCTGAAAGACCGATGGAGACACGGACAGTGAGGAGCTTTCGCTCTTCCTGAATCGACAGAGTTGGATACGACTCAACAGGTCCGTCTATTTTTTCGTCTCCTATTTCTCTCTCTCTCTCTCTCTCTCTCTCTCTCTCTCTCTCTCTCTCTCTCTCTCTCTCTCTCACACAACAACAACAACAAATTTCAACTTTCAATCACAAGTTCCAATCACAGACAAAACTACTATCATGTTTACACAAGCAATCACACTAATATAAACACCATGTCACAGTTGTCACACACAACTATACACAGACACAATCAGACTGCAACACCACTGAAAGAACAATGAAACTATATTAATTGTATTTATGTATATAAAGTTTGTTTCCTTTATCAATGTCTTCTTCTTTTGTTACCTATAGAAACTACATTTTCCGTAGTCTTATACATATAAATTGTAGGGACCCATAACTTGGATCTTCAACTCCTCAACCACACACTAACCATACAAACAGGGTCCCTACAATAGAAACATGTGATGATGGATGGATAAAATGTCCCCGAAACACTGACCCCAAATGGTTTTAACATCAAATTAAACAATTCTCAAAACAAACAGAATGGACAGATCGGTTGACACATAACCTTCTAAATAAGCCGATGTCCAAGTTAAATATTTAATTTAAAAAGTCATGACTAATTTTAAACAAACCCCCAGGCCGTACCCAACGGGCAGTTGCTTTCCAGATGTTGTCCAAAAGTGGCGTCAGCTGGTCATAGGACGCACAGATAAGAAAAAGGACAACTAAAAAAGAAAAAAAAAATCTTGAATAACAAAAAATCCCACGTTCATTTTTTGCCGCCCTTTTTACGCCATATTAACTCTTTAAAAAAAAATCTGAAAAGTGTGTCTAAAGTCTTTTTTTAAAAAAAAAAAAACTTTTCTCCTGATGATAACCAATTAGTCGAAACTAGTCGAGAACAATTAAGAATGCAAAGTAATTACAAAGAAATAATATTCCTACAGTCCTAATACTTGTATTCATCTTTTATATATATATATAATGGGCCGGGTTAGCTCAGTCGGTAGAGCGCTCGGCTAGAAAACCACACGGTTCCTAGTTCGATACCGGTCCTCGCCAACTCAGCGTATGAGTAGCACAGGGATCTATGCGGTAAAGTAAGGAGCTGATGGTAGGTGTGGCGCTCCAGCTCAGACGCTAAAACAATCTCCTTGGTCTAGCGCTATTGAAAAGGGGATAGACTCCCTCGCTGACTGGCTAATACCGACTTTAGGCCGCCCCGTCGACTTTACTTTTTACTTTTATATATATATATATATATTTGGGAGAATATGTGCTTTTTAATTTTAGTCAGACCTAATTTTTGAAAGTTAATTCATTTATGTTTAATTAGGCGGGATTTAAACATAAATGAATTAACTTTCAAAAATTAGGTCTGACTAAAATTAAAAAGCACATAATTCTCCCAAATATACTGTCGGCTGAAAATAGCTAAAAGTTGTTTACATATATATATATATATATATATATATATATATATTATGTTCTCGGAAAAAAATGTTATTTTTTTTAACTTACATTTTTAAAATAAAAAAAAAAATAAAAAAATTTTTTCTGAGAACATTTTGCGGACCTTCTTTTTTATAAAGTATTGAATTTTCTCCCGTTGGAATCAGAACAACATTTTATATATATATATATATATATATATATATATATATATATATATATATATGTGTGTGTGTGTATTATGTTCTTGTGAACGTTGTTTGTTTGGTCTTTTTAAAGCATTGGAAATAAGAACAAAAACAAGAAAAACAGAACAAAAATCAGTTTTTTTTATATATTCAACCGTTGCTCTGTTTCTGGTTTAGTCTATTCCGATATTTCGGGTGAACCTTCACCATTTCTCAAGGTTATGTCCGACGGTCTGGAGAGAAAAAAATGCAATGTTGTATATGAGGGGAAAAAAGTGAAGGATTTGGCGTTTTTTTATATATATATTAATTTTCTTTCGAAATTGTGTGACGTAATTCATCCGAAATACGATCATGGTAATCGTTCGAAATGTTGCATGACTTTTCATATATATATATATATATATATATATATATATATATATATATATATATAATGATAACTATGAAAGTATATACATCGGTGCTACAACTTGAATTGGAAAAAGAGAATGTATAACCACAACGTTAAATTTACTAACAAAATTACGCTAATAGCACTACATTATCAAAATATGCTTGTAAAATAACAATACCATATTGCTTGAGACGTTCGAACACTCGCCTAACATAGTTAATGCGGTCTTTTTTCAGCTGAAATCCATGCAATAGATCTAGCACTTGATATCATCTCTGAAAATAACCACAAAAAATGTATCATCTTCTCAGACTCGCTCTCTGTCCTACTATCATTAAGAAATTAAAAAAATTAAAAAAAACTAGAAGACCCTTTCATCATTAAACTCCTGAATAGATTAAACTCGATGTCTAACTCTAGGAAGATTATGATATGCTGGATCCCAAGCCATATAGGAGTGAGGGGGAATGAAAGAGCTGACTCTGCAGCTAAATCGGCTCTAGATTTGATCCCCGACAAGTTCAAGATTCCATATACTGAATTAAAACCTAAAATTAATAGATTCCTTTATACAAAATGGCAACAACACGGGAATAACAACATCCACAATAAACTCTTCCTAATCAAACCCATTTTGAGAGACTGGAGACCAACTTTAAAAAGGTCTCGAAAGGAACAAGTCATTGACAAAACTAACGCACTCCTATATACTCAAACAAGAACAACAACCACAATGTGGAACATGTCAAACACCTTTGACAGTTAAACACTTATTCATGGAATGCAGTTTTTTTGCTCACATCAGAAACCATTATTTTAATGCAAATAATATGAAAGATCTATTTAAAAATGTCAACATGGAGGATATTCTGTCCTTTTTGAGAGAAATAAAATTATACCATAGAATATAGACATGAACTTAATCAATTACCATACAACATGATCTCCAATGGTGCTAACACATTGTTAAAACCAATTACTAAAAAGTATAAATATAAATACATAACATATATTACTTCCTAACTGTTAGGCATGACATAACCCCAGACGGGTTGATAGGCCGTTAAAATCAACCAACCAACTTTTTCTTGGGTATTCAATTTGTTTTAAAACCCAGTTCTTTTTCTTAAACACAGTAATTTCTATTTAACTCATAAATGGGACCCTAACAGGTACTACCACTTCGGGTCAGAGTGAACCTGGGAGCAATGGTGACGATGGGGTGCTCGACATTCTCCAGAACTGGAACCTCATCATCAGTTAGAGTTTAACGTCATAGCCAGGACATGCCGATGCAGGTATCTTTGGGGAACGAGAATGTATGGGTAAAAGAACCAAAGCTAGGCCATGTACTAAAACTTTTCATTCCCAATGAGACTTGCATCGGAACAAAAATAAAGAAAAAAGTTCGGCTTCGGTTTACCGTTACCAGGTTTTTAGACTCATCAGTCAGAATTTTTTTTAAAGTTTTAAATCGATAAATCTTAAAAAATCACCCCCACCCCGAAAAATATCTTTATGTAGTGATATATATATATATACAAATGCACAATAGCGCGCAAGAGATAATATCATTAGAATCGCATTTTACGTATAAATACCATTAGATTATAGAAACACCCGAAACTCATTTTTTAAAATCTATTTAACCCATAAATGGGACCCTAACCGGCACTACCACTCCGGGTCAGTGTTGACCAGGGGGTAATGGTGATGAAGGGATACTCCACACTCCCCAGAGCTCCAGAATTAGAACCTCATCACTAGATGCAGTCTAACGTCATACCCAGGACACCCGGTTGTACAGATATTTGGTGGCACACCCGGATATGAACAAGCTGAGTAAGATGTTGTTTTGAACAACTGCATATATGCAACTGGATTCATCTCAGGTTTCGTAACTGCCTATGGCGCCTTGTAGTCTCCGTATTCAAACCATGTGTTGGAATTGTTTGTTCATTAGTTGAAGAGGTAAAAACGAATGATATCTAAATTTATCATCAGTCGAAATTCAGCTTTAGCAGTTTTTAATTTGTCTGGCGTTAAGTCTTTTTACCTTCATTACAGTGTTGGGCCAGTAAAATGGTTATTCCTGTATATAGAGTGAGTGAGGGAGAGGCTCTGTGATTGGATATACCAATCACGTGATGAGCCCAGAGTTTTAGGCTCAATATCCAAAAGCCCAGGCAGATACCACGAGGCAGCGATTTGAAGGGCTCTAAGAAACCACCCTAAGATATCTTCTCCAACGTGCCGGTTGGTCCCTTAAACTCAACTTTATATACAGGAAGGACTTTATATTGTTGTAATAAATTGTTTGAATTAGAGGAAATATTAATTCCTTTCTTGTTGTTGTTAGTCTTAGAATCGAATGTTATACTAACACAATAACAGTCTTTCAGTTTCAGAATTTCTTGCATACGACCACGTCCACGCCGACAATTTCCATTGGTGGCGAAGTCACAATTGTCCAAATGACCAAAGCAAACATTTTTTAAATGTGCAGACGTGGGGTGTAATGGCTAGATCGATCCGAGGTCAAAAACATGACGAGGCTGTTCGCATTTCACATTTCTATTATTGGAAATTCCATAGTTAATTATCTCCCCCTGCCGCTAGGGGGCGAATCGCCAACATCGTATGTTGGCGCCAAAACCAAAAACTTCACTTATCGCAAAGCAGTTACTGGGGAGAGACGTAAAAACTAAAAGCTCTCATCACCAAGCCCAAAACACCACTTATCACGGACCACTCACTGAGGGTAGTCGCGTAAATAGCAGTCCCTAACTTCACTCATCACTTAGCCCAAAAACAGGGCTTACTTATCTACGGACCGTTGACCTGGACGGAGGCATATTTTCACAGCACACTTTCGAAGGCACATAAGTACACTATAGAAGGCTGAAGACCAAATAGTCTACTTGAAAAGGGCCCATTCACCGTCATTTAAAGAACTGTTAACCCGTCGAGAAGCTTCTAAAATAGCATCCCCCATAACTTATCACAGAACCGGTTACGAGGAAGAACGAGAAACGTTCGAAGAAACGTCCTATCAGCTTTCCAACAAGCAACAGAATACCATTGTTATGACCACTACTCCAAGAACTCTGCTCAACTCACAGATAAGTCTGGTAGCAAATACCAATAAAATTTGCAAAAATATTTATGTAATTTTTGTTAATACAAGTGTCTGCATTTACTTTCGTGTTTGTTCCTTCTTTGTCCGACAATTTGCCTACAACTACGGAGAAATAAGAGCTCCTTCGAAACCCGTAAATACTCTTACTATAACAGAAGCTAAGTATGCAAACAAAGAACTCAAGTAGACCTTTGTACAACCATGGGTATGCAGGTTTTCTCTACTTTACAACACTGTGTATATGATGAGCATGGTAAGCAACACTTCCAAGTCTCTTAGACACCGACCGTGTAGGGCAGTAGGTATAAAGTAAGTAAAGTTATCAGCGTGGGCTAAAGTCGGTATCACCCAGACAGCGAGGGAGTCTATCCTCTTTTCTCTAGCCCTAGACCAAAGAGATTGTTTTTGACGCCACACCGACCATCAGCTCTTCACTTTACGCACAGATCCCTGTGCTACTTATTATTGATGAGGGCTGGTATCGAACCAGAAATCTTGTGGTTCCTAGTCGGACGCTCTCTCGACTGAGCTAAACCGGTCCTATGTGTAGGTCAGTAATAAGACCGAACATTTGTAAAAAAAAAAAAAAATTAAATAATAAAAAAATCAGCACCCATTATGGCGCTGTTGACCCCATCAGCAGCAATAAAATTGCGGGTGTACGTTCTGCCATAAACCCAAGTCGAGCACCATACACTTCTCGTCGTAGGAAAATTTTACGGTCCTTTGAGTAAATATACAGGGGTAAGAACTTATGTTACATAATCATTAGATACCTAATGATTATGACACTAGTGTAGAATCATATTAGTGCAGCTGATGGCCTTGGGGTGAGTGACGGCGCTTGACCTCGATCTCACCTTGCGTTCTGGGGATAAACCGTGAGAAACGGAACCCCGATAGAAGCCCCTTCCGGTTTAAGGAGTAAGCAACTCAGTTAGTCAGTTAGAAGTTAGAAAGTAGCGGCGCGCATTGTCTGGTTGGGGATTACGAATAAAGTAACATCATCGTGAATCGAAGTCTTGTGTTTATTACTAAAAGCTAACAATGACACAGGGCTTCTGATAACAAGAAATCCCTAGCAACAGAAACCAGACCCGGAATCCTCAATAGAAGACCAGACGAGACCTTAGAAGATATACCAGACCAAGATAGATGATAGACGATCAGAAGCCGGCCAGAAGAATAGACGAACAGAGTAAGAAGTAGTAAGAAAGGTATATAACATATACCTATTTAGTGCCGGTAAAGAAGGCGCAATGCAACACTTAATCACCACCCATTGCTGAAAGTTGGGGGGCGATATCAGTGCACCCGGTTATTATCCTCGTACCCCACGTGTACAAAGTCAGGCACAAGGCCCTATTAACGTGGGACCACCTACAAGCCGAGACTCATTGGTGGCGGGTTTAAAAAATTGCGTCTACCCCCTCGGCATTCCCCCTCAAGGGGGCCCTCAGGCACTGGGCAATAAACCCAACCCTGCCCCTTTAAATCGAGGGGGCAGGTGTTGCTTGGGGGGATGGCCCCCTGGGATCGACGCTCGTAATTTTTACCCACGGGGTATAAGTACCAGACTCCAGAAACCTTATCGGTCACGTAAAAGTAGGCGACAATTGAAGCCGCCGTATCCTGTCGGATTAGGCTTATCTCAGTTTAGTTATTGGAGCATAGTGAAATACAATTCCCCAAATTATCTTCAAATGAATAAACCCTGAGTGTCCCTCATCTTCTCACAGATGAGTGTACAATGTACATTGTACAATACAAAATAAAATTAGATACAAAATCTTATCCTTTTCTTCTACGTAACAAAAGGCTACAAGAAATCAATGTCTCACAAAACAATTTTCAGCCCTGTCGGCTGCGGCTTTAGAATATACCGACTGTGCCTATGCAGAGGGGTAAGAACCCCGCCCCAAATGAGGCCGCCTGTTAGCCGTGGGTAGCGACCCGTGATGCTTAAGGACGTAATCCTGGTGGCTGAACATGACATGCAACACTCCACTTTCGCTCTTACTTCGACCACAGAAGGAACAGGGCTGGGTTTATTTTCCGGTGCCTGAAAAGAGAAATATCGACTGGATAGACGCAATTTTTACACTGACCGTGAGCTTCGGTTTGTACGTGGCTCCCACAATAATCGGACTGTTCATCTGACAGGGTGGGGAATCGGAAAATATCTACCCCAGAGCCTTATAACTGTCGAGTTATAAACCCAAGATTGAAGAAATAATTTCGTGGGAGAGGTTTATAAACCCTTGCCCCCCCCCTTCCACTTCGGAATCAGCTGCAGTCACTTTGAATTGACCAATCACTGACCTCCGAGGAAACTATCAGCAGGAGCCCTTTGAATTGACCAATCACAGACCCCTGAGGAAACTATCAGCAGGAGCCCTTGAATTGACCAATCACAGACCTCCGAAAACTATCAGCAGGAGCCCTTTGAATTGACCAATCACAGACCCCGAGGAAACTATCAGCAGGAGCCCTTTGAATTGACCAATCACAGAACTTCAGCGACCAATCACAGAGAAAACTATCAGCAGGAGCCCTTTGAATTGACCAATCACAGACCCCGAGAAAACTATCAGCAGGAGCCCTTTGAATTGACCAATCACAGACCCCCGAGGAAACTATCAGCAGGAGCCCTTTGAATTGACCAATCACAGACCCCCGAGGAAACTATCAGCAGGAGCCCTTTGAATTGACCAATCACAGACCCCCGAGGAAACTATCAGCAGGAGCTCTTTGAATTGACCAATCACAGACCCCCGAGAAAACTATCAGCAGGAGCCTTTGAATTGACCAATCACAGACCCCCGAGAAAACTATCAGCAGGAGCCCTTTGAATTGACCAATCACAGACCTCCGAGAAAACTATCAGCAGGAGCCCTTTGAATTGACCAATTACAGACCCCCGAGAAAACTATCAGCAGGAGCTCTTTCAATTGACCAATCACAGACTCGCTGTAGTTGGACAAATTTTACAAAGGGCCACAACTCTAAACTTGAAATTTTCTTTTTTTTTTCCTATCAAATTTCAAAAAAAAGGCTCAATGATCAGTCATGGTCAGGTAAGCTGGAAACCGTGAATTCCAAAGTGGAGAGCCAAACCGAGGTCTACGAGAAGAATATGTTCTGATCTTTCATTTTTTCATTTCAGGAATATTTAATGTCAAGTTGAATGATCTTTGAATTGATGTAAGCCATAAAATAATAATTATAAATCAGACCAAATTTAAGAGACTGCATATTTCACAACTTCAAAAAGGGTTCATCAGTTTCAAAAGGTTAATGAATAGTATTGCTTTTGTGTTGTGAATAAAGGCGGCCAATTACTCACACACAAAGAGAAGTAGGAGATATTAATAATAGTGAATAAGAGGCAAAGACAAATACTTGGTCATAGTATATTTATTCGATGGGGAACTCATTTAAATACTAAGACGCCATTTTGTCTGTCTAACAGTTAATTTATAAGACAGACGCAACCATTCTTTTACTGTCTAGAGGGGGGGGGTAGGTAATCCTATACAACAATTGCATTGTCTAAGGAAATAAAGTCTTGAATATCAGGACATTTCAGTCAGGAAACTTACACTAAAATTTTTGAATTGATGTGACCCATAAAAATGATTATAAATCTCAAAAAGGCTCCTCTAATTTTGATTTTGGTTTCGTTTCTTTGTTTAATGGCATTTCAACCTGCTTGGGTTTAAGTGAGGCCAAACCCGGAAAATATTGCATTTCCCCTAAAATAAAACAGGGCTCATATTAATGTTCACACTGAAATATAACACAAGGCCTTATTGTTATGTCTTATTCTTCATATATCGAAAAACGACATTAAGAAGTAGAAAATTACGAAATTTCCAAATAAACAAAAATTAGGAAAACTATCTACTTTTATTTATCATTAGAATGTTATTTTTCTCAAAAACTCATTAATTATAATTCATTAAAAAATGAACATATGAACATTTTAAAGGAGGACTTATTAAAATCATCCTGAAAAATTAAACTAGGTCTTATTTTGCAGGTATGTCTTATCTTTGGGGAAACGCGCTAACAGTCGAACTCGGCATCTCCCAGTCCAGTGTGGTTCGTCGCCTTCATCTGTGAGGATTTAAAAATACGAAAATAAAAAAAAAATAAAAATGAAATAAAAACAACAGAATTCCATGGGGCCTTGACCCGAAGAACCCCTTTCGCGCATGTCCGGGGCTGACTCCCTACCCCCAAAATAATACATCAGCCATTCGAACTTAGGCAGCAACTGAGTGTAGGCCGTTTCCTGGCCAGGGGTTATCCCCTCGCCACGACCGACTATGCCCTGTTCAGTAAAGCCTGAGTCATAAAACTGCCTCTTGCCTTTGTCTCTTTCCTCTTTCGTGCCTTTTCGTTCCTAAGTTTCATTTCAGCGCACCAGCCCACAAGAACAAATAACCAGCTTTTATTGGGGACAAGATACCAGTACCAACGAACATCACTATTTTCCATACATCACCTTGGCAATGTTGTAATATAATACATCACTAATAGAATACAGTTCTAACGGAATACGTATGATCAAACACCAAACTACTGATGCAGCAGTCATCAGCTTGTACCCTCAAGTAGATAAACGTATTTCCAGTTCCTTCATCGTCCAGGCTTCGTTGTTATTATAATGGAGATTCAGTCTGTAACCGAAACTACGTTACTGGTTAAGTCACAATGCCCTCAGGAATTGCGTAAGTTTAACAATGGGTATTTGATTTATAGTCAAAATCGTTAATACATAGAATAATAAATCTTATTTATTAACGATGTTTCTATTAAAGATGTGTCTCAATACAAGCCCATGTTATTAGTGCGTTTAACATCCTGCAATGTGCCTTATATATCACTAAGAAATAAAGGTTTATATAATATATGATGTGGTTTATTTGCATACTGGTTTTAACAAAACCGGGTTTAGTAGATAATTACTTGATGTTATTTGTAATATTATTGTTTTTATTTCTCTGAATGTTTGAGATGAGGCTTGATGATTAGTATTATCTGCGTTATTCGGACTATTGTCCCCATCTTCATTGTTATTTGTACAACGTTTCGGCCGATATACCCTCCGGTCTTCTTCAGGTATTTCTTGTCGGACTCGAGAACCTTCTTTTTCGAATTCGGGAACTTTCTTGTCGTATTCGGGAGCCATCACGAAACTTTGAAAGTGTTAGGTTCAAAGTTCCGTGATGGCTCCCGAATACGACAAGAAAGTTCCCGAGTTCGAAAAGAAGGTTACCGAGTCCAACAAGAAATACCTGAAGAAGGCCGGAGGGTATATCGGCCGAAACTTGAATGAAGATGGGGACAATAGTCCGAATAACGCAGATAATATTATTGTTTTTATTCTCCAATGTATTAAAATCAATCCTGAGAATGATTTTATATAGAAAGCAATTAATATGTGCTTAAAATAAGTGTAGTATTTTTATATGCGTTCTTATTTAATTCCTTTTACTCTTTCTAATTGAATATATCTAATTACATTAAAACTTAATTACTTACGCTCGGTGGCGGGGCGGGGTGGGGCGCAAATTCTTGATAGTTTACCTAATAATACTTAAGACAAAAGCATCCGGAGGTGCTGAATTATTCCTCGTGGCACCAAAATGTCGCAGAATTTTTCACTCACGCGTGTAAAAAAAGAAAAAGAAAAAAGTAAAGAATAATGTCGAAGGGAAACATGTGAAAAATGTCAGCGAAGAATCTAATTGTTATTTTGTTCTATCGGCGCATTTCCTGTTTGTGGCATTTGGGGGGGGGGGTGCAAACGCTCTACAAGGTGACACGTGATAGTTATTCAGAGAAAAAGAGAAATCACGCTGTTTCTTTCTGAATTCTTTTGTCTTCTGCAAATGATCGAGTCCTTTTAAAAAGAGAGAAGGAAGGAAAATGTTAGAGGTAAAAAAAAAAAAGGTATTTTCCACTCAATCGCTGTTACGATGATGGCGTCATAAATCAGCTTCAATATTTGTCCTTCACAAACAACGTTCAAGTTTCTCGAAACACCATTTATACACAGCGTTACATGTATCGTTCTTAATATATGAGTCAAAAGTTTTGCAAGATTTTGGTTGAATATTTTGGTAACGTCAAGCACAATTTGGGTGAA
>CM042163.1:3729395-3829395 GCA_023376005.1 Doryteuthis pealeii
TGAAGGTCCTTGGAGGTTTGGGTAGTATTATCTGCGTTATTCGGAACTATTGTCCCCATCTTCTCATTGGAGTTATCTCTTAAAATTAATTAGCAGTGGTTACACTTAATTTCTCTGACTGTTTGAGATGAAGGCAGCTCCTGACTTGTGGATTTAGATAGTGGTGTGATTTCTGTCTCGTTTATTAAGCACGTGCCAATATACTTATTATGCTTCCCATCTCTCTATTGTTATCTACAACTATTTCTCTGAATGCTTTGAGATGGAAGGGTTTGAATGATTAGTATTTCATATTCTGCGGTTATTAACGCGGTTGAATCCTCAACTAATTGTCCCCATCTTCATTGTTTTATCTTACACTAATTGTCTCTGTAGATAGTTTGAGATGAAGTGGGTTCGCAACGATCCATTTAGTTATTAAACTTCCCTGGCATATTTCTGGACTATTGTATTCCCTAGATATCCTAGATTGTATACATTGTTATTTGTACAGAATAATGTATAACGTTTGTGTCCACTGTTTAAATGACCCATCTATTCCGGACCTTCTCTGTACAAGACTCGTATTTTAGCCTTCTAACAAAAACACAAGAATTATGGTATTTATAAGATTCAGCCAAAATTCACACTTGTAATTTGAGTCCAGCATGGACACATGGCTCTAAGTGGATAAGGGTAGTTAAAGTGATTAGTAGACATGTTCTATATGTGACACTTATCTACTGGATTCGCAGGTTCAATCACCTTGAGTAGAGTGCCAGATAACATAAGAAAATAATTACATTAACATACGAACTCACTAACCATGGTAATCTCGCAGCCTATGGTTAGCGGAATAAAAGGACACCAAGGACTACACCCGACCGTGGACGAATAAAGGGTTAAGTTGGCTCCCGATTAGCGATAAGAAGTTCCCGAGCTTTGAAAAGAAGTTTCCGTATCCGGAATCCAACAAGAAATACTTAAGAAGAAGGCCAGAAGGGACCCTTATCAGCTCCGAAAAGCTTGTACAACATAAACAATGAAGATGAGGGACAATAGTCCAGAAATAACGCAGAAGTAATACTCAACAAATATATTGTATCATCCAAGTTAATTAAACAAGTAAAGTAAAGGAATTATATGATAACTTAAATAAAATTAGGACGCTGGCACCTGATTTTGGCACATCCCAGTTTGTAGTGTTGGCATGAGTCTGTTGGCTCTCATGTATTATGTAATAAATACATGGTCAAATAAATACAATGTAATAATTATTATGTAATGGTAAATACATGTCATAATACATGTAATAGTCTGTAATAATACATGTAATAATACATGTAATAATACATGTAATATACTGTAATCAATACATTGTCAATAATTACATGTAGATAATACATGATAATAACTTTGCTGTAACTAGTACATAGTACTAAATACATGTAATAATACATGTAATATTCTGGTAATAATACATGTAATATACAAATGTAAGCAACGTCATTTAAAATGACTTGGCTTGCATTAAATGACCCACAAAAAAGGGTTGTGCGCACAAAAGAACCGAACCAACCGTTTCTTTTATGTCTGTCTCTCTCTCTCTCCTCTACATCTCTCTACTAGTTTCAAGACTCTCAGACTACTGTTCACCTTGGATTTTAGCATTAGTAATACTCTGATCTCTCTCTGCTCTCTTCTTTTCTCTCTGCTCTCTGTCTCATCTCATACTGATCTCTCCTTCCCCACCTGTTATTCATCATCCGACTACTTCCCCGGGGGCTCAGCCTCAAGAGGAAATGTATTAACTGTATTTCAAGTTGATGGAAATTGGGGATTTACATAGAGACATGAAGACCTATATAACATCAAAACAGCTTTCTAGTTTTTAGTTAATTTTCTGGTTGAAGTAATTTGACGGTCAATTAGGGTTTCACTTGGGAAATGTTTTAACTAATCATTGGGATATTTACATACGCATTAGATGTTTTAGCTTACCCATTGGATGTATTCCTGGATGCTTTCATCAGTTTTTCATAATGCTTCCTGCCTATTTTCCACAGAATTTGCAATCATATATAGTCATCCTGTTTTGTAAAAAGGGAGCATCACATTAATAACAAAAAGGAAAAAAAAATTCAACAAAGTTTTGTCAGAAATTCCGTAGTGGAATTATTTTCCCCTGCCTTGCTAGAGGGCAAATCATCCAACATACGTATGTTTGGCGGCAAAACCAAAAATTTCTTCACTTATCACAGGAGCAAAACTACACTGAGGTTAGTCGGCGTAAATAGCGATCCCAAAGACTTAAACTTATCACAGGGAGTGCGTTACTTGGAGGAGGAGACGTTAAAAATAAGATGCTCTCATCACTTTAAGCCTAATAACAAGGCCATTTCAACTTCAATATTAGAAATAAAGCTCTATGGCTTAAATGGACGGCAAAAGGCAGTAAGAACTTTTTAAAAAGATCCCTTTGTTTTGCGTGATCATGGACTGCATACCAGACCATTCAAGTGATTCTATTCTTATAGGTGTATACGGTTCAGCCACCTCTAGTAAAAACACAGGTCAATATGTGTATCCAAGGTGAATGCGGACATGATTAAAATAATGCGCTATCTAGCACAAACCATTACTAATAACTAAGGACAACCACCACCATTGATCTGCTGTCACCACACCAGTAAGTTAATTCCAAAATGTTAGAATGGAGGGGCGAAAACTGACAAATTACAAATTATTTTGAATGATCCTTTATTAAATTCAGGACCATATGACGCTTTAGGACCATCCCCTTTTTTCAATTTCGATTCAATGGGGACATATTTTCCATTTACCAGCCATCAAAATCCGAGTTGATTTGTTTATCAGACAAATATTTGAGTTTTTTTATTTTTTTTAATTATAAACTAACCCCTAACGCCTAACCCTAACACCGGCAATTTTTGTAGCAGTGTAAAATGAGAAAATGTGGTCTCCCACGAGTCGAGATATAGTGAAGGGGATGCCTAAGGTTATATGGTTCCTAAATTCATAGTGAAATAAGGTAGCGATTAGACAATGGTAAAATGGCTAACCTGGTTCCTGACAGTTTTCTACTGCCTCTGAAGATCGCATAAGGCAACAAACTTGTCAGTAAACCAGGTCGAGCATGTTGACATTCCTTGTCCACATTCCTTAAAACTTAGTATATTAAATGCACTCTGTATTGAGTACTGTTTTATTAATACATCAAATCTAATCATCATAGTCAAACGCATTAGCATGGTATCTCATGACAAATCTCTCAGACCAACCTTCCCTATACTATTCAATATCATTGGACCCTGAGGTAGAGGGGGTCTTCTGTGCAGCAAACGGCGGATCCTCGCATGGTTAGTCAATGTAGGTCTTGGTGGAACGGCCCACATTTAGACATGCACATGAGTTGGCTTTCTACAGGAGAATGTCACTTCTACAGAGCGTCTGTCCTTGCTTCTCTCAACAGTCCTTGCATGTCCTAGTCCGTCCTTAGCACTCCAGATGGTTTTGTGAAGATGGGGGGGCAGGTGGCCATACAGCTTGTTTCCTTGTGGGGTGCTGTTTCCTGACTTGTTGCAAGACTAATATACGCAGCAATTTCTTGTGGGCGGTCCCATCCAGCTTATTCTCGAGGCACTTCTTAGGTTCCAAGTGGTTGCAGCATACAACAGTACTAATAATAACCACAGTGCGCTGGGAAAAATGTTCGCTTTAAGCATTGTCTGTGAGATCGGATTTCCATATGACTGATAATTTGTTTGTGGCTAGCCTATGCCTTTCCCTATTTCAATGTAATTAATATCGCTCACTGTGGATGAGAATATTACTACTAGGTATGTTATATCTATATATATATATATATAGCACGCATATTATCTATATGTTGTGTTTGTGTGTATATATATATAGATATATATTCAATATTGAGTCAGATATACCTATAACAGTTTCACATAGTAGCGTCTTCAGGGCAAGATCTGACTCTTGCCCTGATGGGCTACTAAGCGAAACTGTAGTTAGGTATATTTGATTCGTTAGGTTTAAACTTTATTATTTGCTCCTACTTAGGTATTGGCACTTTTACTTTTTTAGCTTTAGATAATCCCTGGAGAGTTAATATATATATTTTTGCATGCATATATAATTTTTTCTTTTTGGAGCCAAGTAATTATAGTATCAAACAATTAATTTTCGATTAGGTACGACTATCATAGGTCTTCTATTCATTTTTTGTTTTCCCTCAGGTTGATGTTTGGTAGTATATTTTTACAATCAAAACTATATGCCGGGGTTTTTTTTATTACCTGGCAAGGGTTTACCAAAGTTTGGTAATATAAATATATATTATTTATTTATATTTCTTGCTTGAAGGCAAAATTATAAATGCATGTATCGAATAAGAATTGCGATAATTATAGGAAAAATCAATCTTGAACAGTAAATCCCGCAAAGGATGGCTCGCCATGAGAAACACCGTACAGACTGTTTCGACATTATTAAAAGTCTCTTCAGCGATGTATACTAACAGGACTCCCTACCGACAGGAATCAAACCGGGACTTCACAGGCATAGTAATGAAGACCATAATCCGTTCGGAGGAGCTACGCATGTGAACTGTATGGGGCCTGAGGTCCGCCGGTACATAGCGATACAATCCCCTGCGAAATTAACCTTGTCAATGATGGATGATACTACTATTACACGGCCCCTGCATAGCAGGCTCAGTGGACGTTTTTTATTTAGTAAACAAACCCGGCCGTTAGCTTGCTTTCAGCGAAGTGAATGCCAGATTTTTGGCATGTTTGTTTTTTTTTTATAGAAGCAAGTTGAATAAATTATTATTTATATTTCTGCTTGAAAGGCAATTATAAATGCATGTATCGAATAAGATTCGATAATTATAGAAAATAATCTTGACAAGTAAATCCCGCAAAGGATGGCTCGCCATGGTAGAACACCGTACAGACTGTTCGACTTTATTAAGTCTCTTCAGCGATGTATACTAACGACTCCCCTCCGACAGGATCGAAACCGGGACTTCACAGGCATAGTCAGAGACCATATCCGTTCGGCCCGCCGGTACATAGTGAAGCAATCCCTGCGAAATTAACCTTGTCAATGATGTGATAACTACTATTACACGCCCCTGCCATAGCAGGCAAGTGGACGTTTTTATTTAGTAAACAAACCCGGCCGTTAACCTACTCTTTCTACTTTTCAAACATAAGGATCTTCAGGTTTAATCCACTGAATTAATCAAGATATTGATAAATTCAGTGGATTTAACCTGAAGATCCTTAGTGAAACTCGAGAGTAGGTTATTACTGTGTACCATTATAATAAGAAATTTTGCTCTTACTAACGTATTGAGCACTTTATATTTGTTATATCGCTGTCTTATCATTGTGAAACTTGTATCAACTAAACCATTTATCACTGGTAAGTCACCTTTTCATAATATATCATATATCGTGGAAAATGGACTCGAGTTCAATTCCTAGACGAAGCTGTTGGCATTTTCACATAGCGCTAATACCCATTGGGAAAGGTATGAATCCATATATTCTCCTCCAGCTATGGGTTAAATAGTAGGACAGACTGGGCCCTTCAGCCTTGGGTAGGTAACCAGTCTAGGAGAGGGATAACACTGAATTCAAAATTCCTGAGGTCGGTCGTTGATTTTGGGTTTTGTTGGCAACCCTTGATGCACCAATTCTTTCCTATCGACTGTGGCAAAAAGTGTGGATGGTCCAACACAAGCCTTCACCACTATAAAGAAATCACTGTGTGGATGTTCATTGTATGAAACTCTCATGCCGTCGAAATCGATGGGAGGGTCCAGCATATTTATATATATATATATTTATGAAGTAAATGGAAGTTAATCCAACAATATGAATTTAGTATTTTTAAGAAGAAACAAATGATGTTTGCTGACAGAATCTGTTTCGACCTTTTAATAAAGCGGTCTTCACCAAGAGCACATATGAAGGAAAAGACGTTAGATAGGAGGTACAAACAAACGCTAGTGTTTCGATGCTGGAATTTTTTTTTTAAATGCGTATTCTGTGTTTAAAATAAAATAAATTTTATTTTAAAAAATCAGAAGCATTATAATCCATAAGAAAAACTCAAAAGAGTTTGAATGTAAAAATATAATAAAAGAATTCAACCCAAATAAAAGAAGAAATAAAATAGAAAAAAAAAAAACAAAGAAAAAAGGAAAAAAGAAAAGAAAAGAAAAAAAAAACGAAAAAAGAAAAGAAAAGAAAAAAAAAAAGAGAGAAAAAAATAAAAAATAAAAACAAAAAAAAAAAATAAAGTATCAAAATGTTCATGATGTATTCCAGCTACAAAAAGTAAGTTAAAAAGTCCACAGGCACAATCTATCTATCTAAACTATATATCTCAGTCTGTTCATATCTATCTAATCTATCTATCTATCTATCTCAGTCTGTTCATAATCTATCTATCTATCTATCTATCTCGCAGTCTGTTCATATCTATCTATCTATCTATCTCAGTCTGTTCATATCTATCTTATCTTCTATCTCAGTTCTATCTATCTATCTATCTATCATATCTCTATCTATCTATCTATCTCAGTCTGTTCATATCTATCTATCTATCTATCTCAGTCTTTTCAATATCTATCTATCTATCTATCTATCTCAGTCTGTTCATATCTATCTATCTATCTATCTATCTCAGTCCTGTCATATCTATCTATCTATCTTCTATCTCAGTCTGTTCATATCTATCTATCTATATCAGTCTGTTCATATCTATCTATCATCTATCTCAGTCTGTTCATATCTATCTATCTATCTATCTCAGTCTGTATCTTCTATCTATCTATCTCAGTCTGTTATATTCTATCTATCTATCTATCTATCTCAGTCTGTTCATATCTATCTATCTTATCTATCTATCTATCTATCTGATCTAGTCTATCTATCTATCTATCTCAGTCTTTTCATATCTATCTATCTGAAGAAAGATGGAAAGTTTCAAGAATTTGTAGTTGTTGACAAATCAGTAATGCTGTAGATCATATTAGCCTCCAGTTATTTATGATGAAAGACCACTCTATTAAAAGGTCGAAACAGATTCTGTCAGCAAACTAATACACCATTTGTTTTTCTAAAAATGTTAAATTCATATATATATATATATATATATATATATATTAATATATATAATATATAGTAAATGGCCATAAATAAGCATCACCATCATCCGATAGTGTTTAGAATCAGAAAGATCATCAGTTAATGATGTATAAAATAAACTCTTTCTAGAAAACTCCAGATCAAACTGGAATCATGTTATCTAATAATACTGAAATTTATTGTGTACAGTGGTCAGGTGCACCCCAACTCATCAAAGTCGCATGTCTAGTACACAGAATAATGTATTAGTGTCAGGAACATGAATAGCATACAGTAATAATATACATGTAATGTGTACAGTGCTCAGGTGCACCACAACTCATCAAAGTCTCATGTCTAGTACATAGAATAATGTATTAGTGTCAGGAACATGAATAGCATACAGTAATAATATACATGTATGTGTACAGTGCTCAGGTGCACCACAACTCATCAAAGTCTCATGTCTAGTACATAGAATAATGTATTAGTGTCAGGAACATGAATAGCATACAGTAATAATATACATGTATGTGTACAGTGCTCAGGTGCACCACAACTCATCAAAGTCTCATGTCTAGTACACAGAATAATGTATTAGTGTCAGGAACATGAATAGCATACAGTAATAATATACATGTATGTGTACAGTGCTCAGGTGCACCACAACTCATCAAAGTCTCATGTCTAGTACATAGAATAATGTATTAGTGTCAGGAACATGAATAGCATACAGTAATAATATACATGTATGTGTACAGTGCTCAGGTGCACCACAACTCATCAAAGTCTCATGTCTAGTACATAGAATAATGTATTAGTGTCAGGAACATGAATAGCATACAGTAATAATATACATGTATGTGTACAGTGCTCAGGTGCACCACAACTCATCAAAGTCTCATGTCTAGTACACAGAATAATGTATTAGTGCCAGGAACATGAATAGCATACAGTAATATATACATGTATGTGTACAGTGCTCAGGTGCACCACAACTCATCAAAGTCTCATGTCTAGTACATAGAATAATGTATTAGTGTCAGGAACATGAATAGCATACAGTAATAATATACATGTATGTGTACAGTGCTCAGGTGCACCACAACTCATCAAAGTCTCATGTCTAGTACACAGAATAATGTATTAGTGTCAGGAACATGAATAGCATACAGTAATAATATACATGTATGTGTACAGTGCTCAGGTGCACCACAACTCATCAAAGTCTCATGTCTAGTACATAGAATAATGTATTAGTGTCAGGAACATGAATAGCATACAGTAATAATATACATGTATGTGTACAGTGCTCAGGTGCACCACAACTCATCAAAGTCTCATGTCTAGTACATAGAATAATGTATTAGTGTCAGGAACATGAATAGCATACAGTAATAATATACATGTATGTGTACAGTGCTCAGGTGCACCACAACTCATCAAAGTCTCATGTCTAGTACATAGAATAATGTATTAGTGTCAGGAACATGAATAGCATACAGTAATAATATACATGTATGTGTACAGTGCTCAGGTGCACCACAACTCATCAAAGTCTCATGTCTAGTACATAGAATAATGTATTAGTGTCAGGAACATGAATAGCATACAGTAATAATATACATGTATGTGTACAGTGCTCAGGTGCACCACAACTCATCAAAGTCTCATGTCTAGTACATAGAATAATGTATTAGTCAGGAACATGAATAGCATACAGTAATAATATACATGTATGTGTACAGTGCTCAGGTGCACCACAACTCATCAAAGTCTCATGTCTAGTACATAGAATAATGTATTAGTGTCAGGAACATGAATAGCATACAGTATATATACATGTATGTGTACAGTACCAGCTCAGGTGCACCACAACTCATCAAAGTCTCATGTCTAGTACATAGAATAATGTATTAGTGTCAGGAACATGAATAGCATACAGTAATAATATACATGTATGTGTACAGTGCTCAGGTGCACCACAACTCATCAAAGTCTCATGTCTAGTACATAGAATAATGTATTAGTGTCAGGAACATGAATACCTATGTACTAGACATGAGATGATGAGTTGTGGTGCACCTATGTACACATACATGTATATTATTACTGTATGCTATTCATGTTCCTGGCACTAATACATTATTCTGTGTACTAGACATGAGACTTTGATGAGTTGTGGTGCACCTGAGCACTGTACACATACATGTATATTATTACTGTATGCTATTCATGTTCCTGACACTAATACATTATTCTGTGTACTAGACATGAGACTTTGATGAGTTGTGGTGCACCTGAGCACTGTACACATACATGTATATTATTACTGTATGCTATTCATGTTCCTGCACTAATACATTATTCTGTGTACTAGACATGAGACTTTGATGAGTTGTGGTGCACCTGAGCACTGTACACATACATGTATATTATTACTGTATGCTATTCATGTTCCTGGCACTAATACATTATTCTATGTACTAGACATGAGACTTTGATGAGTTGTGGTGCACCTGAGCACTGTACACATACATGTATATTATTACTGTATGCTATTCATGTTCCTGACACTAATACATTATTCTATGTACTAGACATGAGACTTTGATGAGTTGTGGTGCACCTGAGCACTGTACACATACATGTATATTATTACTGTATGCTATTCATGTTCCTGACACTAATACATTATTCTATGTACTAGACATGAGACTTTGATGAGTTGTGGTGCACCTGAGCACTGTACACATACATGTATATTATTACTGTATGCTATTCATGTTCCTGACACTAATACATTATTCTATGTACTAGACATGAGACTTTGATGAGTTGTGGTGCACCTGAGCACTGTACACATACATGTATATTATTACTGTATGCTATTCATGTTCCTGCACTAATACATTATTCTGTGTACTAGACATGAGACTTTGATGAGTTGTGGTGCACCTGAGCACTGTACACATACATGTATATTATTACTGTATGCTATTCATGTTCCTGACACTAATACATTATTCTGTGTACTAGACATGAGACTTTGATGAGTTGTGGTGCACCTGAGCACTGTACACATACATGTATATTATTACTGTATGCTATTCATGTTCCTGGCACTAATACATTATTCTGTGTACTAGACATGAGACTTTGATGAGTTGTGGTGCACCTGAGCACTGTACACATACATGTATATTATTACTGTATGCTATTCATGTTCCTGGCACTAATACATTATTCTGTGTACTAGACATGAGACTTTGATGAGTTGTGGTGCACCTGAGCACTGTACACATACATGTATATTATTACTGTATGCTATTCATGTTCCTGACACTAATACATTATTCTATGTACTAGACATGAGACTTTGATGAGTTGTGGTGCACCTGAGCACTGTACACATACATGTATATTATTACTGTATGCTATTCATGTTCCTGGCACTAATACATTATTCTGTGTACTAGACATGAGACTTTGATGATTGTGGTGCACCTGAGCACTGTACACATACATGTATATTATTACTGTATGCTATTCATGTTCCTGACACTAATACATTATTCTGTGTACTAGACATGAGACTTTGATGAGTTGTGGTGCACCTGAGCACTGTACACATACATGTATATTATTACTGTATGCTATTCATGTTCCTGACACTAATACATTATTCTATGTACTAGACATGAGACTTTGATGAGTTGTGGTGCACCTGAGCACTGTACACATACATGTATATTATTACTGTATGCTATTCATGTTCCTGACACTAATATTATTCTATGTACTAGACATGAGACTTTGATGAGTTGTGGTGCACCTGAGCACTGTACACATACATGTATATTATTACTGTATGCTATTCATGTTCCTGACACTAATACATTATTCTGTGTACTAGACATGCGACTTTGATGAGTTGGGGTGCACCTGACCACTGTACACAATAAATTTCAGTATTATTAGATAACATGATTCCAGTTTGATCTGGAGTTTTCTAGAAAGATGTTTATTTTATACATCATTAACTGATGATCTTTCTGATTCTAAACACTATCGGATGATGGTGATGCTTATTTATGGCCATTACTATATATATATATATATATATATATATATATATATATATATGAATTTAACATTTTTAGAAAAAACAAATGGTGTTATTAGTTTGCTGACAGAATCTGTTTCGACCTTTTAATAGAGTGGTCTTCATCATAAATAACTGGAGGCTAATATGATCTACAGCATTACTGATTTGTCAACAACTACAAATTCTTGAAACTTTCCATCTTTCTTCAGATAGATAGATATGAAAAGACTGAGATAGATAGATAGATAGATAGATATGAACAGACTGAGATAGATAGATAGATAGATAGATATGAACAGACTAGATAGATAGATAGATAGATATGAACAGACTGAGATAGATAGATAGATAGATATGAACAGACTGAGATAGATAGATAGATAGATAGATATGAACAGACTGAGATAGATAGATAGATAGACTAGATAGATAGATATGAACAGACTGAATAGATAGATAGATAGATAGATATGAACAGACTGAGATAGATAGATAGATAGATAGATATGAACAGACTGAGATAGATAGATAGATAGATAGATATGAAAAGACTGAGATAGATAGATAGATAGATATGAACAGACTGATAGATAGATAGATAGATAGATATGAACAGACTGAGATAGATAGATAGATAGATATGAACAGACTGAGATAGATAGATAGATAGATATGAACAGACTGAGATAGATAGATAGATAGATATGAACAGACTGAGATAGATAGATAGATAGATAGATAGATATGAACAGACTGAGATAGATAGTTAGATAGATAGATTGTGCTGTGGACTTTTCACTTACTTTTTGTAGCTGGAATACATCATGAACATTTTTGATACTTTTTATTTTTTTTTTTTGTTTTTTTTTTTTATTTTTTTTTCTTTTTTTTTTTTTTTCTTTTCTTTTTCTTTTTTTTCGTTTTTTTTTTTCTTTTTTCTTTTCTTTTTTTTCCTTTTTTTTCTTTGTTTTTTTTTTTCTATTTTATTTCTTCTTTTATTTTGGGGTTGAAATTCTTTTTATATATTTTTACTTCAAACTCTTTTGAGTTTTTTCTTATGGATTATAATGCTTCTGATTTTTTAAAATAAAATTTATTTTATTTTAAACACAGAATACGCATTTAAAAAAAAAATTCCAGCATCGAACACTAGCGTTTGTTTGTACCTCCTATCTAACGTCTTTCCTTCATATGTTGCTCTTGGTGAAGACCGCTTTATTAAAAGGTCGAAACAGATTCTGTCAGCAAACATCATTTGTTTCTTCTAAAAATACTAAATTCATATTGTTGGATTAACTTCCATTTACTTCATAAATATATATATATATATATGCTGGACCCTCCCATCGATTTCGACGCATGAGAGTTCATACAATGAACATCCACACAGTGATTTCTTTATAGTGGTGAAGGCTTGTGTTGGACCATCCACACTTTTTGGCACAGTCGATAGGAAAGAATTGGTGCATCAAGGGTTGCCACAAACCCAATCAACGACCGACCTCAGGAATTTTGAATTCAGTGTTATCCCTCTCCTAGACTGGTTACCTACCCAAGGCTGAAGGGCCCAGTCTGTCCTACTATTTAACCCATAGCTGGAGGGAGAATATATGGATTCATACCTTTCCCAAGGGTATTAGCGCTATGTGAAATGCCAACAGCTTCGTCTAGGAATTGAACTCGAGTCCATTTTCCACGATATATGATATATATGAAAAAGGTGACTTACCAGTGAAATGGTTAGTTGATACAAGTTTCACAATGATAAGACAGCGATATAACAAATATAAAGTGCTCAATACGTTAGTAGAGCAAATTTCTTATTATAATGGTACACAGTAATAACCTACTCGAGTTTCACCATAAGGATCTTCAGGGTTAAATCCACTGAATTTATCAATATCTTGATTAATTCAGTGGATTTAAACCTGAAGATCCTTATGTTGAAAGTAGAAAGAGTAGGTTAACGGCCGGGTTTGTTTACTAAATAAAAACGTCCACTTGCCTGCTATGGCAGGGGCGTGTAATAGTAGTATCATCATCATTGACATTTGATTGTGTAAGAGGGTTATTTGGTCGTATGTGCCTGCTATGGCCGGACCGCTCGCTATGTCGGATATGGTTCTGACTATGCCTGTGAAGTCCCGGTTTTGATTCCTGTCGGAGGGGAGTCGTTAGTATACATCGCTGAAGAGACTTAATAAAGTCGAAACAGTCTGTACGGTGTTCTACATGGCGAGCCATCCTTTGCGGGATTTACTTGTCAAGATTATTTTCTATAATTATCGAATCTTATTCGATACATGCATTTATAATTGCCTTCAAGCAGAAATATAAATAATAATATATATATATATACCAAACTTGTTGGTAAACCCTTGCGGTAATAAAAAAACCCGGCATATAGTTTGATTGTAAAAATATACTACCAAACATCACCTGAGGAAAACAAAAAAGAAAGACCATGATAGTCGTACTAATCGAAAATAATTGGTTGATACTATAATACTTGGCCAAAAGAAAAAAATTATATATGCATGAAAAATATATATATAAATCTCCAGGATTATCTAAAGCTAAAAAGTAAAAAGTGCTCAATACCTAAGTAGAGCAAATAATAAAGTTAAACCTAACGAATCAGATATACCTACTACAGTTTCGCTTAGTAGCTCATCAGGGCAAAGAGTCAGATCTTTGCCCTGAAGAGCTACTATGTGAAACTGTTAGTAGGTATATCTGACTCAATATGAATATATATATATATATATATACACACAAACACACATATAGATAATATGGGTGCTATATATATATATATATATATATTAACATACCTAGGTAGTAATATCTCATCCACAGTGAGCGATATTAATACATGAATAGGAAAGGCATGGCTAGCCACAAACAAATTATCAGTCATATGGAAATCCGATCTCACAGACAAGCTAAAGCGACATTTCTTCCAGACTGTGGTTATATTAGTACTGTTGTATGGCTGCACCACTTGGAACCTAATGAAGTGCCTCGAGAATAAGCTGGATGGGACCTGCACAAGAATGCTGCGTGTAGTCTTGAACAAGTCATGGAAACAGCACCCCACAAGAAAGCAGCTGTATGGCCACCTGCCCCCCCATCTCACAAACCATCTGAGTAAGACGGACTAGGCATGCAGGACTGTTGGAGAAGCAAGGACGAGCTCGTAAGTGACATTCTCCTGTAGAAGCCAACTCATGGGCATGCTAATGTGGGCCGTCCACCAAGGACCTACATTGACTAACCATGCGAGGATGCCGGTTGCTGCACAGAAGACCCCCCTCCAGGGTCAATGAATGATATGATAGGGAAGGTTGGTGAGAGATTGTCATGGATATCCATGCTAATTGCGTGACATGATGATGATGATGATATAAACAGTACTCAATACAGAGCATTTATAACTAAGTTTAGGTAATGTGGACAAGGAGTCAACTGCGCCTGGTTACTGACAGTTTGTTGCCTATGCGATCTTCAGAGGCGAGAAACTGTCAGTGACCAGGTGCCATTTACACCATGTCTATGCTACCTTCACTATGAATTTAGGACCATATAACCTTAAGGCACCCCTTCCACTATCTCGACTCGTGGGGACACTTTTCTCATTTACACTGTAAAAATCCGGTTGTTAGGGGTTAGGGTTAGGGGTTAGTTTTATAATTAAAAAAAAAAAAACTCTAATAATTGTCTGTAAACAATCAACCGGATTTTGATGGTGTAAATGGAAAATATGTCCCCATGAATCGAAATTGCAAAAGGGGTGCCTAAAGGTCATATGGTCCTGAATTTAATAAAGATCATTCAAAATAATTTGGTAATTGTCAGTTTTCGCCCCTCCATTCTACATTTTGGGGTGACAGCAGATCAATGTGGGGTGTCCTTAGTTATTAGTAATGGTTTGTGCTAGGAAGGATATTTAATCATGTCCGCATTCACCATGGAGACACATATTGACCGTGGGTGGCGACCGATGACACCTAAGAATAGAATCCTTGATGGCTGAGCAGTCCATGACACGCAAAAAAAAGGGTAAAAAGTCTTACTTGCCTTTGGTCATTTAGCCATGGTTTACATTTCAATATTGAAGTGAAATGGCCTTGTTATTAGGCTAAGTGATGAGAGCATTTATTTTTACGTCTCTCCTCCAGTAACGACTCCCTGATAAGTTAAGTCTTGGGATCGCTATTTACGCGACTAACCTCAGTGAGTGCTCCGTGATAAGTGAAGAAATTTGGTTTTGGCGCCAACATACGATGTTGGTGATTTGCCCTCTAGCGGCAGGGGAAGATAATTCACTACGGAATTTCTGACAAAACTTTGTGAATTTTTTTTTCCTTTTGTTTATTATTGATGCTCCCTTTTTACAAACAGGTGACTATATTGATGAAATTCTGTGGAAATGGCAGGAAGATTATGAAAAACTGATGAAGCATCCAGGATACATCCAATGGTAAGTAAACATCTAATGGTATGTAAATATCCAATGATTAGTAAACATCCCAAGTGAACCCTAATTGACCGTAAATTACTTCAACCAGAAAATTTAACTAACTAGAAAGCTGTTTTGATGTTATTAGGTCTCATGTCTCATGTAAATCCCAATTTCCATCACTTGAAATACAGAATACATTTCCTCTTGTGAGCCCCCGGGGAGTAGTGGATAACAGGGGGGAAGAGAGAGAGAGAGAGAGAGAGAGAGAAAGAGAGAGAGAGAGAGAGAGGTTTACTAAGCAAAGATCCAAGGTGAACAGAGTCTGAGAGTCTTGAAATAGAGAGAGAGAGAGAGAGAGAGAGACAGACATAAAAGAAACGTTGGTTGGTTCTTTTGTGGCATATCAACCCTTTTCGGGTCATTTAATGCCAAGCCAAGTCATTTTAATATGACGTTGCTTACATGTATTATTACATGTATTATTACATTATTACAGAATATTACATGTATTATTACATGTATTATTACATGTATTATTACAGAATATTACATGTATTATTACATGTATTATTACATGTATTATTACAGAATATTACATGTATTATTACATGTATTATTACATAATATTACATGTATTATTACATGTATTATTACATAATACATGAGCCACAAGCTCATGCCACACTACAAACTGGGATTGCCAAATCAGGTTGTGGTAATTTAATTTAATTAATCTATAATTCCTTTATTTACTTGTTAATTAATGATTAAATAATTGTTAGTATTATCTGCGTTATTCGGACTATTGTCCCCATCTTCATTGTTATTTGTACAATGTTTCGGCTGATAGGCCCTCTGGCCTTCTTCAGGTATTTCTTGTTGGATTCGGGAACCTTCTTTTCAAACTCGGGAACTTTCTTATCGTAATCGGGAGCCAACTTAACCCTTTATTCTGTCCACGGGGGTATCCTGGTCTCATTCCGCTAACCATAGCTGGGGTAGGAGTTGTGTTAATTATTTTTCTATGTTACTGCCTCTACTCAGGATTGAACCTGGAATCCAGAGATAACTGTCACTTAGAACTGTCTTAACCTAACTACCTTATCCACTAAGCCATGTGTCCAACTGGACAATTCAGTGTGAATTTTGGGAACTTATAAACCTAATGTCTTGTTTTGGCTAGAAATACCTGAAGAAGGCCGGAGGGCATATCGGACAAAACGTTGTACAAATAACAATGAAAATGGGAACAATAGTCCGAATAATGCAGATAATACTAATCTTCAACCCTCATCTCAAACATTCAGAGAAATAGTGTAGATAACAATGAAGATGGGGACAATAGTCCGAATAACGCAGATAATACTAATCATCAAGCCTCATCTCAAGCATTCAGAGAAATAGTGTAGATAACAATGAAGATGGGGACAATAGTCCGAATAACGCAGATAATACTAATCATCAAGCCTCATCTCAAACATTCAGAGAAATAGTGTAGATAACAATGAAGATGGGGACAATAGTCCGAATAACGCAGATAATACTAATCATCAAGCCTCATCTCAAGCATTCAGAGAAATAGTGTAGATAACAATAAAGATGAGGACAATAGTCCGAATAACGCAGATAATACTAATCATCAAGCCTCATCTCAAACATTCAGAGAAATTGTGTAGATAACAATAAAGATGAGGACAATAGTCCGAATAACGCAGATAATACTAATCCTCAAGCCTCATCTCAAACATTCAGAGAAATAATAAACAATTGTTATTTTGTATGAGTCTTGATTTAAATATTGTTGTGTACAAAGACTGACAGGCCCTCCCTACCCTTGTTTTGTGAAAATGGACTCATCCATTGGCAATGAATAAAACAGTAATTGGCACAGCAAGAGCAGCAGCAGCTGTACGCTTGTCGTACTGATCTACTGTAAATGTCTAAAATATATTGTTAATGCAAATAGCTCATGTGATAAAACATTTTTTTTTCACTTGATCCATTTTCAATTGTTTCCTTGCAGTTTATAAACACTCATTGTAGTTTCTGATGCTGCTGCTAGTGGTGATGATGATTTGATTTCTGTAGGGGTGGTTGGTTTAAGTAGTCCAGAAATAACATTTTCTAGTACAGTCCAGAATAACATTTTCTAGTACAGTCCAGAAATGACATTTTCTAGTACAGTTCAGAAAAACATTTTCTAGTACAGTCCAGAAATGACATTTTCTAGTACAGTCCAGAAATGACATTTTCTAGTACAGTCCAGAAATACATTTTCTAGTCCAGTCCAGAAATAACATTTTCTAGTACAGTCCAGAAATGACATTTTCCATTTTCTAGTAGTCCAGTCCAGAAATGACATTTTCTAGTACAGTCCAGAAATGACATTTTCTAGTCATTTTCTAGTACAGTTCAGAAATACATTTTTAGTCCAGTCCAGAAATGACTTTTCTAGTCAGTCAGTCCAGAAATGACATTTTCTAGTCAGTCCAGGTCCAGTCCAGAAATGACATTTCTGGTCCAGTCCAGAAATGACATTTTTCTAGTCCAGTCCAGAAATGACATTTTTCTAGTCCAGTCCAGAAATGATATTTTCAATTACAGCCCATAAATATTTTCTAGTACAGTCTAGAAATAGCATTTTCAAGTACAGTTCAGAAATAATATTTTCAAGTACATTCTAGAAATTGTATTTTCAGTTAAAATCCTATGCTATCATGTGTATGGTTGTACTTTAAATTTCAATATTTGTTTGTTTTCTTCATTTTGTTTTCTTTCATCTCCAGGTTATTTCCAAATAAAGAACCTGGTATCAACCCTTATGCTTTTGTCTTAAAAGATCATGAAGCTGAGGTAAAAAAAAAAATTTTTTTTTATCTTATTTAATCCGTGTGTATGTGTACATGTAACCCATTTAATTTCAATGTGTTTGCATGTCAGTGTGGATGGAAAACCGTGATCAATCAATATATATATATATATATATATATATATATATATATTACTTCTCATATATATATATATATATAATATATATATGAGAAGTAAATACACAAACGATGTGTTTATGATATGGCTTTTTTTAGCCGACAATTTTTGGGAGAATATGTGCTTAATTGAAGTCGTACCTAATTTTGGAAGTTAATTAATTAATAATTAATTAATTAGGCGGGCATACCTATTTAAATGTAAGGCTAAACAAATCGAGAAAAATCAATCTCTGTATGTACATTTCGGCCTATTAGGCCTCATTAGCAGAGCTATAGATAGAAAGACCGCCTTGTGCGTGATTCGAAACCCGACTGTCAAGCTGACAGGCGAGTATCGTAACCCCTACACCAACCGGACTTTCTTAGATTTTTCGTTTTGTTTAGAAGTAGGTTTTTATTCCTCTTATAGTGACTTCTTGTACATGACAGTATGAGAAAGTAAATACACGCGTGGTGTGTTTATGATATGGCTTTTTTAGCCGACAATTTTTGGGAGAATATGTGCTTAATTGAAGTCGTACCTAATTTTGAAAGTTAATTAATTAATAATTAATTAATTAGGTGGGAATGCCTATTTAAATGTAAGGCTAAACAAATCGAGAAAAATCAATATATATATTGGTTAAGAGGTTGATTTAGAAGGCTATCTCAATGCAGGTGTAAAGAAAAAATAATAATACAGTAACAATGATGTTGTGTGTTAACCTGTATTTTATTCTTGAAATTTCGAGATAAAATCTCTTTTTCAAAAGATCACTGGAAGTGAAGTAGTCTAGTTATGGCATTTATTTTTAAATGATTTTTAAAAAATTTTTGTTGAAAATGATGGTATTTTTATATAACTGTATTCTCGTGTTGGATACAGTCATAACGTCACAACCAACACGCATTTTCATGGACACGCGCATGACAACATACGCGCAAAAGCAAAAAAAAATGCATTCACGTGAACATACACACATCATTGTTACCGTATTATTATTATTTTTTTCTTTACACCTGCATTGTGATAGCCTTCTAAATCAACCTCCTAACCAATATATACACAATGCTTCAAGCAAATTATAAAACTCTCTTATATATACTAGCAAATATATGCACCCTCCGGGTGCAAGTATATAAGTTTTAATGTAATAAGATATTGTATTAAATTAGAAAGGCCAATGAAACTAAATGAGAATGCAGATAAAAATATTTGAAACAGAGGTGGGTATAATCGAAAAATAGAACAACTGAAACTTACTCTTCCATCACTCTCGTCTTTCATTGTTATTTTTTCTAATTTAAGTATTTAGTTAAAAGAGGAAGTAAAGAATAAAATGACAGTTATTTTTTCTTGTTAATGGATTTCATTTAAGATTCATTGAAGAGATTTTTGCTTATATTCATTAAGATAAAACCAAACAGTTAGAAATCAATAATACTAAGCACATATTTATTAAATTCGATTTTTTTATATCAATATGCAAATTAGCCTTCCCCTTCACACTTAAACCGCTATTTTGTTGTATATATAAATATAATTGTATGTTGTTAGTATGTTGATATGGTTAACAGTATTAATAATGTAAAACAATTTTATCAATAATTGAGGTTTAAATAAAAAATAAATTCATAGTCAATGTGATGTCATAAACAAAGGGAATTGTGACTTGTTTAGTGATTTAGTTTCGGTTACAGACAGAAAAGCACACAATCTCCATTATAATAAGATATATATATATATGTGAAGAAAGGAAATGAATCCGACTGTATGTAGTATATTAAGAAAAATGAAAAAACACAGGTTTAAATGGGTTAAGTGGTGTGTTTATTGGCCGACGCTGCAGTGTTTCGATCTATTAATTAGATCATCTTCAGGGCATTTGTTGGTATATGGAAGGTGATAAGAAATTATTTATCACAGAATAATGAGAAAAGCGAGTGGTAGTCATTGTTATTCATCTGTTTAAAAATTTTTGAGGTTTGAAAAAAGGGGACGGTTATATATATATATATATATATATAGTTATTATAGTTATATATATATATATATATATATGATTTTATTTTTATGTAAACCTCAATTATTAATAAAATTGATTTACATTATTAATACTGTTGACCATATCTACATACAAATAACATGCAGTTGTATTTATATATACAACAAAACAGCGGTTTACAGTGTGAATGGGAAGGCTAATTTGCATATTGATCTTAAAAATTTGATTTTAATAAATATATGCTTAGTATTATTGATTTCTAATTGTTTGGTTTTATCTTATTGAATATGAGCAAAAATCTCTTCAATAAATCTTAAATGAAATCCCTTAACAAAAAGAAATAACTGTAATATTATTCTTTACTTCCTATTTTAACTAAATAGTTAAATTAGGAATAGGAGTAATTGAAAATGATGGAAGAGTTTCAAAGTTGTTCTATTTTTCAATCATACCCCCTCTGTTCCAAATCATGTTATCTGCATTTTTATTCAGTTTCATTGGCCTTTCTAATTTAATATGATATTTTATTATATTAAAACTTAAATACTTGCACCCGGAGGGTGCATATATTTGCTAGTACTATAAATAAACATATATATATAAACACACACACACATACATACACACTCACACACACACACACACACACACACATATATATGAGAAATCGTCGGGGCGGCCTAAAGTCGGTATCAGCCAGTCAGTGAGGGAGTCTATCCCCTTTTCAATGGCGCTAGACCAAGGAGATTGTTATGGCGTCTGAGGTGGAGCGCCACACCTACCATCAGCTCCTTACTTTACCGCACAGATCTCTGTGCTACTCAAACGCTGAGTTGGCGGGGACCGGTATTGAACTCGGAACGTTGTGGTTTCTAGCCGAACGCTCTACCGACTGAGCTAACCCGGCCCCATATATACTATGAATAAACATATATATATAAACACACACACACATACATACATACACACTCACACACACACACACACATATATATATATGAGAAATATATATATATATATATGGTTCATTTAATAAATTAGGTGAATTTTGCCTAAGGAGTTGGCAATAGGAATAACTGTCGACAGTTGCACATTTTTTCAAGGAAATCAATATTGTTGGACCCTTTTCACATCCTAGAATATTGTCAGCATGACCTTCTTTACTGATCATTGAGCCCAAAACTTTTCTTTTACCAGAGAGTCTGTTTCTACTCAGACTCGTAATTTTTAGCCCATTTGTATACATTTTTTAAATGAAATATGTGTTTCCGTACATATCACATATCCTTCTTTAAATTTCACATGGTTTGCATGTCACAGCCACTAAAATTTGATGACAGACCTCTGTTCAAGACTGAAGCAGTTTGTTTCATTTGCCGCCATTTTCAAAGTAAATTTTTTTGTGAGATTAAAGTCAGTATATGGAATCTTGAACTTATCCATCCCTTGGAATACATTTCGGACATGTTTTTCATTTACACCGTCAATATCTGGTTGTTTGTTAGGGGTTAGGGTTAGGGGTTAGTTTTACAATTTAAAAAGAAAAATCGTCTGTTAACAAACAACCGGATATTGACGGTGTAAATGGAAAACATGTCCTTCTGAATCGAGATCAAAAAAGGGGTGCCTAAAGGTCATATGGTCCTACTTTTCTTGTAATTTTGTTTTTTGTTTTGTTTTGACTTTTAAGGCCATAAAGAGTAATCCAGATTTACAAAAACGATTCCTTCGAGCCTTCGATATGATTTTGAATATGTATGGAATGAAACGTGAGCAAGATAAATTTCAGCTGAAAAATGAAAATGCAGATGTGTTGAAAAACCTAATCAGGTAAAGAATTTTCTTTTAAATCCAAAATTAAATACGAGGCTGAGTCAAAAAGTAATGCCATTTTGTTTTTTATGCCATAATTACCAACACAGGAACATGTATCCTACATAAGAATGAAGCTGGTCCTCTGTGGATCACATCCCTACTTCTCCACATAGGTGATTCAAAAAGTAATGCCATTTTGTTTAGGACAGGTATAATTACCAACACAGGAACATGTATCCTACATAAGAATGAAGCTGGTCCTTTGTGGATCACATTCCTACTTCTCCACATAGGTGATTCAAAAAGTAATGCCATTTTGTTTAGGACAGGTATAATTACCAACACAGGAACATGTATCATACATCAGAATGAAGTTTGTCCAGTATGGATCACATCCCTACTTCTCCACATAGGTGATTCAAAAAGTAATGCCATTTTGTTTAGGACAGGTATAATTACCAACACAGGAACATGTATCATACATCAAAATGAAGTTTGTCCAGTATGGATCACATCCCTCCTTTCCCACAGTCACCGCTTCTCTCAATATCAATGTTTCACCTTCAAATGAGAGGATGTATCCCTATTGTTGACTGTTCTTTGAGCCGCTTCTTCACTACAGATTTCATTTCCTTGTCACTGGAATAATGTCTTTATTGAAAAGAAAGAATGAAAGAGGGTTTGAGAGGCAAACATCATTGTTCTAATTGTACTCAGTTGAAACAGTTGAAAAATGTAATGGTTTATTTAATGATAAACAGGTTGGAGTGATTTCAGTTGATCAGTTAGATGCGATGGATATAAAATCTGAACAAAATTTCAGAAAAATTAAAGGCAGTCGGTGACATGGCCTGGATGATATATTATACTGCTCTTCCTCTATCTTAGTCTGATTTCTATATAAGATAATATTGCAAAAACACAGCATATTTCTCAGAAGCCTGCTATATAACTTAACAAAGCAATTTCTTTCTTAATGGAGTTATTTAATATGATAGTTTACTTAAAAAAATGCTTATGAAGTGAAAAAGAAAACAGGCAGCCAGAAAAATCGAAATTGAAAATAAATAACTAAATCTATTAATAATGGAGATTCGCTTCCGGTATTAAAGTCAACCAATTTTAAGTTATTCATAATTCACAAAAATATTCTCATAAAGAGTCATGACACTCAAATTTTGAGGGTTTTTTTTTTTGTCATCTGAACATTAGGTACATAGGTAATTTATGAGGAAGTGCGTCCCGGTCTCCTGCCTCAGAAATTGCTACCCGGTGACTATTAAAATAACGTCCCCAGCTATGTCGTCTCCATTTGTTCATATCTATCTATCTATCTATATTATTTTGTTTGTTTATCTATCTATCTCAGTCTATTCCAAACTATATATCCATCTTCATATCTAAACAAGAATTACGACAAATTACGATAAATAAACAAGAATTATGACAAATTTCTATAAATAAACAAGAATTACAACAAATTTCTATAAATAAACAAGAATTACAATATAAAACTTATTGCACACACACGCACAAACTGCTAAGGCATGCCTAATAATAAAAAAAAAAGGATAGACCAAATCTGGAATGATACTAAGACATTGTTGAACAGACACACACACACACACACACACACACAACACACACACACTTATTTTCCCAACCCTATTGCCCTTATGGCAAGCCCCAATCCCTTTTTATCATATGGGTGCTAGAAGGTGGTGACTGAGGGTCTACATGTCCTGGGAATGACGTTAAACTCTATCTGATGGTGAGGTTCCAGTTTTGGAGGTTTGGGGAATGTGGAACACCCATTCATCACCATTGCTCCCTGGTCCACTCTGACCCGGAGTGGTAGTACCTGTTAGGGTCCCATCTATGGGTTAAATAGAAAAATGTATTTATAAAAAAATTGTATTATCCATTAAGAATTGATTTCAAAACTTTATCGGCATTAAATGACCCACTGAGGTTGATATGCCGTAAAACAAAACAAACCAAACCAAAACACACACACTTACATATGCATGGACAGAGAATTTGGAAGATATCCCCAGGCATATAACAGAATGGACAGATCCTAGCAACAAGCTAACAGCTCCAGACTTAGCTTTCAGAAATCTTCTGAAGAAGGGATCTTTACCTCAAAATATTAAGAATAAATCAAAGGTAAACAAACAACATCATAATTATTTTTCTTTACACTTGAATTGTGATAGCCTTCAAAACCAACCACCAAACCAATATAAACACAAATGCTTCAAGCAAATTATAAAACTCTTTTTCTTTACACTTGAATTGTGATAGCCTTCAAAACCAACCACCAAACCAAATAAAACACAAATACTTCAAGCAAATTATAAAACTCTTTTTCTTTACACTTGAATTGTGATAGCCTTCAAAACCAACCACCAAACCAATATAAACACAAATACTTCAAGCAAATTATAAAACTCTTTTTTCTTACACTTGCATTGTGATAGCCTTCAAAACCAACCACCAAACCAATATAAACACAAATGCTTCAAGCAAATTATAAAACTCTTTTTTCTTTACACTTGCATTGTGATAGCCTTCAAAACCAACCACCAAACCAATATAAACAAAATGCTTCAAGAAAATTATAAAACTTTTTTTCTTTACACTTGCATTGTGATAGCCTTCAAAACCAACCACCAAACCAATATAAACACAAATGCTTCAAGCAAATTATAAAACTCTTTTTTCTTTACACTTGCATTGTGATAGCCTTCAAAACCAACCACCAAACCAATATAAACACAAATGCTTCAAGCAAATTATAAAACTCTTTTTCTTTACACTTGAATTGTGATAGCCTTCAAAACCAACCACCAAACCAATATAAACAAAATGCTTCAAGAAAATTATAAAACTTGTACAGGGTGATCCAGAAAAAACTGAACCAAATTATTTATTTATTTTCCCATTAAACTAAGTTATCTATCTATCAGCTGAAATCTATCAATTTTTTGTTTTTTGTTTTGTTCTTTTAGCCATGAGGCATCTGCTATGTTTATTACCAGAATCCTGAAAACACTTAAGGAATTCGGTCGCCCACATCTGATGGTGTCATGGCTGAAGTTTTTGGCGGACCTCATTTACAAACATAAAAAATTACCTGTCTCCTTCGAAAAAAGTTTCACAAGTTTTTGGTTGATGACTTTGAATATTAATGATCGGCAACATGTCATGAATTATTCTAACCAAATAAAGTCATAATTCAGAGTTTTCAGCAGAAATCTTCATGGAAACAATTATAGAATGATTCCTATTTTTATTACATTTAAAAAATAACGCTCATATTATTTCGAGATTACCAACTATATAAAAAAAAAAGCAATGGTGTTACACATAATTGAATAATATTAATATTAATATGAATAACTTAAAATTGGTTGACTTTAATATTTTTCTGATAGCATTTTTACATTCCTTCGTCAAAAATGCTTTTAAAATCAATTTCTAAGAGTAGGGAAGCTCTAGAACTCATTTTACAGACAAAAATAGATTATAGTCGCCATTTTTAGCGAAATTTGGAGAGATAAAAATTGACATAACTCCGCCAATTTTTTTGGAATTGGAAGCTCAAATTTTGGGGATTGTCTAACTTTAACATAATCAATACCTGAACAAAATTTCAGAAAAATTAAAGGCAGTCGGTGACATGGCCTGGATGATATATTATACTGCTCTTCCTCTATCTTAGTCTGATTTCTATATAAGATAATATTGCAAAAACACAGCATATTTCTCAGAAGCCTGCTATATAACTTAACAAAGCAATTTCTTTCTTAATGGAGTTATTTAATATGATAGTTTACTTAAAAAAATGCTTATGAAGTGAAAAAGAAAACAGGCAGCCAGAAAAATCGAAATTGAAAATAAATAACTAAATCTATTAATAATGGAGATTCGCTTCCGGTATTAAAGTCAACCAATTTTAAGTTATTCATAATTCACAAAAATATTCTCATAAAGAGTCATGACACTCAAATTTTGAGGGTTTTTTTTTTTGTCATCTGAACATTAGGTACATAGGTAATTTATGAGGAAGTGCGTCCCGGTCTCCTGCCTCAGAAATTGCTACCCGGTGACTATTAAAATAACGTCCCCAGCTATGTCGTCTCCATTTGTTCATATCTATCTATCTATCTATATTATTTTGTTTGTTTATCTATCTATCTCAGTCTATTCCAAACTATATATCCATCTTCATATCTAAACAAGAATTACGACAAATTACGATAAATAAACAAGAATTATGACAAATTTCTATAAATAAACAAGAATTACAACAAATTTCTATAAATAAACAAGAATAACAACAAATTTCTATAAATAAACAAAAATATTTGCAACTTAAGGGAATATATTGTATGTTACTCCCTGGTGAAAACCTTTGGAAATTGGCCCTTAAAGAGTTAAAGAAAAAAAAAGATTTCTCCAGTTTAATAGTGTTTCCTACACTGGTGTGTCTATATGTAGTAGTCCACAGTGAATATAAATTGATATTTTATTTTCTAACGGAATAAAAAGATTTTTGTTGAAAATTTTTTTTATGAAATCTTTTTTAAAAAAAGCAAAATTAACTTCATTTTTTTTCAGAATTTCTTTTTCTCCATGAATATAAACTCTGCATTGTTTGGAATTGGTTTTTAGCAAAAATTATTTTAATCTCTCAAAAATATTTGTTTTGAGGCTATTCAAAATGGAGGCTGAGAAGTGCAAGAAAATGCAAAATTTACAGAAGAATGTGTGATGTGCATTGTGGAAAAAGTTTTATTAAAAAAAATATTCACAGATTGTCGAAACCATGGGTTTGTCAGAAACAAAAGTCAGTTCATGGAGTAAAAATACTCTGACTCTCTGATAAAAAGAAAAAAAGTTCTAATGCCACAGTCAGTAAAGAAGGTCATGCTTTTGAGACATGAAAGTACACGTCAGTATTCATTTCCTTAAAAATGGTGCAATTCTTTACTCTTTAGGCAAAATTCATCTTCTTTATAGAATGACCCGTGTATATTTATTTTATTCTTTTTATAACTCCGCTTAAGAAATGTGACCTGGTTCGTATCCTGCTCGTGGCCAAACTACAATGACAATTATGAGAATATGAAGAAGCACTTTGTGAACAATTGGAGTTTTATTAAAATCTAATAATGGCGCAGCAAACATATTGCCTCGCAGCCTTTCAAGTCCACCGGATGGCATCAACTGATCTTCCCAGGAATCTTTTGTGGATGACGAAATAAGATTTCTTGTATTCTCTTCAAAGTTCTTGCAAGTCATTGATTTCATAGCGTAGATTTGCCCTTCAACCAACAACAAAGAAAAAGGGTGTTTAATCAAAGCTTCTGGCTTGGCCACTCATATCGGACGACGCCAGCATCAATTCATCTCCTCAGGAAATGCGACTCAGGCCATTCACGAACAACAATACCAAAATGCAGATAGACACCATCTTGATAAAAATTTTTAATTCCCAACCCTATTGCCCTTATGCAAGCCCCAACCCCTTTTTATCTATGGGTGTAGAAGGCGGTGGCTGCAAGGTCCACATGTCCGGATGACGTTAAACTCTATTCTGAGTGGTGAGGTTCCAGTTTTGAGGTTTGTTGAATGTGGAGCACCCTTCGATCACTATTTGCTCCCCTGGTCCACTCTGACACAGTGGACGGAGTTGTATACCTGTTAGGGTCCCATCTATGGTTAAATAGAAAAACATGAGTTTATAAACAAAAATGTTTATCATTAAGATGATTGATTTCAAAATTTTATGGCATTAAATGACCACTGAGAGGTGATTGCCGGTAAAACAAAACAAACCAAACCAACCAACAAAATGTTTTAAAATAAGATTTTTTGGATGTTTGTTTTTGAGAAGCATTGTTGAATAAAGTAAATATATTATTATTTTTATATTTTCGCTTGAAGGCATTCAATGAATGTATCCATAAATATTCGATACTTATAGAAAATAATCTTTGACAAGTGGAATCCCCGGCAAAGATTGTTCGGTGTGTAGAACATCGTACAGACTGTTTCGACTTTATTAAGTCTCATCAGCGTAGTTACTAACGATTTCCTCCGCAGGGAATTGAAACACCAGCGGACTTTCAGTTCCCTCCGACAGAAATCGAACTAAACATGCGTACAGACTGTTTCGACTTTATTAAGTCTCATCAGCGACGTATAACTAAACGATTTCCTCGACAGAAATTGGAAACCGGGACTCAGTTCCTCGACAGAACGAACCTGGACCTCAGTTAAAATAGTTTAAAAGGGAGTTACTTTTAATCACCCTGTATAAAGTTGGAATTTTTATGCTGAAAGAATTGTGCAATAAGTACACAATCAGAGGGAGGTAGAGCTGGACTTCAACTTTGGTGCACAAAATCCTAGTTTTTGAAAAAAAAAAAAAGTGTGGAGTGGTGAGATGAGAGAGAGAGAGAGAGAAGAGGAGAAGAGAGAGAGTAAGAAAAAGGTTTATTTATACGAATAAAACTAGCACCACCCTCTGTGAATTTATAATTCTAGGATATTATTCCATAAATCGTCCTGACATCCCTGCCCTAAACAAACGCTAAGGCAGTGCTTGCTAAAACATCCGACCCCTGCTACTTTATGAAAAATGTCTCAATTGTTTTTATTTTTTGAAGAACTCGGTCCGTAATTTATTTAAAGATTTGTGACAGTTGTTTTGAAAATTATAAATAAAATGGAAAATACCCAAAAATACTTTAAAGCTGGGGGTAAAGGTGTTGATAAAAAACCGAGGGTGGCTACTTTTAACAGCCTCAAATGACTAGAAAACTTATTTGTTGATTATAAATGCCTTCAATAACTGCTAAAATATATTTTAAAGAGTACAGGGTTAAAATATTTACGTTTACAATGTTTGAGCAAAAAAAAATATTGGGGCAAAATAGTTCGCTTTTCATATCACATTAACGTTTCGGAAAAAAGAACCTTTTCTCAAACAGCTAGGAGTCTAAGTCAGGGGTTAATTCTAAAATTTGGTTAAACACTGGAACTGTAAATTTCTAAGGATAAAAAAAAAATTCTCGTACATTTTTTGTTCAATGGAATTAGTACTTTTTCAATTGATTGGAGAAAAGCTTGAGAAAAAAAAAAAAAAAATCTTGCTGAGATCTTTAGAAAAAGAATAATGTTTATTTTTTTTATTTATTAAGAAATTGGTGAAATTCTTTTTTATGAAAAAAAAAAAGAAACTTTGATGTTTTGTGATTTGTTTAGTTAGAAATTTTGTATCTTTTTTTTTTGTCTGTCCTAATTGTTATATTTATATTGACGTTTTCACAAGTACCCAAATCGATACAATGTTGTATTATACCCTTTTCTTTCTTCTTACTCTGGTCGTAGTTTTGTATTCTGGCCCGGCTTGCTATTGCTTGTTCTCTTCTTGTCTGGTCTTTTCTATCGTGGCCTCGACGTCCTTCTGTGTGCTAGGTGGGGAGTAGTGTCTGTGTAGGTGAGCATCCTTATCTAGAGCCCTGCTGTCAAGTTAGTTTTTAGAATATATATACATAGACTTCGCTTTCACGTTGATGAGTTACTTTAGCGCTTTCCAACCCCAACTGCAGAAAAGATTGAGATGACTTATATAATGTTACTATCTTGTCTGGCATAACTTCTACTGACTTGAAACTTATACTATACGGTCACCTATAACCGGAGACGAGCGTCTTCATGCGTATCTCTGGTTCTCACGATCCATAACCGAAGAAGGGAGATGAGAGAGTAGAGTGTCGCACATCTCAATGCCATACAGCTGCACTAATCGCCATTATGATTTCTACACTATTGCCTATAATCATTAGGTTTCTAATGAATTGAGTACCATAATCTTGTACATGTTTCAGAATTCGTCCTTCACTTTTGCTCTAAATATCTCTGATAAATCTAAAAATGTTTCAACTTTACCATTGAACTACAAATATATGCACCCTCCGGGTGCAAGTATTAAGTTTTCGTAAATAAAATTCGTATTAAATTAGAAAGGCTATTGAAACTAATACATAAATGGACATAGAAAAATCTGAAAACGTACTCTTCCTCACTCTCGTCTTTGCATTTTATTTTTTCTAATTTAAGTATTTAGTTAAAAGAGGAAGTAAGAATAAAATGACAGTTATTTTTTCTTGTTAATGGATTTCATTTAAGATTCATTGAAAGAGAATTTTTGCTCTATTCATTAAAATAAAACCAAACAGTTAGAAATCAATAATACTAAGCACATTATTATTAAAATCCCGATTTTTATATCAATATGCAAATTAGCTTTCCCATTCACACACTTAAACCACTATTTTATTGTATATATAAATATAATTGCATGTTATTAGTATGTTAGATATGTTAACAGTATAATAATGTAAAACAATTTTAATAATAATTGAGTTTTAAATAAAATAAATCATTGAGAAGTGGCGTAAATCAACTAAGGGAATTGTGACTTGATAGTAATAGTTCGGTTACAGACAGAAAAACAAACAATCTCCATTATAATAAGATATACCTCAGCCACTGTATGCCACTTGTGTGCATACTTACAGGTCCACTCTGAGACGGAGTGGTAGTACCTGTTAGGGTACTATCTAAGGGCTAGATAGATTTAAAAAATGTGGTTAACATATGAGTTTTAAAAAAACATTGTGTTACATAATCTATGCGGGTTTGCATAAGATTATTGTCAATCCCTGTACATTCTGGGGATGACCCCTTCATACCAGGCAGGTCCTTCTATGGAAAATTACAGAAGCCCGCTAAATATGTGAAGTCACGTGGGACCTTTTTTAAGAGTCCCCAGTTTGCAGTTAGACGGAGCAGCGGCCATTTTATGCTCTGCCTAAAACTGGAACTCACGCGTGCTATGTTAGTCAGAATTATTAAGTTACATGAAATGTATAGTTATGGAATAAATAGTTTATATATTAATAATGTTCTTGTGGTTGATGAATGTCTTGGTAACAGACTAATAAATGAATCCAGGACGACCAGCCAGCAAGGAACATAGCAACAGAAGACCTTAGAAAATATACCAAGTCAAAAAGATAGAAATACCAAAGCCGGTCAGAAGAATAGATGTCCAAAGATATAGAAGCAATAAGAAGTAAAGAATGTAAGAAAGGGTATACAACTTATATCGATGTGGTACCGTGAAAACGTCAATTGATATTACCCAGCAAGAATGAATAAAATAAACAATCTTTGGCATAAATAACCCAACAAGGGTTGACATGCCATAAAATGTTTTTTAGGGCAGGAGTCCAAGATGATTTATATGTATATGCCAACTATTCCAAACAAATTCTACTATAATTCTAAATTTCTAATTGTGAATATTTTTTTTTTTTTTTAAATTATTTCTTTATTATTTTGTAGATATCATTATGATGTAACAATGTATGTTGAGTGCCGGCAATATAACAGAGAAATTACGTATTTCATCATTTGATTGCCAACACGAGACAATTGTTGATTTATATGCTGGTAGGAATTATTTTGATATTTTTGAAATTTAAAATTTTAATCAAAATACATCTACAAAAATTATCCCCTCCCCCTTTTAAGAAAGAGTGAAATAGAGTTAAATTAATTATACTTTTACATACTGAACTATTTCGCAATAGCTCTTGAGTAAACATATCAAACATTGTAATGAATTAAGTTTATTCATTACTGTGGTATAGTATATCCACAGGTCGCTGACTAGTTTTATCATCTGTAAACTCTTCTTCTTTGTTTTTTTAAAATATTTCATGTCATCCACTACACTGTCAAACATTTCTCATGGAGTGTAGAGTTTTCACCCCAATCAGAAAGAAATATTTCAATACAAATAATATGACGGATCTGTTTGAGAATACTGACATGGATAATTTTGTCCTTCTTGAGGGAAGTAGAAATACGTCGGAAATTTAATCGATAGAAACACAGTTCACAAATACATCGACAAAAATTACAGTAGAAGGGAGCTAAATTTTGTCTCACCCTTTATTAAATTTTTTTTATTATTTCAATATATTATTATTATTTTAATATTATCATATCTTTATTATAGCGCTAGACCAAGGAGATTGTTTTAGCATCTGGGGTGGGGCGCCACACTACTCAACAGCTTACTTTACCCGCACAGATCCTGTGCTACTCCATACGCGAGTTGGCAAGGGTCGGTATCAGATAAGACTAGGCTAACTTGTGGTTTCTAGCCGAATGCTACCGACTGAGCTAACCCGGCCCCATGGTCTAGCGCTATTGAAAAGGGATAGACTCCTGCGGCTGATGTGGCTGATACCGACTTTAGGTCCGCCTCGGTCGTACTACTTTACTTTATATCTTATTAAAACATGATATCATTGGTCTTCATAAGCTTTCCCTTTCGTTCAATCACTATATACTCTCTTGAGAATACTAACGTGTTGGTTATGTGATAGGTATTGTTTTTCTCAACACAAGTGTAAGTCATTACTGGTCAATCATAATTATAATGGCTAACAGAGACTTTCCATTTAACCTCCCCTCCGATTTGAATATTCAGCTTCAATAATCTAGCTACAGCTTCATCATAGTTCATAGGCTTACCTATGGTATTAGCGCTCAACATCACACACACCACTATATGTTCCACAACTTTTTCAGCTCCCTAGCAACATCCAATTATTTGTCTAAATTGTTTGCTTTCTTTCGTTTGCTTTTTAGTAGACAATCTTTGATGCTATTTCTCAATATAATGGTCCGCCCTGTCAGCTGGGCATTAGAAGCACTGACTGCACCTCTGCAGAGGGGTAAGACTGCGCCCAATGGGGCTACCTGTTGGCCGTGGGTGGCAACCCGTAATGCTTAAGGAATAGAATCCAAGTGGATGGCACTTCATGACTTGCCCTTGTGGCCCTATTCTTGAGCTAGACGGGCCGGTCGGAAGAGGCCCCTCCGAGTCATTCGGCTGGTCACGTCAAGCCCGTACCACCTATATGATTGTCCCAACCCTATTGCCCTTATGCGCAAGCCCCAACCATTTTATCATATGGGTCTAGAAGGCGGTGGTGCGGTGTCTACATTCCTGGAATGACGTTAAACTCTATCTGATGGTGAGGTTCCAGTTTTAAGAGGTTTGGGGAATGTGGAACACCCATTCATCACCATTGCTCCTGGTCCACTCTGACCCGGAGTGGTAGTACCTGTTAGGGTCCCATCTATGGTGTTAAATAGAAAAATGTATTTATAAAAAAATTGTATTATCCATTAAGAATTGATTATTCAAAAACTTTATTGGCATTAAATGACCCACTAGTGTAGTTGATATGCCGTAAACCAAACAAATCAAATAATGGTGCCAGTAAAAGATCTAATTTTTGATATCAGTATTCAGTATACTAACGACACAACTTCGCATAGATGAACAATTTAAAAAAACTGAAAAATTAACCTACCCTACTGTGCAACTGCTTTCTTGTGGGGTGCTGCTTTAAAAATTTCCTTTTTCCTTCTGAATTTTTTAGAATGAGGCTTTGATAATTAATATTATTTGTATTATTCAGGCTATTGTCCTCATAGGCTACAGGCCCAAAGGTCAATATGGCTCTAGATTTTTTGATTCCGTGACCAATTTTTGTGTGGAAAAAAAAAAGTGGCCAAATGATATGCCTATAGACTCTGAATATCATACTTTTTTCCCCAAGCGTAAATGTTGCAATTATTAAAGTTTTCCGTGGGTACCACCAATTTTCCCCATGAATATTTACCCCCACTATATCAACATAAATAAAACTTGCATAAAGGTTAATATTATCTTTAATTTTTTTATTCACTCGAAAGAAGAAAGTATAAACAAACTCCTAATATTTAAAAAAAAAAATTTTCGGCTTACAAAATAATGTGAAAATTATAAAGAAAAACAATGTTTACAGTTTTTGCCACCATTAAATCAATTGAAATTTAACTGTAGCCAAAAACAGACTACAAATTTTACGGGGAGAAATTGTGGTACCACACGGAAAACTTCAATATATATGCAACATTACGCTTGGGGAAAAAAAAGTTTATGACATTCAGAGAAGTCTATGAGGCATTCATTTGGCCGCCATTTTTTTCCCACCCTTTTTTTGGGAAATACTAAAAGTCAATCTTTTTCATCTTCGGAAACCTACCTATCATCTTCATTGTTATTTGTTACAACGTTTCGGCCGATGTTCCCTCTGGCCTTCTTCAGGTATTTCTTGTTGAACTTGTCAGAAATACCTGAAGAAGGCTGGAGGTTACATCGGCGAAATATATACAGATAACAATGAAGATGAGGTCAATAGTCCAAATAATACTAAATTTCCTTTTGTTTTAATTGTCATTGTTGTGTTGTGTCTTACAGGAATTTGGTTATTTTACTCTTCCCTATTTTGGTTCATGCAAGGGCCAGTATTGTTCATGCCTGTGAGTGGAATCCAGATGCTGTACATGCTTTAAAAGAAACCTCAAGTTAAATAATGTTGCAGATCGATGTATCATTCATTTGGTGATAAACAAAAAGGTAAGTAAATTTCAAATGACATTTTCAAACTCGTTCAGTGCGACATTTTCCAGCAACAACAATAAAAAACTGACTTTAAAATTGTGTTGTTGTATAGTCGTAGCGCGTCTTAATCTCATATAGATGTATACCAAATGGTTGTATACCTGATCTGGTCCTTTAGTTGCAATGAATGATTGCCTAATCCAAACAACTATTTTTACGGGGAAATCTCAACTGGCAAACGTCGTTAGTGCAAACCCAAATTAAGGTTTAAGGACTGCCTCAGGACACTCTGAAGAAACACTGCTATTGCTGTGTGGACTGGGAGAAGCTAACTTGTAAACAGACCTGGCTGGAGAGCAAACCATCTACCTGTCTGTGGAAGAATTTGAGTCCAACCGAATTAAACACCAAAAAATTGAAGCAGCTATTAGAAAGGGTAATTTTCAGCCCAGCAACATTCAAAGTGGAGAAGTTCCAACATGTAGTTATGTGGAAGAAGGATGTCTCTCCAGGCTGCCTGGTGAGTCATCTGAGAAACACAAGGATAGAGTGCCAAATGCTACTGGCACCTAACTATGATGATAAAAAAACCAAATCAAACAAAAAAAAAACAGGAATGGTCTTACTCGAACATGAGTTGACAGCCATTATTATACCTGCGTTGTATACCCATGGTTTATACCATTCTAGTTGAAGAATAGAATGTACTACGCATTACATCCTTTTCCTTCAACTTGAAATTAAAATCTCTCTCTCACAGTTTGTACTCACAAACAGGAAGAGAGGTCAACACAAGGTTTAACGGATGTCCACTCAAAATTCCTATATAAGAATGAATGTTTGGTTCTTATAATACATTAGAGGGCTCGAGAGTAACCTTCCAACATGAGGTGAATATATATATATATATATAATATATATATATATGTATATATATACACATAAATTAAATTTGGACAAAGAATTACAACATAATAAGATACAGTCTTTATTGTCTGAGCATGAGGAGAATGACATCATACATATAGATACAAAAATAGATACAGTACTATCGCAAGTATTCCGTCCCAGCCTCCTGCCTTAAATTCATTCATAGGGATGAGCTCAAAAACAAACCCACCTATGAATGAAGTCCTTAGCTGAAGTGGTACCTGCTGTACATGAAAAAATAATTTGTTGATTGAAGGCGTTTTTATTGACAATTTTTTTTTTTTTTTTTTTTTTTTTTTGGTGGTTTGAAGTCGTTAAAAGTAAGCCATATTTTTAAAGGTTAAATATTTACATTTACATTGTCGAAAAAAGACTGGGTGGTAAAATATCGCATCAACTTTTTGGGAAATATGCCTTAAGTGCTGGTTGTTTTTTTTATTGTGTTTTTTTTTTTTTTTTTTTTTTTCGATATTTTCAAAAATATAGCTACTTTTAACACCTTCAAACCATCTAAAATAATAATTTTGTCGATAAAAATGCCTTAATCGACAAATTTTTTTTTCATATACAATAGGCACCGCTTCAGCTAGGGAACTTCATTCATATGGTGGGTTTGTTTTTGAGCTATCACTTGTCAGGATTAGGGACCTTCATGGAACTTTGAAATTGAACTCTTTATGTTTATATACCTCTTTTATTCTTCTGGCCGGATCTGCTTTCTTCTATCTTCTAATGGTCTCGTCTGGTCTTTCTTATCTGGGGATTCGTCGGTCTGGTTCTGCTGGGGATCATTTCTTATCAGAAGCCTTGTGTCATTGTTAGCCTTTAGTAATAACAACAAGACTTCGATTTACCTTTGATGTTATTTTATTCAGGATCCCCAGGACCAGACAACGTGCGCGCTGAGAGTCACATCTTGCTAGCTTCAGTCCTAACTCTCAACTGACTACTACAACAGACGCGGGCAGTTTTTTCCATGTCCCTGCAATTCTGAGCTGAAAAATGTTTCCGAAAGTCATTTGCATTTTTATTTAGATTATTTATTTATTTTTTTCAGGTGTGTCCACATGGAGTTGCCTGCCGTGTCAATCTTGGCCTGCTTCCGAGTAGCAGGGAAGGTTGGCTTCCAGCCTGTCTGTCCCTCAAAAAGGTGAAATAGGTGGCACCCTTACACATCCACGGAGAATGTCACTTACAACACCCAGTAGCAAATGTGAAGATATCCGATGAAGTTGCAGAACCGTGCGGCTGAAGCTGCTCCGAATGTCCTGCTATCCTCCAAGGCCAAAACAAACTTTCCACATCTACCGTAATTTGAACCAATCATCACCTGGTAGTGGCGGGGGTACATCCAGCCATCCGTATCTTGCTAATGCGTTCATAAATACACCTCGGATGATCCCCATCTTCCCAATCAGGAAATGCCGACATTATCAAGGATTCTATCAGACGTGGATTATGAGAAGGCTCCTTCTTGCTCACACCGCCACGATTCCATGGGATTCCTGGGGCTGCGAGTGTGCAGCATCGATTCGTCACATCCTTGAGGAGCTTCACGCAAGCCGTGGCGACCATCGTAAAACACATTGAACACGTTAAGCCCTACGGTCCCCACATTGACCATTTAGTATTGGACCTGGATGCCGACCGTTTGAACGATTTGCTCTTAGTGGGGATCACATACTAGGGTTGTTGATTGGTGGGGTGGGGAACAGACTTGGAGGTTCCATTCCCAGTGCGGGTTGGTGAAGCTTGTTAACATGTAATTGCATCAGACTGGCGGTTAATTAATTAATCTATCTGAGGAGTAAGAAAAAATTGGGGATAAAATTTAATATTTTGTACTATGTGAATGCGTGTGTGCTTGTTTTCTGGTATGTAAATGTGTATATGTGTGTGTGTGCGGTGTGTGTGTGTGCATGTTATATGATGTGGTGTGTTTTAATGTGGTGCTATTCAAGATCAAAGAATATTTGGAGAAAATAAACAAAATTTGCTCAGAAAGTTTGTGTTTTGTTATTTCAAGAAATGGAACCTTTGACCTGTTGAAAAGAAATAGTTTCAGTTTGTTAATTTAAAACGAGATCAATTATTAAATTAAATTATTGAACCATAGATCAAACATGAAAAAAGTCACGAAACAACAGGATATACTTTCTTTTTGTCTCTCTCTCTCCTCTTTCTTTCTTGTCTCTCCATTCTCTCCCCCCTCTCTCTCTTATCTCTCCATTTCTCTCCCTCTCTCTCCCTCTCATCTCCATACCCCTCTCTCTCTCTTATCTCTCATCTTCTCTCTTCTCTCTCTTCTCATCTCTCTCTCTTCTCTCTTATCTCTATCTCTCATCTCTCCCCTCTCTCTCTCTCTTATCTTATCTCTTCAATTCTTCTCTTCTCTCTCTTATCTCTCATCTTCCCCCTCTCTCTCTCTCTATCTTCCATTCTCCTCTCTCTCTCTCTCATCTCCATTCTCCCCCATCTCTCTCTCCTTCATTCTCACCTCTCTTACTATTTCCTCCATTCTCTCCACTCTTCTCTCTTATCTCTCAATTCTTCCCCCTCCTCTCTCTCTCTCATACTCTCCATTCTTTCCCCCTCTCTCTCTCTCTCTTATCTCTCCTATTCTCTCCCCCCCCTCTCTCTATCTCTCCATTCTCTCCCCCCTCTCTCTTATTTCTCCATTCTCTCCCCTCTCTCTCTCTCTCTTATCTCTCAATTCTCTCCCCTTCTTCTCCTCTCTATCTCTCCATTCTCCCCTCTCTCTCATTCTCACTCTCTCTCCCCCACTCTCCTCTCGTTTCTTGTCTTTCATTATTTCATGCATCAGAAAATTTCCCAAGTAAAATAAAAACCTTAAAGCAAAAATCGTGACAACTATTTTCTGTACACTTTAGTAATTGACCTTATTTGACTGAGCTCGTATTTGGACAAGGTAAAACAAAAAATATTGCTTTTAATTTTTCTTCTTTGTTTTTATTTTTTGGTTTTACTTGTAAAAAATCTTCATCTTTTAGATTTTTATTGTTTTATTTTTTTTTATTTTTGGTTGAAACATTTCCCGAATTGTTCTGGAAGAGAAGAAAAACTTTAGTTTTTTTAATAAGATATTTTTTTTTGAAGGCAAATAATGCAAATTTTGTTGAAAAACATATTTATTTATTTTTTTTTTTCTTTTTTTTTTTCCTTTTTTTTTCCTCTTAATATTTTCGGGCAAGGCCCATCTTTAGAGAGTTGAAAAGTTTCCATCTGTGTTTGTAAACTCAACTGTGGTATTAATCCGTTGAATCTTCTAATGGAAATTTAAAAGTTTGGCAAAGATCGTAAAAAATCCGTAATTCTAGATATGGTGATGGCTAATAATCCCACAAGTTAAAAAAAAAAAACAACAAAAAAAAACCTAGCACAACAGAATATATTCCCTGGGGTTGGTGTGTTTATACAGAAGTCAAAATAATGTGTACTCAATCCATTTGTTTTTGTTTTACGGCATATCAACCACGAAGAAAAATCTTTTAAATCTCTTTTTCTTTGACGTGACCAGCCAAGTGATTAAAAGGGGGCCCATCCAGCGATTTATCAGAGGGAGCCCATCTAGCCTAATTAAGGTCCAAAGTGTTGCACCATTTATTTAATAACTCAGTTTAATTTGAAAAGTTTATTATTAACTATCAACAAACTGATCGACAAAGTTTGTTTTCATATTTTATACTTAGTTGGATGGATTTTATGGTATACCAAGTCATTGGTTATTTTATGCAAAGGCGTTTTTGTTTTATTCATTCTTGATGGATACTCAATTTCTTTTTAACTCAATTTTTTTAAAACACATTTTAAAAAATGTTTTTCTATTTAACCTATATTTGGACCCTAACAGGTACTACCACTACCATGGGAGTAATGGTGATGAAGGGGTACTCCACATTCCCTAGAGCTTCAGAATTGAAACCTCACCATCAGATAATTCAATGCCATACCCATATATGATAAAAAGCTTTGGGAGTTTGCCTTAAGAGCCATAGGGTTGATATTTTATACCTAGATTCCGGATTCCTATGTAAAAAAAAAAAAAAAAAAAGAAAAAAAAAAAAGAAAATCACAACAAAGAAAAAAAAAAGAGGAAAAAAACCCAAAAAAACAGTTTTCAATGCTTAGAACTGTAATTTGAGCTAAAGTTGTTTTTGTCTCCGTAATTGTTTACTACATTTTTTAAATTTTTTTTTTAACTTTTAATTAAATTTCCTAAATTGGAATGTCCACTTATGTGATGAAAGAAATAAGTTTGAAAATTCTGCCCGGACTTTCTAATTTTACCGGTGTTTTAATTAAATGTTTGAACAAATATCGAAAGGGTCCATTCAAAGGGTCCATACTCCATATGCATGCTACACTGGAATTGATTTTTATTTTGTAATTGATTGTCAAAAAAAAAAAAAAAAGATTATTAAATTAAAATGAAAATACCGAAAAAAAGCAACAACATTTTTTAGCGGAATGAAGGTGTTTTAATCAACAAATTACTTTTTTTTTTTTTTTTTTTAGTGGTTTAAAGGCATTAAAAGTAACCATATTTTTATTGACAAGTAAATGTAAATATTTAGCCCCCCCCCTTTAAATATTTTAAAGAGAGTGAGGGTTAAAATATTTATATTTACTTATCGAAAAAGAACTGGAGTGGGAGGCGTAAAATATTGCATTAGCTTTTCGAGTAAAACACTTAAAGGCTGCTTGGTTTTACAGCAGGCACCACTTCAGCTCGGGACTTTTAATGAGCTGGCACTGCTTAGCATTTTTTAAGGCCTGAGGCCAGACGCAATTCTGCGAAGAGCCCTGAAAAATCTAGTGAAGTGAGAATGATGGGACCAAATCTACCTGATACTAACCCATTCAAATACAAAGCACTGCGCATCTGATTGTTTTTTAGTAACAGCCAATCAGACGCGCGGTACCCCATACTTATATGGGATATATAACCAGGAACACTTTTCTCCGTACAGATTTACGAGGTTTAGATTAGGTAAGTCAACCCTTCTTTGATAATGATAAGAGAGGAATGATTTTAATGATTTGTGTTTACATTTTTTTCAAATTTTATTTTAGATTTTGTCTATATACCATATTGTACAATTTTTGATTTTATTTACCCCCTATTTTATTTTTTTTAACGTATTTACATGGTTTTAGCACTGTATGAAACAGCCATACCTTTTTACGTCGGTTAGAGTTTCAATAATCTTATCTCGGGGACTACTTCAGATTAAATTATTATCAAAAACAAAAGTTGAAAATACTTTGATAAATATGTCGTTTCAATTGTGTGTTACTAAAATTAGGATAACATATTTTATATTTACTGATAAACTTATAAATAAAGTAATGCGTTTACCCCACATACGATGTGTCAAAGATAATATAACTACTTAAAATAAAACTAAAAATAAAGAATACATTAGGGACTGGCAAACTGAGCCTAAGTATTTTTGACAAATGACTTTAGCCCCCCCAGAAAATAATTTACAAAAACAGGATTACATGATTTAATAAATTTTCAGTGTTTATTTATCGAAGAATGATCTTTATAAAGCATTATTTATTTTATTTCAAAACTTTCTCATTTTTTTCAGGTCACTTAATTTTGACCTCCCTTATGCTGGGGGCGTAAAATTGTTTCAAGTTGGTCCTTACCTGATACTAATTACAGTATAAATAAAGAGATAAAAGACCGAAGTTATGAATAGAAACAAAAAAATTTTTTTTACGGCGGCTTTTCTATGAGAAAATAAGTACCAAAAATCGAAAATAAAATGTAAAAAAATAATAAATAATTAATTTTTTGGAGATTTCTTTTTACTCATTTTGATAATTATTTAATTGGCTATTATTTATAAAAAGAAAAATTATACATTGATGTTTTTTCTGCTTAAAAAGGGAGGGGTACATTTTTCAATCGAGTTTTTTTCTCAAAACTTATTACTTTTGTCTAAAAAATAAGGTTTGCATTAAGTAGATATGTATTTTTAGAATCTGAAAATATAACATTTTAAACTTAACATAGGATTTTCATATTTTAAATGAATTTTATATATTCATTTTTCATAGCAAAAATACTAAATTGAAGTTTTGAAATAAAATACCTGATGCATTATAAAATTCATTAATTAATAAATCAATACTGAAAATTTCATTAAAATCGGATAATTACCTGATTTTTTTGTAAAAATTTTTTTTCATCCCAAATGTTACGTTAAAATTGTAAACAAGCGCCTAAAACCATTGAAAAACAGCCAAAATCGTGTCCTCCGCCCGGGAAATTCTGTCTTCTATGGCCTTCACTTTCGCTGCCTTATCTAGAGCAAGCCGTTGGCAATATTTGATAGTGAAGTCCTTAATCCTAAACTTAAGGTCACCCCACCATCTATTCCCATAACCGCCCAACTAACGCCCGCTTAATAAGTAAAGCCAACCTCTTACGGTAGTCACGTATCTCCAGTACGGAGGTATTTAACTTCCAGTAAGAGGCCAGTCTAGGCCTATCACTTAGGCGAAGAGTGACAGTAAGCATTTTATGGTCACTCTTCGCATACAAGTGGAACACAGGCAAGACATGTTGACGTCGACTTTTCTAACTAACACTCTGTCCAAATAAGTTTTGACAGAGGGCGTGTTACTTGTCCATGTCCACATCTCCCTCTGGATGATCCACACGATACTGTCGACCAAATCGAACTGGGCCATCAGATCGTGCAGGCTGCTTTCACATCCATCCGACCCTCTAGCTCCCCAACCCGACCGGTCTAATTTGGGATCAAGGATCGCATTCCAATCCATTAAAATCAACCGTCCCGGAAACGCCATGTACGGCCCTAACTGCCGAAAAAAGGATTTCTCTCCAACGGTATTAGGTGCATAAACCGCGATTACTCGGAATTTGCTGCTTGCTACGGCAGTATCGCCACAATCAGCCTGCCATCTGAGCCAGCATGAATAATGTCAGTCACGCCCCCAGACTGCTTTTAACTAACAGTGACACACCTCAACTGCGCGGGTGGCCGTATGCTGAATGGATCTCGTAGGTATCTCCACCCAGCACCCGGCCATCCGCACTTGAAACAAAGTGCGCTCCTGTACTGCGGCGACATCCACACCGAGAGTCCTGAGTTCTACAGACAAGCGGCTAGCGCTTGACTTGTCCCTCAGACCTCTCGCATTCAAGCTAGCAAGAAGAAGAGACATCTGTTACCTACTCCTTAATCAGTATCCACCACTGGCAGGAAATCTCTGGGCTAAGGAAGCCGATGGCATGGCAAGACTATCTCTACCCAACTCGTTGGTAATTGTATTGGTCCTGGCGATGCCGCCGACATCCAGGGGAAACTTAATTTTAATTGCCCTGTACAAAGAACCTCCCTTTGCATTTCTGTTTCAGTTTTTCAATTTTGGGATGCAGCCTGTTGACGAGAGTCAAGCCCGGGAAGCCCCTTCGCTGCCTCAATTGTTCGCCACAGGCTTTCTGCACGACCGCTGGCTTCCCGGGCAAAAGTTGTTACCAGGGGTGCATCCCTAAAGTTTAATGGATTGTTGATGTTCTTTCCCTCCACGGAGTGTAATTGCCAGAGTGGAGCCCACTGTCTTTTTGTTGTGGGTCCAGTATTTGTCTACCTGGTCTGGCTCCACTCTGCAAATGTTCTCCGGAAACAGGTTGCGTTTCCTACTCCGTGGAGGGCTGCTTTTTCTGCTGTTGGGCTTTTCTTCTTTCAGGTGACCTGGATGAGGATCTATTTCTCCTTCCTGTGACCTGGAAGTTGCTGGAGATTTTTGAGGTTGAGGGGGAGAGTGTTTGTGTTGTGTGTGTGTACTTTTTACAGGGCTGGATGAAGGATTGGGGGTTGGTAGTTTTTGGCTTTTCTGTGTGTGAGTGTGTAGTGGTTTCTACCACTGTGTTTGTGTTTGGTCCGAGGTCTGGGATTTTTTCTTTTTTCTACTGGTCATATTTTTCGACCAGTTCTCTCCTCTCTTTCAATTCTGCGCTTCACCACAGCCATGCCGGCCTCCAACAAGTCCATTGAGATGGCCACTTAAGCCGGTTTGCTGGGGGGTGCTTTTTGGGGTGTGGCCTTGGAGAAGGCCTCGGTGTTGCATTGGGAGAAGGCTTTTTATGGCGGGAGAGTCAGAAGTGGCTGAGGTATGGTTTTTTACTTTTTTTGTTACCTCGGACCCACCTTCTCCCGCCTCTGGATTGTTACATTCCACTGGAGTTGTTTCTGTTGCTGCATTCGTTGCTGCTGTGGGTGTCTTTTGGGGGCAGTTTCCGGAAGTGTGCCCATGTTGGCCACAGGACCAGCAGTGCGGCCTACGGCCTCCACCACCACCGTTATCTGTTGAGTATTGTACAGATATGTATCAGGGATGTCATAAAGGGCCTCCTTCTTTAGGTTGACCATGAAGGTGAACTCTCCGACTCTTACCCCTTTTTCGAGGGTGGTATTCATGGCTACAACGTCCCGTAGTTACTAAGTATGCCATGAGGCACTCGTCTGATATTGCTGCGGGGACATTGAACTAAGAGACTCTGGTTCTTCTCTTTCCCTGATACTCAGGTTGAAGTTTGGTGCCATTGTGGTGGAGGGCCCTGGTTGACAGCCTGACTGCTTCTGTTTTGCTGGGAGGAGGACATCCCAAGTGCCAAAACTCCGTCTGCTGATGTGTTCAGCGGGAATTTGGTAGGCTCTTAGGATGTCCAAAACCTTGTCCCTCTTGAGGCCGACCAGTCTTCTTGAGGCCGCCTCTGTGGATATGTAGGACAGGATCCGAGGCTCAAGATGTTCAGCTACCTGGGAAGTGTTTTAATTTTTGTCCCTTCCACCAGGTTTTTGTAAGTTTTTTCCCAATTGTCTTTGTGGAGCTGAGGATCCTGTCCTACATATCCACAGAGGCAGCTCAGAAGACTGGTCGGCCTCAAGAGGGACAAGGTTTTTGGACATCCTAAGAGCCTACCAAATTCCCGCTGAAGCACATCAGCAGAACCGGAGTTTTGGCACTTGGGAATGTCTCCTCCCCAGCAAAACAGAAGCATCAGGCTGGTCAACCAGGGCCCTCCACCACAATGGGCACCAAACTTCAACCTGAGTATCAGGGAAAGGAAGAACCAGAAGGTCTCTATGTTCAATGTCCCGCAAGGCAATATCAGACGAGTGCCTCATGGCAATACTTAGTAACTACGGGAACGTTGTAGCCATGAATACAACCTCGANTAAATGAATTGTTCATAATCTAATCTATCCTACTATCTAATCTATCTATCTATCACTGAAATCTATCGCTATCTATCTATCGAATCTATTCTATCTTATCTATCTATCAACTGAAATCTATCTATCTATCTATCTATCAACTGAAATCTATGCTATCTATCTATCTATCTATCTATTTACAACTTGAAATCTATCTATCTATCTATCTATGTAGTCTATCAACTAAATCTATCTATCTATCTATCTATATGATCTATCACTGAAATCTATCATCTATCTATTCTATGTATCTATCAACTGAAGATCTATCTATCTATCTATCTATCTATGCTATCTAGTATCTATCAACTGAAATCTATCTATCTATCTTATCTATGATCTATCAACTGAAATCTATCTATCTATCTATCTATGTATCTATCACTGAATCTATCTATCTATCTATCTATGTATCTATCAACTGAAATCTATCTATCTATCTATCTATCTATCTATCAACTGAAATCTATCTAATCTATTCTATCTATCTATCTATCTATCTATCAACTGAAATCTATCTATCTATCTATCTATATCAACTGTATAAATCTATCTAATCTATCTATCTATCTATCTATCTATCTATCAACTGAAATCTATTCTATCTATCTATCTATGTATCTATCAACTGAAATCTATCTATCTATCTATCTACTGTATCTATCAACTGAAATCTATCTATCTATCTATCTATGCTATCTATCACTGAAATCTATCTATCTTTATCTATCTATCAACGAATATCTATCTATCTATCTATCTTGTATCTATCACTGAAATCTATCTATCTATCTATCTATGTATCTATCAACATAAATCTATCTACTATCTATCTATTGTATCTATCAACTGAAATCTATCTATCTATCTATCTATCTATCTATCTATCTTTATCTTATTATGTATCTATCAACTGAAATCTATCTATCTATCTTATCTATCTATCAAACTGAAATCTATCTATCTATCTTATCTATCTATCTATAACTGAAATCTATCTAATCTATCTATCTATCTAGTCTATATCTATCTATCAACTGAAATCTATCTATCTATCTATCTATCTATCTATCTATCTATCTATCTATCAACTAAATCTATCTATCTATTATTCTATCTATCAACTGAAATCTCTATCTAATCTATCTACTTCTATCTATCAACTGAAATCTATCTATCTATCTATCTATGTATCTATCAACTGAAATCTATCTATCTATCTATCTATGTATCTATTCAACTGATCTACTATCTATCTATCTATCTAATCTATCTATCAACTGAAATCTTCTATCTATCTATCTATCTATCTATGTCTATCAATGAAATCTATCTATTCTAATCTATGTATCTATCAACTGAAATCTATCTATCTATCTATCTATCTATCTATTCAACTTGAATCTATCTATCTATCTATCTATCTATCTACTATCAACTGAAATCTATCTATACTATCTATCTATCTATCATCTATCAACTGTATATATCTATCTATCTATCACTGAATCTATCTATCTATCTATCAACTGCAAATCTATCTATCTATACTATCTATGAATTATCTACTATCAACTGAAATCTATCTATCTATCTATCTATCTATCTATCAACTGTAATCTATCTAATCTATCTATCTATCAACTGAAATCTATTCTATCTATCTATCTATCTATCTATGTCAACTGAATCTATCTATCTATCTATCTGTTCTATCTACTATCACTATCAACTGAAATCTATCTATTCTATCTATCTATCTATCAACTTGAAATCTATCTATCTAATCTATCTATACTAACTGAAATCTATCTAATCTATCTATCTATCTATCATATCTATCTATCAACTGAAATCATCTATCTATCTATCTATCTATCTATCTATCAAGAAATCTATATCTATCTACTATCTATCAACTGAAATCATCTATCTTATCTATCTATCTATCTATCTAACCTAGTCTTGTTCAGTATCTATCTATCTATCTATCCATCTATCCCAGTCTTTTCAATATCGATCTATCTATCTATCCCAGGTGTTCATATATTATCTATCTATCCATCAATCCCCAGTCTATCAAATCTATCTATCTATCTATCCCAGTGTGTTCAATATATCCATCCATCTATCTTCTATCTATCCATCTATCTATCACAGTCTGGGTCTATCTATCTATCTATCTGACTATCTACATCTTGTCTATCTATCTATCTTCTACAAGTCTTTCTCTATCTATCTATCTATCTATCAACCAAGTCTGTTTCTCTATCTATCTACTATCTATCTAACCAAGTCTGTTCTCTATCTTACTATCTACTATCTAACAGCGCTATCTATCATATCTAACAAGTCTGTATCTCTATCTATCTATCTATCTATCTAACCAAGTCTGTTCTCTACTCTATCGTATCTATCTATCTAACCAAGTCTGTTATCTATCTATCTATCTATCTATCTAACCAAGTCTATCTCTATCTATCTACTCTATCTATCTAATCTAACCAAGTCTTTCGTATCTATCTATCTATCTATCTATCTATCTATCTATCTAAACCAAAGTCTGCTTCAGTATCTATCTATCTATCTTCTATCTATCTATCTATCTATCTATCTAACCAAGTCTGACCTCAGTATCTAGTCTATCTATCATCTATCTATCTATCTATCTAACCAAGTCTGTTCAGTATCTATCTATCTATCTATCTTATCTATTCTAACCAAGTCTGTTCAGTATCTATCTATCTATCTATCTATCTATCTAATACAAGTCTGTTCATCTATCTATCTCTATCTATCTATCTAACCAAGTCTGTTCATCGTATCTATCTATCTATCTATCTAACCAAGTCTTTCTCTATCTATCTATTCTATCACTAACCAAGTCTGTCATATCTATTAATCTATCTATCTATCTATCTATCTAACAAGTCTGTTCAGTATATATCTATCTATCTATCTATCTATCTATCTAACCAAGTCTGTTCAGTATCTATCTATCTATCTATCTATCTATCTTAACCAAGTCTGTTCAGTACTATCTATCTATCTATCTATCTATCTAACCAAGTCTGTCAGTATCTATCTATCTACGTATCTATCTATCTATCTAACCAAGTCTGTTCAGTTTCTATCTATCTATTATCTATCTACTATCTAACCAAGTCTGTTCAGTATCTATCTAATCACTATCTATCTATTCTATCTATCTATCTATCTAACCAAGTCTGTCAGTATCTATCTATCTATCTATCATATCTATCTATCTATCCTAAACCAAGTTCTGTTCAAGTATCTATCTATCTATCTATACTATCTATCAACAAGTCTTGATTCAGTATCTATCTATCTATCTATCTATCTATCTATCTATCTATCTAAACAAGTCTGTTCAGTATCTATCTATCACTATCTATCTATCTATCAATCTATCTATCTAAAAAAAAAAAAAAAAAAAAAAAAAAAAAAAAAAAAAAAAAAAAAAAAAAAAAAAAAAAAAAAAAAAAAAAAAAAAAAAAAAAAAAAAAACCAAGTCTTTCAGTATCTATTCTATCTATCTATCTATCTAAATCTATCTATCTATCTATCTATCCAATCTGTTTCAGATCTATCTATCTATCTATCTATCTATCTATCTATCTAAACCAATCTATCAGTATCTATCTATCTATCTATCTTCTATCTATCTATCAGTATCTATCTAATCCTAATCTAGTTTTCAGTATCTATCTATCTATCTATCTAACAAGTTTTTCATATCTATCTATCTATCTATCTATCTATCAACCATATCTTTCAGTATCTATATCTATTATCTATCTATCTATCTATCTATCTAATCTAACAAGTCTGTCAATCTATCTATCTATCTATCTATCTATCTATCTAACCAATCTGATCTATCTTATCTATCTATCTATCTATCTAACCAAATCTGTTCATATCTATCTATCTATCTATCTATCTATCTATACCAATCTGTTCAGCTATCTATCATCTATCTATCTATCTATCTATCTATCTAACTCAATCTTTAGTATCTATATATCTATCTATCTATCTATCTATCTACAATCTGTAATCTATCTATCTATCTATCTATCTTTCTATCCATCTGTTCAATATCTATCTATCTATCTATCGTATCTATCTAACCTAGTCTGTATCTAGTATCTATCTATCTATCTATCTATCTATCTATCTAACCAAGTCTGTCTATCATCTATCTATCATCTATCTATCTAATCTATCTATCTATCTAACAATCTATCCATATCTATCTATCTATCTATCTATCTATCTAACAGTCTATCTCAGTAATCTATCTATCTATCTATCTATCTATTCAACCAAGTCTATTCATATCTATCTAATCTATCTATCTATCTATCTATCATCTATCTAACCAATCTGTTTCACTATCTATCTATCTATCTATCAACTGAAATCTATCTATCTATCTATCTATCATCTATCAATATCTATCTATCTATCTATCTATCTATTAACCTATCTTCAATATCTATCTATATCTATCTATCTATCTATCTATATTCTATCTATCTATCTATCTTCATCTACATCTATCTACATCTATCAGTATCTAATCTATCTATCTATCTATTATCTAACAAGTCTAGTTCATATCTATCTATCTATCTATCTATCTATCTAACCAATCTGTTCTATCTACTCTATTCTATCTATCTAACAAGTCTTCTATCAGTATCTATCTATCTATCTATCTATCTAATCCTATCTCTTCATATCTATCTATCTTATCTATCTAATCTAATCTATCTATCATCTTCTATCTATCTATCTTTATCTAAAGTCTGTTCATATCTACTATCTATTCTATAACTGAAATCTATCTATCTATCTATCTATCTATCTATCTACCAAGTCATCTTCAGTATCTATCTATCACTATCTATCTATCTATCTATCTATATCTACTCTATCTCAACTATCAAGTCTGTTCATATCTATCTATCTAGTTCTATCTATCTATCTATCTATCTATCTATCCAAGTCTATTCAGTATCTATCTAAAATCTTTATCATCTACTATCTATCTATCTATCTAAACCAAGTCTGTTCAGTATCTTATCTATCTATCTATCTATCTATCTATCATAACCAAGTCTGTTCAGTATCTATCTATCTATCTATCTATCTAACAAGTTGTTCAAGTATCTATCTATCTATCTATCTATCTAACCAAGTCTGTCTATATCTATCTATCTATCTATCTATCTATCTATCTATCTTAACCAAGCTCTATTCATATCTATCTATCTATCATCTATCTATCTATCTATCTATCTAACCAAGTCTTTTCACTATCATCTATCATCTATTATCGTAACCAAGTCTGTTCAGTATCTATCTATCTATCTATCTATCTATCTATCTAACCAAGTCTGTTCAGTATCTATCTATCTATCTATCTATCTTATCTATCTATCTATCTAACCAAGTCTGTTCAGTATCTATTATCTATACTATCTATCTATCTATCTATCTAACCAAGTCTGTTCAGTATCTATCTATCTATCTATCTATCTAACCAAGTTCTTCAGTATCTATATCTATTATCTATCTATCTAACAAGCTTTCATCTATCTATCTATCTATCTATTAACCAAGTCTGTTCAGTATCTTATCTATCTATCTATCTATCTATCTAACCAAGTCTGTTCATATCTATCTATCTATCTATCTATCTAACCAAGTCTGTTCAGTATCTATCTATCTATCTATCTATCTATCTATCATAACCAAGTCTTGGTTCATATCTATCTATCTATCTATCTAACCAAGTCTGTTCGTTCTATCTATCTATCTATCTATCTAACCAGTCTGTTCAGTATCTATCTATCTATCTATTATCTATCTACCAAGTCTGTCAGTATCATCTATCTATCTATCTATCTATCTATCTAACCAGTCTGTTCAGTATCTATCTATCATTTATCTAATCTAACCTATCTGTTCATATCTATCTATCTATCTAACCAAGTCTGATTCATTATCTATCTTCTATCTATTAACCAAGTCTGTCTCATAATCTATCTATCTATCTATCTTCTATCTAACCAAGTTGTTCAATCTATCTAATCTATCTATCTAACCAAGTCTGTTCAGTATCTATCTATCTATCTATCTATCTATACTAACCAAGTCTGTTCTAGTATCTATCTATCTATCTATCTATCTATCTAACCAAGTCTGTTCAGTATCTATCTATCTATCTATCTATCTAACCAGTCTTCAGTATCTATCTATCTATCTATCTATCTATCTTATCTAACCAAGTCTGTTTCAGTATCTATCTATCCTATCTATCTATCTATCTAACCAAGTCTGTTCAGTATCTATCTATCTATCATTATCTAACCAAGTCTGTCTATCATCTATCTACTACTATCTATCTATCTAACCAAGTCTGTTCAGTATCTATATCTATCTATCTATCTATCTACAGTCTTTTCTATCTATCTATCTCTATCTAACCAAGTCGATTTCATATCTATCTATCTATCTATCTATCTAACCAAGTCTGTTCAGTATCTATCTATCTATCTATCTATCTATCTAACAAGTCTGTCAGTATCTCTATCTATCATCTATCTATTATCTATCTATCTACAGTCTGTTCAGTATCTATCTAACTACTACAGTCTGTTCAGTATCTTCATCTATCCTATCTATCTATCTAACCAAGTCTGTTCAGTATCTATCTATTATCTATCTACTATCTAACCAAGTCTGTTCATTATCTATCTATCTATCTATCTATCATCTAATCTAACAAGTCTGGTTATCTATCTATATAATCTATCTATCTATCTATCTAACCAAGTCTGTTCAGTATCTATCTATCTATCTATTCTATCTATCTAACCAAGTTTGTTTCAGTATCTATCTCTAATTCTATTCTATCTATCTATCTATCTATCAACCAAGTCTGTTCAGTATCTATCTATCTATCTATCTATCTTATCTATCTAACCAAGTCTGTTCAATATCTATCTATCTATCTATCTATCTATCTAACCAAGTCTGTTCAGTATCTATCTATCTATCTATCTATCTTATCTAACCAAGTCTGTTCAGTATCTATCTATCTATCTATCTATCATATATCTAACCAAAGTCTGTCAGTATCTATCTATCTATTATCTATCTATCTATCTATCTATCTAACCAAGTCTGTTCAGTATCTATCTATCTATCTATCTATCTATCTATCTATCTATCTAACCAAGTCTCGTATCATACTATCTGATCTATCTATCTATCTATCTATCTATCTATCTAACCCAAGGTTCTAGTTCATATCTTATCTATCTATCTATCTATCTCAATCATATCTATCTATCATTCTAACCAGTCTGTTCCAGTATCTATCTATCATCTACTATCTATCTAACCAAGTCTGTTCAGTATTATCTATCTATCTATCTATCTATCTATTCCCAGGCTGTTCATATCTATTCTATCTATCTATCTATCTTCATATCTCATCTATCATATCTATCTTATCTAACCAAGTCTTTCAGTATCTATCTATCTATCCATCTGTTCAACTATCTATCTATCTATCTATCTATCTATCTATCTATCTAACCAAGTCTGTTCTAGATTATCTATCTATCTATCTATCTATCTAACCAAGTCTGTTTCATGTATCTATCTATCTATCTATCTATCTAACCAAGTCTGTCTCAGTCTATTATCTATCTATCTATCTATCTATCTATCTAACCAATCTGTTCAGTATCTATCTATCTATCTATCTATCTATCTGGATCTATTGATCTATTCTATCCAAGTCTGTTCATATATCTATCTATCTATCTACTATCTATCTATCTATCATCTAACCAAGTCTGTTCAGTATCTATCTATCTATCTATCTATCTAACCAAGTTCGTTCAGTATCTATCTATCTATCTATCTATCTAACCAAGTCTGTTCAGTAATCTATCTATCTATCTATCTATCTATTATCTATCTATCTACCAAGTCTGTTCATCAATCTACCATCTATATCTATCTATCTATCTAACCCAAGCTCTAGACTACATTACTATCTAACCACTTTCAGTATCTTATCTTATCTGATTTCTATACCTATCTATCTATCTATATCTATCTATCTATCACCTAGTCTGTTCAAATCATTATCGTATCTACGTCTATCTAACCATGTCTGTTCGTATTATCTATCTATCTATCTATCTATCCTTAGTCTATTCAATACTATCTATCTATCTTATCTTATCTATTCCCGTCTATTCAATATCTACTATTCTTGTGCCAGTTCCATCAGCTTATTCTCAATTTTGCCTATTTTCAGTGTCCAAGTGCAACCATTATAGCAGCACAGATGCAGACTACGCTGATGACCTTGCACTTCTGCAGAAGTACACCAGCACAAGTCGAGTTACTACTGCATAGCTTGGAGATGGCAGCAAGAATACGGCCTCTGTGTTAACTCCGATAAATCTCTTGTTCATGTGTTAAAAAAAAAAGGAGAATCTCCACACTCTAAAGCCAGTAGAACAATTCAGCATACCTAGGTACAATATCTCATCACAGAAAGCAATGTTAACATTCCTCAGATAATGATGATATATATTTACCCAACCCTCCGCACGGCAGGATATGACACAAGGTTCAATTTCTAAGCATAGTTTAACAGATTTGAATTCAGAGTTTTCCTTCTCAGACCGTTCCTAACCAAGTTAAAGAAGCTCAGTCTGACCTATGTATTTACATATAGCTGGAGGAGAATAGATAGAGCATACCTTTCCAAGGATATTAGCTAATGAATGATTATCACTGGAAACTGCGGTCAGACAATCATTTCCACAGTGATTAACCATATTACACCATGATGATGTTATAACTAGCAGGACCTGGTGGATATACCACAGTATGAATAACTTAATTATTACCATGTTTGATATGTTTACTTAAATCTATTTGATACAATATTCCAATACTAGCAGACTGTGGGATAACCCCACAGGTTATGATAATTTATTATACAATGCTTGATATGTTTACTTAAATTATTGCTAATACTTCAATTACTAGCAGGACCTGTGGATATACTACAATCAGACCTGGGACACAGTGCAAACAATGGATCACTGACGGGCAACTGAAGCTGGCTGTGGACAAATGCACCACCATGCATTCTTGGAGGAAAAATCCATCATACATATACTCCCTCCAAACACTAATATCAAGGAATCTTCTTGCGAACGTGATCCTGGGTATTACTCCCAAGCAATGGATTTTACGTTGCGACAAAACACATCTCCAAAATTGCCTAAAAGGCGAGGGCGTCCTGGCGTCACTCAGCAAGACCTTTGGTCAGCGCTACGGCCTATCTATTTGAAGCTGTACAAAGCTATTGTTACGGCCAGCATTGGAGTTGCATCCCCCAAAAACCAGTCTGGAACCCCTACCTTTCTCAGAATATTAACCTCTAAAACTGTACAGAGACGTGCAACAGGCGATACCCTCCACAGGGAATCTGCCATACTCTGAACGTTCTCGCAGCCCTGGGAATGGATTCATGAAACTTCGGCTCTGGCAACTGACCTGGTAAATGTCAAAGGTTCATTAATCATCTGAACAACAGCAACCATGAGCACCTTTTGAATCTCCATCTCTCCAATACACGTTGGGCATGCTACAAAGTCAGAAAACAGCACTGTTCACGTGACTTTCGGAACATTTTTTCACGCTCAGAATTGCGGAGACATGGAAAAACATGCCTGCACTGTGTAGCTGCCGGAGCACTGAATTGCTTTCAAAGCCTCCATGCTTCCCTGTAGTCCGGCAACATATACCCTGATGCCACTCTCCACATAACATGCACACACGATACATGCATATTACTGTACTGTGAACTGTCATGTTCCTGACACTACATTACTCTGTGTACCTGACATGAGACTTGGATGAGTTGTGGTGCAGCCCTGAGCACTGTACACAATAAATTACATGATATTATATATATAAATATAATAACATAAACAATGATAATTTAATTAAAATTACAACGAACAAGGCAAGTGATTTTTACAGTATTGTAATATCAATACTAGCAGGACCTGTGGAATATACCACAGGTATGATACATTTAATTATACATATTTTGCTATATCTTTAACTCAAGAGCTATTGCGTTAATAGTTCAATATGTTAATAAAGTATAATTAATTGTAACTCTATTCGACTCTGTATCCAAAAGGGTAGGGTTATAATTTAATTATCTACAACATCTGATATGTTACTTTAAGAGCGTATGCTAAATACGTTCAATATGTAAATTGCATAAAATCTTCATTTTAACCTTCTCTCACTCTTTCTTTACTTTCTTTCGCTTTTCTTCCTTGTGCTTTTTTCATCAGCGAATCTGGAAACAGATTAGGTTATGTTTACATTCTCACCCCCTCTTCTTTATCTTTCTTTACTCTCTCCTTTATTTCTTATTATATTTTTTTTATGTGTAGCATGTAGCTTTTTTTTAGATAGAAAGGAATATCCATTATCTAGGTGAGGTACAACACTCAATGAGAAATAAAAAAAAAATTGGGCGGCATAAGCGACACCAGAAATCATGAATTTACATTTTTTTGCGTTTTTTCATAGATGATTGGACTGTCTGATATTTTTTAACCCAGAAGATGTAGCAGGATGATAATGGTCGAAGAGTAAGGAAACAAGTGTATTGATATATATAGATAGAAAATTAGAAATAATTTTATCCAATGGAATCAGTAATGGGTAAAATCGAACGTAACGGACCAAATTTCACCATCATATATGTAACCCTTTAGTGAAATTTTCAGCTTGGTATTATTAATGAATAAAAGATATAATGCACTAGTTATTTTATAAAAAACGTTTATTATTTTTTCAAAGCTCAGTTAACTTTGAACCACGTATCTTTTGATGCGTAACACAGATTCTCAAAGATACGTGGGTTCAAAGTAACTTGACCTGAAAAAATGTAAAAGTTTTAAATAAAATAACTGTCCTTATATCTTCTTTTTTTTTTTTTCTTTTTTAAGCGTCATCCAATAAAGTGAATTTAAAACAGGCTTGTTCAGATTTGAACTCGTTCTCGCGCTAGGTCTATTTTCTTGACGATAGCCGTCACGTGACAAGGCTCTATAAAAATAACAGTTGGTGATAAAATTTCAGAATTGAATTTTTTTTTATTAAAATAAGCAACATTTTTTTCTTTCTTTATAATGAGCCCAAGTCCTTTTCCAAGGAGAAAACTCTTCAATTTCGAAGAAAAGGTTATTTCCCTTTGCTTAAATTAACACGAATCTTTTTTTTATTGATTTTAAAATTAATGAATTAAAGGTAAAAATTAGGAAGATATTTTGGCTTAAATTGGCCGAAATTTAAGTATGGCCAACAGAAGTGTATATATTTATCAGGCCTGGCAAGGCTTACAATAGCAAGGTTGCACAAATAAGGGTCGATCTCGCTACACGGCTTCGAAAAATTGCCATAGTCTGCAATTTCGGAAGGATACTGATAGTCAAATAAGAGAGTCTATCCTGTGGAATTTGTCGTTTGGTGTAATGTCAAACGAGATTGTTGTGAGGAAGGCAAAACCAGTTAACGCTCGTAAAAAACCATATAAAACTGTTCACATGATCGCGAACAGAATAGAGTCATAAATGAGGTGCTCTATGCAGTCAAACTGAAAAAGTGTGAACCCGGCATACACATTAAAAGCAGAAAGGAACAAAAAAAAAAAAAAAAAAAGAAAAATGTACCACAATACAGAAAACATAATATAAAAAATAGAGTCAAGTTTGAGAGAACCACCAATCTGATGGAGTGGGCGAAATTAAGGATACCTGGTATCTTCTATTTGAGTCTAAAAGCAAAAGAGGAACAAAAAAATGTACCACAATACAGAAAACATATAATAAGTAGAGTCAAGTTTTGAGAGACCCCCAAATCTGATGGAGTGGGAAATTAAAGCGTACCTGTATCTTTCTATTGAATCTAAAGCAGAAAGGAACAAAAAAAAAAAAAGAAGAATAAAAAAGAAAAATGTACCACAATACAGGAAACATGTTGCCAATGTGGTGAAGAGGACATTAGAATTTAATTGTATGAAGCCACAAAAACATTTTGGTCTTGTTTGGCATTATCATGAATGTGTGTTAATAATGAATTAAAAGGTGTATACTAATTAATATTAGAAATGGGGATGCAAAAAAGAAGGATTTATTTTTATTGGAACAGAAAACGAATAAAAAATGACGTGGACTAAAAAATGTCGGGAATCAATAAAAAAAAAATTACAATTCACTTTTTATTTTGGTCGTAGAATCTCTCTTTGTTTTGCTGCAGATTTCTTTATTTTCTTCGTTTGATTTTCATCTTTTTATTTTTTTGTTTTTTTTAGTCGATGATTTCAGATGATTTGATGTTTTTTGTCTGTCAATTTTGATCCTTTCATCTCTCTCTTTCCACCCTCGAAAAGGGGGTAAGAGTCGGAGAGTTCACCTTCATGGTCAACCTAAAGAAGGAGGCCCTTTATGACATCCCTGATACATATCTGTACAATACTCAACAGATAACGGTGGTGGTGGAGGGCCGTAGGCCGCACTGCTGGTCCTGTGGCCAACATGGGCACACTTCCGGAAACTGCCCCCAAAAGACACCCACAGCAGCAACGAATGCAGCAACAGAAACAACTCCAGTGGAATGTAACAATCCAGAGGCGGGAGAAGGGTGGTCCGAGGTAACAAAAAAAGTAAAAAACCATACCTCAGCCACTTCTGACTCTCCCGCCATAAAAAAGCCTTCTCCCAATGCAACACCGAGGCCTTCTCCCAAGGCCACACCCCAAAAAGCACCCCCCAGCAAACCGGCTCAAGTGGCCATCTCAATGGACTTGTTGGAGGCCGGCATGGCTGTGGTGAAGCGCAGAATTGAGAAAGAGGAGGAGAGAACTGGTCGAAAAATGATGACCAGTAGAAAAAAGAAAAAATCCCAGACCTCGGACCCAAACACAAACACAGTGGTAGAAACCACTACACACTCACACACAGAAAAGCCAAAAACTACCCAACCCCCCAATCCTTCATCCCAGCCCTGTAAAAAGTACACACACACAACCCCAAACACTCTCCCCCTCAACCTCAAAAATCTCCAGCAACTTCCAGGTCACCAGGAAGGAGAAATAGATCCTCATCCAGGTCACCTGAAAGGAAGAAAAGCCCAACAGCAGAAAAAGCAGCCCCTCCACGGAGTAGGAAACGCAACCTGTTTCCGGAGAACATTTGCAGAGTGGAGCCAGACCAGGTAGACAAATACCTGGACCCACAACAAAAAAGACAGTGGGCTCCACTCTGGCAATTACACTCCGTGGAGGGAAAGAACATCAACAATCCATTAAACTTTAGGGATGCACCCCTGGTAACAACTTTTGCCCGGGAAGCCAGCGGTCGTGCAGAAAGCCTGTGGCGAACAATTGAGGCAGCGGAAGGGGCTTTCCCGGGCTTGACTCTCGTCAACAGGCTGCATCCCAAAATTGAAAAACTGAAACAGAAATGCAAAGGGAGGTTCTTTGTACAGGGCAATTAAAATTAAGTTTCCCCTGGATGTCGGCGGCATCGCCAGGACCAATACAATTACCAACGAGTTGGGTAGAGATAGTCTTGGCCATGCCATCGGCTTCCTTAGCCCAGAGGATTTCCTGCCAGTGGTGGATACTGATTAAGGTAGGTAACAGATGTCTCTTCTTCTTGCTAGCTTGAATGCGAGAGGTCTGAGGGACAAGTCAAGCGCTAGCCGCTTGTCTGTAGAACTCAGGACTCTCGGTGTGGATGTCGCCGCAGTACAGGAGACGCACTTTGTTTCAAGTGCGGATGGCCGGGTGCTGGGTGGAGATACCTACGAGATCCATTCAGCATACGGCCACCCGCGCAGTTGAGGTGTGTCACTGTTAGTTAAAAGCAGTCTGGGGGCGGTGACTGACATTATTCATGCTGGCTCAGATGGCAGGCTGATTGTGGCCGATACTGCCGTAGCAAGCAGCAAATTCCGAGTAATCGCGGTTTATGCACCTAATACCGTTGGGGAGAGGAAATCCTTTTTTCGGCAGTTAGGGCCGTACATGGCGTTTCCGGGACGGTTGATTTTAATGGGAGATTGGAATGCGATCCTTGATCCCAAATTAGACCGGTCGGGTTGGGGAGCTAGAGGGTCGGATGGATGTGAAAGCAGCCTGCACGATCTGATGGCCCAGTTCGATTTGGTCGACAGGTATCGTGTGGATCATCCAGGGAGGGAGATGTGGACATGGACAAGTAACACGCCCTCTGTCAAAACTTATTTGGACAGAGTGTTAGTTAGAAAAGTCGACGTCAACATGTCTGTCCTGTGTTCCACTTGTATGCGAAGAGTGACCATAAAATGCTTACTGTCACTCTTCGCCTAAGTGATAGGCCTAGACTGGCCTCTTACTGGAAGTTAAATACCTCCGTACTGGAGATACGTGACTACCGTAAGAGGTTGGCTTTACTTATTAAGCGGGCGTTAGTGGGGGCGGTTATTGGGAATAGATGGTGGGGTGACCTTAAGTTTAGGATTAAGGACTTCACTATCAAATATTGCCAACGGCTTGCTCTAGATAAGGCAGCGAAAGTGAAGGCCATAGAAGACAGAATTTCCCGGGCGGAGGACACGATTTTGGCTGTTTTTCAATGGTTTTAGGCGCTTGTTTACAATTTTAACGTAACATTTGGGATGAAAAAAATTTTTACAAAAAATCAGGTAATTATCCGATTTTAATGAAATTTTCAGTATTGATTTATTAATTAATGAATTTTATAATGCATCAGTTATTTTATTTCAAAACTTCAATTTAGTATTTTTGCTATGAAAAATGAATATATAAAATTCATTTAAAATATGAAAATCCTGATGTTAAGTTTAAAATGTTATATTTTCAGATTCTAAAAATACATATCTACTTAATGCAAACCTTATTTTTTTAGACAAAGTAATAAGTTTTGAAGAAAAACTCGATTGAAAATGTACCCCCTCCCCTTTTTAAGCAGAAAAAACATCAATGTATAATTTTTTCTTTTATAAAATAATAGCCAATTAAATAATTATCAAAATGAGTAAAAAAGAAATCTCCAAAAAATTAATTATTTATTATTTTTTTACATTTTATTTTTCGATTTTTGGTACTTATTTTCTCATAGAAAAGCCGCCGTAAAAAAAATTTTTTTGTTTCTATTCATAACTTCGGTCTTTTATCTCTTTATTTATACTGTAATTAGTATCAGGTAAGGACCAACTTGAAACAATTTTACGCCCCCAGCATAAGGGAGGTCAAAATTAAGTGACCTGAAAAAAATGAGAAAGTTTTGAAATAAAATAAATAATGCTTTATAAAGATCATTCTTCGATAAATAAACACTGAAAATTTCATTAAAATCCGATAATTCCCTGATTTTTGGTAAATTATTTTCTGGGGGGGGGGGCTAAAGTCATTTGGTCAAAAATACATTTTAGGCTCAGTTTGCCAGTCCCTAATGTATTCTTTTATTTTTTAGTTTATTTTTTAAAGTTAGTAATTAATCTTTGACACATCGTAATGTGGGGGTAAACGCATTACTTTATTTTATAGTTTATCAGTAAATATAAAATATGTTATCCTAAATTTTAGTAACACACAATTGAAACGACATATTTATCAAAGTATTTTCAACTTTTGTTTGATAATAATTTTAATCTGAAGTAGTCCCCGAGATAAGATTATTGAAATCTAAACCGACGTAAAAAGGTATGGCTGTTTCATACAGTGCTAAAACCATGTAAATACGTTAAAAAAAATAAAATAGGGGGGGTAAATAAAATCAAAAATTGTACAATATGGTATATAGACAAAATCTAAAATAAAATTTGAAAAAAAATGTAAAACAAATCATTAAAATCATTCCTCTCTTATCATTATCAAAGAAGGGTTGACTTACCTAATCTAAACCTCGTAAATCTGTACGGAGAAAAGTGTTCCTGGTTATATATCCCATATAAGTATGGGGTACCGCGCGTCTGATTGGCTGTTACTAAAAAACAATCAGATGCGCAGTGCTTTGTATTTGAATGGGTTAGTATCAGGTAGATTTGGTCCCATCATTCTCACTTCACTAGATTTTTCAGGGCTCTTCGCAGAATTGCGTCTGGCCTCAGGCCTTAAAAAATGCTAAGCAGTGCCAGCTCATTAAAAGTCCCGAGCTGAAGTGGTGCCTGCTGTAAAACCAAGCAGCCTTTAAGGTGTTTTACTCGAAAAGCTAATGCAATATTTTACGCCTCCCACTCCAGTCTTTTTTCGATAAGTAAATATAAATATTTTAACCCTCACTCTCTTTAAAATATTTAAAGGGGGGGGGCTAAATATTTACATTTACTTGTCAATAAAAATATGGCTTACTTTTAATGCCTTTAAACCACTAAAAAAAAAAAAAAAAAAAGTAATTTGTTGATAAAAACACCTTCATTCCGCTAAAAAATGTTGTTGCTTTTTTTCGGTATTTTCATTTTAATTTAATATCTTTTTTTTTTTTTTTTGACAATCAATTACAAATAAAAAATCAATTCCAGTGTAGCATGCATATGGAGTATGGACCCTTTGAATGGACCCTTTCGAAATATTTGTTCAAACATTTAATTAACAACCCGGTAAAATTAGAAAGTCCGGGCAGAATTTTCAAACTTATTTCTTTCATCACATAAGTGGACATTCCAATTTAGGAAATTTATTAAAAGTTAAAAAAAAAATTTAAAAAACTGTAGTAAACATTTACGGAGACAAAAACAACTTTAGCTCAAATTACAGTTCTAAGCATTGAAAACTGTTTTTTTGGGGTTTTTTTTTCCTCTTTTTTTTTTCTTTGTTGTGATTTTCTTTTTTTTTTTTTCTTTTTTTTTTTTTTTTTTTACATAGGAATCCGGAATCTAGGTATAAAATATCAACCCTATGGCTCTTAAGGCAAACTCCCAAAGCTTTTTATCATATATGGGTATGGCATTGAATTATCTGATGGTGAGGTTTCAATTCTGAAGCTCTAGGGAATGTGGAGTACCCCTTCATCACCATTACTCCCAGGTATACTCGGAGTGGTAGTACCTGTTAGGGTCCCAAATATAGGTTAAATAGAAAAACATTTTTTAAAATGTGTTTTAAAAAAATTGAGTTAAAAAGAAATTGAGTATCCATCAAGAATGAATAAAACAAAAACGCCTTTGGCATAAAATAACCCAATGACTTTGGTATACCATAAAATCCATCCAACTAAGTATAAAATATGAAAACAAACTTTGTCGATCAGTTTTGTTGATAGTTAATAATAAACTTTTCAAATTAAACTGAGTTATTAAATAAATGGTGCAACACTTTGGACCTTAATTAGGCTAGATGGGCTCCCTCTGATAAATCGCTGGATGGGCCCCCTTTTAATCACTTGGCTGGTCACGTCAAGAAAAAAAGAGAGTTTAAAAGATTTTCTTCGTGGTTGATATGCCGTAAAACAAAAACAAATGGATTGAGTACACATTATTTTGACTTCTGTATAAACACACCAACCCCAGGGAATATATTCTGTTGTGCTAGGTTTTTTTTTTGTTGTTTTTTTTTTTTTTAACTTGTGGGATTATTAGCCATCACCATATCTAAGATTACGGATTTTTTACGATCTTTGCCAAACTTTTAAATTTCCATTAGAAGATTCAACGGATTAATACCACAGTTGAGTTTAGCAAACACAGATGGAAACTTTTCAACTCTCTAAAGATGGGCCTTGCCCGAAAATATTAAGAGGAAAAAAAAAGGAAAAAAAAAAAGAAAAAAAAAATTAAATAAATATGTTTTTCAACATAAATTTGCATTATTTTGCCTTCAAAAAAAATATCTTATTAAAAAAACTAAAGTTTTTTCTTCTTCCAGTAACAATTCGGGAAATGTTTCAACACAAAAAATAAAAAAATAAAAACAATAAAAATCTAAAAGATGAAGATTTTTTACAAGTAAAACCAAAAAAATAAAAACAAAGAAGAAAAATTAAAAGCAATTTTTTTGTTTTACCTTGTCCAAATACGAGCTCAGTCAAATAAGGTCAATTACTAAAGTGTACAGAAAATAGTTGTCACGATTTTTGCTTTAAGGTTTTTTATTTTACTTGGGAAATTTTCTGATGCATGAAATAATGAAAGACAAGAAAGAACGAGAGAGAGAGTGGGGAGAGAATGGAGAAATAAGAGAGAGGGGGGAGAATGGAGAGATAAGAGAGAGAGAGAGGGGGAGAGAATTGAGAGATAAGAGAGAGAGAGAGAGGGAGAGAATGGAGAAATAAGAGAGAGGGGGGGAGAATGGAGAGATAAGAGAGAGGGGGAGAATGGAGAGATAAGAGAGAGAGAGAGGGGGAAAGAATGGAGAGATAAGAGAGAGAGAGGGGGAGAGAATTGAGAGATAAGAGAGAGAGAGTGGGGAGAGAATGGAGAAATAAGAGAGAGGGGGAGAATGGAGAGATAGAGAGAGAGGGGGGGAGAATGGAGAGATAAGAGAGAGAGAGAGAGGGGAAAGAATGGAGAGATAAGAGAGAGAGAGAGGGGGAGAGAATTGAGAGATAAGAGAGAGAGAGAGGGGGAAAGAATTGAGAGATAAGAGAGAGAGAGAGGGGAGAGAATGGAGAGATAAGAGAGAGAGAGGGGGAGAGAATTGAGAGATAAGAGAGAGAGAGAGAGGGGAAAGAATGAGAGATAAGAGAGAGAGAGAGGGGGAGAGAATGGAGAGATAAGAGAGAGAGAGGGGGAGAGAATGGAGAGATAAGAGAGAGAGGGGGGAGAGAATGGAGAGACAAGAAAGAAAGAGAGAGAGAGAGAGACAAAGAGAAAGTATATCCTGTTGTTGTGCTATCTTTTTTTCATGTTTTGATTTCATGGTTTTCAATAATTTAATTTAATAATTGATCTCGTTTTAAATTAACAAACTGAAACTATTTTCATTTTCAACAGGTCAAAGGTTCCATTTCAGATTTGAAATAACAAAACACAACATTTCTGAGCAAATTTTGTTTATTTCTCCAAATATTCTTTGATCTTGAATAGCACCACCATTAAAACACACACACATATACATGCACACACACACACACACACACACACACAACATATACACATTTACATACCAGAAAACAAGCACACACGCATTCACATAGTACAAAATATTAAATTTTATCCCCAATTTTTTTCTACTCCTCAGATAGTGTAATTTTATAACCGCCAGTCTGATGCAATTACATGTTAACAAGCTTCACCAACCCAGCACTGGGAATGGAACCTCCAAGTCTGTCCCCCACCCCACCAATCAACAACCCTAGTATGTGATCCCATGAAGAGCAAATCGTTCAACCGGTCGGCATTCCAGGTCCAATACTAAATGGTCAATGTGGGGACCGTAGGGCTTAACGTGTTCAATGTGTTTTACGATGGTTGCCCACGGCTTGCAGTGAAGCTCCTCAAGGATGTGACGAATCGATGCTGCCACCTCGGCAGCCCAGGAATCCCACTGTTCTTGACGCTGGATCTGTTTTACAGAAGGAGCCTTCTCATAATTCCACGTCTGATAGACCTTGATAATGTCGGCATCTTCCTGATTGGGAAGATGGGGATCATCCGAGGTGTATTTATGAACGTCATTAGCAAGATACGGATGGCTGGATGTAGCCCCGCCACTACCAGGTGATGATTGGTTCAAATTACGGTAGATTGGTAACAAGTTTGTTTGGCCTTGGAGAGTAGCAGACAGTTCGGCAGCAGCTTCAGCCGCACGGTTCTGCAACTTCATTCGGATATCTTCACATTTGCTACTGGGTGTTGTAGTGACATTCTCGTGGATGTGAAGGGTGCCACCTATTTCACTTTTGAGGGACAGACAGGCTGGAAGCCAACCTTCCCTGCTACTCGGAAGCAGGCCAAGATTGACACGGTCAGCAACTCCATGTGGACACACCTGAAAAAAATAAATAAATAAATCTAAATAAAAATGCAAATGACTTTCGGAAACATTTTTTCACGCTCAGAATTGCAGGGACATGGAATAAACTGCCCGCGTCTGTTGTAGTAGTCAGTTGAGAGTTAGGACTGAAGCTAGCAAGATGTGACTCTCAGCGCGCAGTTGTCTGGTCCTGGGGATCCTGAATAAAATAACATCAAAGGTAAATCGAAGTCTTGTTGTTATTACTAAAGGCTAACAATGACACAAGGCTTCTGATAAGAAATGATCCCCAGCAGAACCAGACACGGAATCCCCAGATAAGAAAGACCAGACGAGACCATTAGAAGATAGAAGAAGCAGATCCGGCCAGAAGAATAAAAGAGGTATATAACATAAAGAGTTCAATTCAAAGTTCCATGAAGGTCCCTAATCCTGACAAGTGATAGCTCAAAAACAAACCCACCTATGAATGAAGTCCCTAGCTGAAGCGGTGCCTATTGTATATGAAAAAATAATTTGTCGATTGAAGGCATTTTTATCGACAAATTATTATTTTTTTAGTGGTTTGAAGGTGTTAAAAGTCAGCTATATTTTTGAAAATATCGAAAAAAAAAAAAAAAAAACACAATAAAAAAACAACCAGCACTTAAGGCATATTTCCCAAAAAGTTGATGCGATATTTTACCACCAGTCTTTTTTCGACAAGTAAATGTAAATATTTTAACCTTTTAAAAATATGGCTTACTTTTAACGACTTCAAACCACAAAAAAAAAAAAAAAAAAAAAAAAATTGTCAATAAAAACGCCTTCAATCAACAAATTATTTTTTCATGTACAGCAGGTACCACTTCAGCTAAGGACTTCATTCATAGGTGGGTTTGTTTTTGAGCTATCACCGCCTATGAATGAATTTAAGGCAGGAGGCTGGGACGGAACTCTGCGAATAGTACTGTATCTATTTTTGTATCTATGTTATGTATGTCATTCTCCTCATGCTCAGACAATAAAGACTGTATTATTATGTTGTAATTCTTTGTCCAAATTTAATTTATGTGTATATATATATATATATATATATATATATATATATATATATATTCACCTATGTTGGAAGGTTACTCTGAGCCCTCTAATGTATTATAAGAACCAAACATTCAATTCTTATATAGGAATTTGTGAGTGACATCCGTTAACCTTGTGTTGACCTCTCTTCCTGTTTGTGAGTACAAACTGTGAGAGAGAGATTTTAATTTCAAGTTGAAGGAAGAGGATGTAATGCGTAGTACATTCTATTCCTTCAACTAGAATGGTATACAACCATGGGTATACAACCGCAGGTATAATAATGGCTGTCAACTCATGTTCGAGTAAGACCATTTCCTGTTTTTTTTGTTTGTTTGGTTTTTTTATCATCATAGTTAGGTGCCAGTAGCATTTGGCACTCTATCCTTGTGTTTTCTCAGATGACTCACCAGGCCAGCCCTGGAGAGACATCCTCTTCCACATAAACTACATGTTGGAACTTCTCCACTTTGAATGTTGCTGGGCTGAAAATTACCCTTTCTAATAGCCTGCTTCAATTTTTGGTGTTTAATTCGGTTGGACTCAAATTCTTCCACAGACAGGTAGATGGTTGCTCTCCAGCCAGGTCTGTTACAAGTTAGCTTCTCCCAGTCCACCACAGCAATAGCAGTGTTCTTCAGAGTGTCCTTGAGGCAGTCCTTAAACCTTAATTTGGGTTTGCACTAACGACGTTTGCCAGTTGAGATTTCCCCGTAAAATAGTTGTTTTGGGATTAGGCAATCATTCATGCGAACTAAAGGACCAGATCAGGTATACAACCATTGGTATACATCTATATGAGATTAAGACGCGTACGACTATACAACAACACAATTTTAAAGTCAGTTTTTTATTGTTGTTGCTGGAAAATGTCGCACTGAACGAGTTTGAAAATGTCATTTGAAATTTACTTACCTTTTTGTTATCACCAAAATGAATGATACATCGATCTGCAACATTATTTAACTTGAGGTTTTCTTTTAAAGCATGTACAGCATCTGGATTCCACTCACAGGCATGAACAATACTGGCCCTTGCATGAACCAAATAGGGAAGAGTAAAATAACCAATTCCTGTAAGACACAACAACAACAATGACAATTAAAACAAAAGGAAATTTTAGTATTATTTGGACTATTGACCTCATCTTCATTGTTATCTGTATAATATTTCGGCCGATGTACCCTCCAGCCTTCTTCAGGTATTTCTGACAAGTTCAACAAGAAATACCTGAAGAAGGCCAGAGGGAACATCGGCCGAAACGTTGTACAAATAACAATGAAGATGATAGGTAGGTTTCCGAAGATGAAAAAGATGACTTTTAGTTTCCAAAAAAAGGGTGGGAAAAAAAATGGCGGCCAAATGAATGCCTATAGACTTCTGAATGTCATACTTTTTTTCCCCAAGCGTAAATGTTGCATATATTGAAGTTTTCCGTGGGTACCACCAATTTTCCCCGTAAAATTTGTAGTCTGTTTTTGGCTACATTAAATTTCAATTGATTTAATGGTGCAAAAATGTAAACATTGTTTTTCGTTTATAATTTTCATTATTTTTGTAAGCCGAAAATTTTTTTTTTTTAAATCATTAGGAGTTTGTTTAATACTTCTTCTTTCGAGTGAATAAAAAAATTTAAAGATAATATTAACCTTTATGCAAGTTTTATTATGTTGATATAGTGGGGGGTAAATTTCATGGGGAAAATTGGTGGTACCCACGGAAAACTTTAATAATTGCAACATTTACGCTTGGGAAAAAAAGTATGATATTCAGGAGTCTATAGGCATTCATTTGGCCACTTTTTTTTTTCCACCCAAAAATTGGTCACGGAATCAAAAATCTAGAGCCATATTGACCTTTGGGCCTGTAGCCTATGAGGACAATAGCCTGAATAATACAAATAATATTAATTATCAAGCCTCATCTAAAAAATTCAGAGAAAAAGGAAATTTTGTTAAGCAGCACCCCACAAGAAAGCAGTTGCACAGTAGGGTAGGTTAATTTTTCAGTTTTTTTAAATTGTTCATCTATGCGAAAGTTGTGTCGTTAGTATACTGAATACTGATATCAAAAATTAGATCTTTTACTGGCACCATTATTTGATTTGGTTTGGTTTACGGCATATCAACCTCAGTGGGTCATTTAATGCCAATAAAGTTTTTGAATAAATCAATTCTTAATGGATAATACAATTTTTTTATAAATACATTTTTCTATTTAACCCATAGATGGGACCCTAACAGGTACTACCACTCCGGGTCAGAGTGGACCAGGGAGCAATGGTGATGAATGGGGTGTTCCACATTCCCCAAACCTCTAAAACTGGAACCTCACCATCAGATAGAGTTTAACGTCATTCCCAGGATATGTAGACCCGCAGCCACCGCCTTCTAGCACCCATATGATAAAACATGGTTGGGGCTTGCCATAAGGGCAATAGGGTTGGGACAATCATATAGGTGGTAGGGCTTGACGTGACCAGCCGAATGATCGGAGGGGCCTCTCCGACCGCCCGTCTAGCTCAAGATAGGGCCAAAGGGCAAGTCATGAAGTGCTCATCCACTTGGATTCTATCCTTAAGCATTACGGGTTGCCACCCACGGCCAACAGGTAGCCCCATTGGGCGAGTCTTACCCCTCTGCAGAGGTGCAGTCAGTGCATTCTAATGCCCCAGCTGACAGGGCGGACCATTATTTGAGGAAATAGCATCAAAGATTGTCTACTAAAAAGCAAAACGAAAGAAAGCAAACAATTAGACAAATAATTGGATGTTGCTAGGGAGCTGAAAAAGTTGTGGAACATGATAGTTATGGTGATGTTACCTAATACCATAGGTAGCCTATGAACTATGCATGAAGTGTAGCTAGATTATTGAACTGAATATTCAAAATCGGAGGGGGTTAAATGGAAAGTTACTGTTAGCCATTATAATTATGATTGACAGGTAATGACCTTCACTTGTGTTGAGAAAAACAAAATACCATCCACGTTAGTATTCTCAAACAGAATCTTCATATTATTTGTATTTAAGAAAGGGAAGCTTATGAAGACCAATGATATCATGTTTAATAAAGATATAAAGTAAAGTAAAGTAAAGTCGACGAGGCGGCCTAAAGTCGGTATCAGCCAATCAGCGAGGGAGTCTATCCCCTTTTCAATAGCGCTAGACCATGGGGCCGGGTTAGCTCAGTCGGTAGAGCATTCGGCTAGAAACCACAAGGTTCCTAGTTCGATACCGACCCTTGCCAACTCAGCGTATGAGTAGCACAGGGATCTGTGCGGTAAAGTAAGGAGCTTATGGTAGGTGTGGCGCCCCACCCCAGATGCTAAAACAATCTCCTTGGTCTAGCGCTATAATAAAGATATGATAATATTAAAATAATAATAATAATATTGAAATAATAATCAAAAAAGATTTAATAAAGGGCGTGAGACAAAAGTTAGCTCCCTTTACTGATGTAATTTTTGTCGATGTATTTTGTGAATGTGTTTCATATCCGATTCACAATTTCCGACATATTTCTACTTCCCTCAAGAAGGACAAAATGTTATCCATGTCAGTATTCTCAAACAGATCCGTCATATTATTTGTATTGAAATATTTCTTTCTGATTGGGGTGAAAACTCTACACTCCATGAGGAAATGTTTGACAGTGTAGTGGATGACATGAAATATTTAAAAAAACAAAGAAAAGGAAGGAGTTTTACAGATGAATAAAACTAGCAGGACCTGTGGATATACCACAGTATGATAACTTAATTATTACAATGTTTGATATGTTTACTCAAGAGCTATTGCGAAATAGTTCAGTATGTAAAAAGTATAATTAATTTAACTCTATTTCACTCTTTCTTAAAAGGGGGAGGGGATAATTTTTGTAGATGTATTTTTTGGATAAAATTTTAAAATTTCAAAAATATCAAAATAATTCCTACCAGCATATAAATCAACAATTGTCTCGTGTTGGCAATCAAATGATGAAATACGTAATTTCTCTGTTATATTGCCGGCACTCAACATACACTTGGTTACATCATAATGATATCTACAAAATAATAAAGAAATAATTTTAAAAAATAAAAAAAAATATTCACAATTAGAAATTTAGAATTATAGTAGAATTTGTTTGGAATTAGGTGCATATCATATAAATACATCTTGGACTCCTGCCCTAAAAAACATTTTATGGCATGTCAACCCTTGTTGGGTTATTTTATGCCAAAGATGTTTTTATTTTATTCATTCTTGCTGGGTATTCAATTGACGTTTTCACGGTACCAAATCGATATAATGTTGTATACCCTTTCTTACTTCTTTACTTCTTACTTGCTTCTATATCTTGGACATCTATTCTTCTGACCGGCTTTGGTATTTCTATCATTTTGACTTGGTATATCTTCTAAGGTCTTCTGTTGCTATGTTCCTGCTGGCTGGTCGTCCTGGATTCATTTATTAGTCTTGTTACCAAGACATTCATCAACCACAAGAACATATTAATTATATAAACTTTTATTTCCATAACTATACATTTCATGTAACTAAATATCTGACTAACATAGCACGCGTGAGTTCCAGTTTTAGGCAGAGCATAAAATGGCCGCTGCTCCGTCTAACTGCAAACTGGGGACTCTTAAAAAAGGTCCCACGTGACTTCACATATTTAGCGGGCTTCTGTAATTTTCCATAGAAGGACCCTGCCATGGTATGAAAGGGGTCATCCCCTCAGAATTACAGGGATTGACAATAATCTTATGCAACCGCATAGATTATGTAACACAATGTTTTTTTAAAACTCATATATTTTTAAACACATTTTTTAAATCTATCTAGCCCTTAGATAGTACCCTAACAGGTACTACCACTCCGTCTCAGAGTGGACCTGTAAGTATGCACACAAAGTGGCATACAGTGGCTGATATATCTTATTATAATGGAGATTGTTTGTTTTTCTGTCTGTAACCGAAACTATATTACTACTCAAGTCACAATTCCCTTAGTTATTTACGCCACATTCTCAATGATTTTATTTTTATTTAAAACTCAATTATTATTAAAATTGTTTTACATTATTAATACTGTTAAGCATATCTACATACTAATAACATGCAATTATATTTATATATACAATAAAATAGTGGTTTACAGTGTGAATGGGAACGCTAATTTGCATATTGATATTAAAAATGGGATTTTAATAAATATGTGCTTAGTATTATTGATTTCTAACTGTTTGGTTTTATTTTAATGAATATGAGCAAAAATCTCTTCAATGAATCTTAAATGAAATCCATTAACAAGAAAAAATAACTGTCATTTTATTCTTTACTTCCTCTTTTAACTAAATACTTAAATTAGAAAAAATAAAAATGAAAGACGAGAGTGATGGAAGAGTAAGTTTCAGTTGTTCTATGCATTTTTATTTAGTTTCATTAGCCTTTCTAATTTAATACGATATTTTATTACCTGAAAACTTAAATACTTGCACCCGGAGGGTGCATATATTTGCTAGTTCATGTAAAGTTGAAACATTTTTTAATGATTTATCTAGAGATATTTAGAAGAAAAGTGAAGAGAATTCTGAAACATTTTACAAGATTATGTTACATAATTATTAGAAACCTAATGATTATGGCAATAGTGTAGAAATCATAATGGCGATTAGTGCAGCTGATGGCCTTGAGAGTGAGTGACAGCACTTGACCTCCCTCTCACCTTGCCTTGCGGGGATGGATCGTGAGAACCAGAAGGCATGGAAGACCCTGTCTTCCGGTTTAAGGATATAGTAAGTTTAAGTCAGTTAGAAGTTAGAAGCCGAGATAGTAACATGTAAGTCTCATCTGCGCAGATTGTCTGAGTTGGGGATTTGGAAATAAAGTAACATCAACGTAAATCGAAGTCTTGTGTTTATTATCTAAAAACTAACAATGACACAGGGCTTCTGATAAGGAGAAATCCCTAACAGAAACCAGACCCGAAATCCCCATAGAAGAAAGTCCAGGCCAATAGAAAAGACCAGACCAAGATAGAGGATCAGAATAGCAAAGCCGGCCAGAAGAAAATACGACCAGAGTAAGAAGTAAGAAAAGGGTATACAACATTGTATCGATTGGTACTGTGAAAACGTCAGTATATAACAATTAGAGACAGACAAAAAAAAAAAAAAAGATACAAAATTTCTAACTAAACAAATCCACAAAAACATCAAAGTTTCTTTTTTTTTTTTTTCATAAAAAAGATTTCAACCAATTCTTAAATAAATAAAAAAAATAAACATTATTCTTTTTCTAAAGATCTCAGCAAGATTTTTTTTTTTTTTTCTCAGCTTTTCTCCATCAATTGAAAAAGTCTAATTTCCATTAGAACATAAAAATTGTAGAGAATTTTTTTTTTTTATCCTAAGAAATTTACAGTTCCAGTTTTAACCAAATTTTAGAATTAACCCCTGCTACTTATGAACTCCCTAGCTGTTTGAAAAAGGTTCTTTTTTCCGAAAAGTTAATGTGATATGAAAGCGATATTTTAGCCCCAATATTTTTTTCTCAAACATGTAAACGTAAATATTTTAAACCCCTTACCTCTTTAAAATATATTTTTTAGCAGTTTGAAGGCATTTTTATCAACAAATAAGTTTTTTTAGTCATTTGAGGGCGTTAAAAGTAAGCCACCCTCGGGTTTTTTTATCAACACCTTTACTCCCCAGCTTTAAAATATTTTTTTTTTTGGTATTTTCATTTTATTTTAATTCAAAACAACTGTCACAAATCTTTAAATAAATACGACCGAGTTTCAAAAATAAAAACAATTGAGACATTTTTCATAAGTAGCAGGGGTCGGATGTTTAGCAAGCACTGCTTAGCGTTTTTTAGGGCAGGATGTCAGGACGCATTTATGGAATAATATCCTAGAATTATAAATTCACAGAGGGTGGGCTAGTTTTATTCGTATAAATAAACCTTTTTCTCTCTCTCTCTCTCTCTCTCTCTCTCTCTCTCTCTCTCTCTCACCACTCCACACTTTTTTTTTTCAAAAACTAGGATTTTGTTGCACCAAAGTTGAAGTAGTTACCTCCCTTAGATTGTGTCACTTATTCACAAATTCTTTCAGCATAAAAATCCAAACTTAATATACAGGGTGATTAAAAAGTAACTCCCTATTTTAAACTATTTTAACTGAGGTCCAGGTTTCGATTTCTGTCGGAGGGAACTGAGGTCCCGGTTTCAATTTCTGTCGGAGGGAAATCGTTAGTATACGTCGCTGATGAGACTTAATAAAGTCGAAACAGTCTGTACGATGTTCTAGGTTTCGATTTCTGTCGGAGGGAACTGAGGTCCCGGTTTCAATTTCTGTCGGAGGGAAATCGTTAGTATACGTCGCTGATGAGACTTAATAAAGTCGAAACAGTCTGTACGATGTTCTACACACCGAACAATCCTTTGCCGGGATTCACTTGTCAAGATTATTTTCTATAAGTATCGAATTTTATGCGATACATTCATTGTAATTGCCTTCAAGCGAAAATATAAATAATAATATATACTTTATTCAACAATGCTTCTCAAAAACAAACATCCAAAAATCTTATTTTAAAAACATTTTGGTTTGGTTTGGTTTGGTTTGTTTTGTTTTACGGCATATCAACCTCAGTGGGTCATTTAATGCCAATAAAATTTTGAAATAAATCAATTCTTAATGGATAATACAATTTTGTTTATAAACTCATGTTTTTCTATTTAACCCATAGATGGGACCCTAACAGGTACTACAACTCCGGGTCAGAGTGGACCAGGGAGCAATAGTGATGAAGGGGTGCTCCACATTCAACAAACCTCCAAAACTGGAACCTCACCATCAGATAGAGTTTAACGTCATTCCCAGGACATGTGGACCTGCAGCCACCGCCTTCTAGCACCCATATGATAAAAAGGGGGTTGGGGCTTGCCATAAGGGCATAGGGTTGGGGATAAAAAATTTTATGCAAGATGGTGCTCTTCTGCATTTTGGTATTGTTGTTCGTGAATGGCTGAGTCAGCATTTTCCTGGGAGATGAATGGGTGGACGTCGTCCGTATGAGTGGCCAGCCAGAAGCTTTGATTGTAACACCCTTTTTTCTTTGGTGTTGGTTGAAGGAGCAAATCTACGCTATGAAATCAATGACTTTGCAAGAACTTGAAGGACGAATACAAGAATTTATTTCTGTCATTCCACAAAAGTTCCTGGGAAGATCAGTTGATGCAATTCCCGAGTGGCTTGAGAGGCTGGAGGCAAATGCTGGTGCCCATATAGGATTTTAAATAAAACTCCAATTGTGTCACAAAGTGCTTCTTCATATTTCTCAAATTGTCATTGTTTAGTTTGGCACGAGCAGGATACGACACAAGGTCAATTTCTTAAGCGGAATTCAACAGGTTTGAATTCAGAGTTTTCCTTCTCCTAGACTGGTTACCTAGCCATGGTTAAAGAACCCAGTCTGCCCTGCTATTTACCCATAGCTGGAGGGAGAGTAGGATTCATACCTTTCCCAAGGGTATTAGCGCTAAGTGAAATGCAATTACTACATCCAGGATTTGAACTCAGGGCGACGAGTCCATTTCCCATGACTTTAACCATTACACCATGCACTTCCCACATAAAATAAATAAGACATACGGGACACTGGTGAAGAAGCAAATATGATATCATAACTAACATGTGTAAAGTTTTTAAGTGCCATCCTTGGCCAGTTGAAAAGGGCTTAAAGAAAGTCCTGTGTTACGGAATCCTTTGGTAAGCATTTAAGTTCTATTCTGCGTATTGGTAAAGGTCCAGTGATTTAATCCTATGTCCGTCGTCCATGAGAGTTACAGTAATTATGACCAGTAGGGTCGGTTAAGTATTGTATCAGCCTCAGAGTACTGCCAGTGATTGGCCAAGAAATAGATCACATGATCTCGCCTAGTCTATAAGTATGGGCGACGATCTAGCACACACCTTATATACTAAATATTTCTCAACAACATGACATTCTCCAATGGACACCTACACATGGACATACCAGTGTAGACCGAGCAGTAAAAACCTATATCAATCAGCTCTGTGCGTATTCTGGATGCTGTGCAGAACACCTGCCAGGGACGGTGACTAATAGGGACAATTGGCAAGAGAGACTCAGAGGAATGTATATTGTAAATTCAAGGGTGAAAATTTATAGGAACGCATCAGTGATACATTTTGTTGCTATGGATGGCCAACAGTGTAAAAATTAAAATAGCTAAATAATAATAAACCAATCTCCAATGAAAACAAAACAATACAAAATACTTTAAGGTAAAGAAATATATTAAAAACAGGATTTATGTAAGTAAAAGTAAAGTAAAGTCGTCGGGGCGGCCTAATGTCGGTATCAGCCATGCAGTGAGGGAGTCTATCCCCTTTTCACTAGCGCTAGACCAAGGAGATTATTTTAGCGTCTGAGGTGGAGCGCCACACCTACCATCAGCTCCTTACTTTACCGCACAGATCCCTGTGCTACTCATAACGCTGAGTTGGCGAGGGCGGGTATCGAACTAGGAACCTTGTGGTTTCTAGCCGAACGCTCTACCGACTGAGCTAATATATCTTGGTGTTGAGATTTTTTTAGATATAAGGCGTGTGTTAAATGCCCACTCTTATTTACAGACTCGCCGATAAACATGTGACCATAATCTTGGCCAATCACTGGCAGTACTCTGCTGCTGATATTGTTATTTATACCGGCTGTTCTGGTCATACCTACGCACAATGCTTTGAACCTTCATGGACGACAGAACATAGGATTATATCACTGGACCTTTTGACACTACGTAGGATTCCATAACGCAGGACTTATTCACTTACCAAAGGATTCTATAGCTCAGGACTTACTTACTTTAAGTCCTTTTCAACTGGCCAAGGATGGCGGTCAGAAACTTAACACTTGGTGCGTGTAGTAGTTAATTATTATTTGCTAAATTCATTTCCCTATTTCATTTATTCAGTATTATATATGTATATATCGGCTTTCGTAAACAAACGCACATATAAAAATTAACGGTTAATAACATCATATTCACACATTCACTATACACTTAACATCTTTCATTTTGTCCCTCACATAAACATTACTTAACAGTGTCCTGAAGATGGTATAATACCGAAATACTTAAGTATTGACACATAAAATTGTTTCCCCTGATCATAACATCCTGTGTTTGTTATATTTTTAAAATATTTTCTTCTCATATTGTCGGATTAATTTCCTCACCGTATTCCCATATATATCTTATTATAATGGAGATTGTGTGTTTTTCTGTCTGTAACCGAAACTATATTCCTACTCAAGTCACAATTCTCTTAGTTATTGACATCACATTCTCCATGATTTCATTTTTATCTAAACCTCAATTATTAATAAAATTGTCTTACATTATTAATACTGTTAACTATGTCTACATACTGACAACATGCAATTATATTTATATATACAACAAAATAGCGGTTTACAGTGTGAACGGGAAGGCTAATTTGCATATTAATATTAAAAAATCGAATTTAATAAATATGTGCTTAGTATTATTGATTTCTAACTGTTCGGTTTTATTTTAATGAATATGAGCAAAAATCTCTTCAATGAATCTTAAATGAAATCCATTAACAAGATAAAATAACTGTCATTTTATTCTTTACTTCCTCTTATAACTAAATACTTAAATTAGAAAAAATAACAATGAAAGACGAGAGTGATGGAAGAGTAAGTTTCAGTTGTTCCATTTTTTTATTATACTCCCTCTGTTTCAAATCTTTTTATCTGTATTCTAATTTAATATGATATTTTATTACATTAAAACTTAAATACTTGCACCCGGAGGGTGCATATATTTGCTAGTATATATAAAAAAAAAAATTTTAAATGGACTCTCTCTTCAATTTTGGATGCATGAGTGTTCATTCAGTGAACAACCCACACAGTGATTTGTTTATAGTGGTGAAGGCTTGTGTTGGACCATTCCGCACTTTTCAGAACAGTCGATAGGAAAGAATTGGTGCACAAGGAATGCCACAAACCCAATTAATGACTGACCTCAGAAATTTTAAATTCAGAGTTTTCCTTCTCCTAGACTGGTTACCTACCCAAGGTTAAAGAGCCCAGTCTGCCCTACTATTTTACCCATAGCTGGAGGGAGAATATATGGATTCATACCATCCCCAAGGGTATTAGCGCTATGTGAAACAGCTTCGTCTAAGAATTGAGCTCGAACCGATGAGTCCATTTCCCACAACTCTAACCACTAGCCCACATATATATATATATATATATATATATATATATATATATATATATATATATATATATATATATATATATATATATATATATATATATATATATATATATATATATATGTGTGTGTGTGTGTGTGTGTGTGTGGCATAATGGTTAGAGGTGTGGGAAATGGACTTGTCAACCAGAGTTCAAATCCTAGGCAAGGCTGTTTGCATTTCACATAGTGCTAATACCCTTGGGAAAGGTATGAATCTATATATTCTCCCCCCCCCCAACAATGGGTAAAATAGTAGGGCAGACTGGGCTCTTCAGCCTTGGGTAGGTAACCAGTCTAGGAGAAGTAAAACTCTGAATTCAAAATTTCTGAGCTCAGTCATTAATTGGGTTTGTGGCATTCCTTGTGCACCAATTCTTTCCTATCGACTGTTCTGAAAAGTGCGGAATGGTCCAACACAAACCTTCACCACTATAAACAAATCACTGTGTGGGTGTTCAATGTGTGTGTGAACCCTCATGCGGCGAAAATCGACAAGAGAGTCCATTATATATATATATATATATATATATATATATATAGAACAATGTGGAGTGGTAATTATTATTTACTTATTTAAATGACAAATAGTTTCTTATATTTAATCTACATATTAATATTTGTGTTCTTTAAAAGTACAACCGTTTGCAACAAGAAATATAATAACGAAATTTATTGTGTACAGTAAAACTCTAAAAATCGTCTGTTAACATACTTACTTGATTCCATTGTCAACATGCCTCACCCATCCATCAGACCCAAGTAATAACATGACTTGTGGGCATCGGTAATCGTTATTAACAATCGTATCTTTTCTGGCCAAACGCTTACATGACAAACATCCAGCAATCGTATCCCATAATTTTGGACCTGAAAAAAAAAAAACAATTTTAAGAATTGAACAACATAAATTTCTCTGATAATTAGTATTATTCGGACTATTGTCCTCATCTTTATTGTTATCTACACTATTTCTCTGAATTTTTGAGATGAGGCTTGATAATTAGTATTATTTGGATTATTCGGACTATTGTCCTCATCTTTATTGTTATCTACACTATTTCTCTGAATTTTTGAGATGAGGCTTGATAATTAGTATTATTTGGATTATTCGGACTATTGTCCTCATCTTTATTGTTATCTACACTATTTCTCTGAATTTTTGAGATGAGGCTTGATAATCAGTATTATTTGGATTATTCGGACTATTGTCCTCATCTTTATTGTTATCTACACTATTTCTCTGAATTTTTGAGATGAGGCTTGATAATTAGTATTATTTGGATTATTCAAACTATTGTCCTCATCTTTATTGTTATCTACACTATTTCTCTGAATTTTGAGATGAGGCTTGATAATTTGTATTATTTGGATTATTCGGACTATTGTCCTCATCTTTATTGTTATCTACACTATTTCTCTGAATTTTTGAGATGAGGCTTGATAATTAGTATTATTTGGATTATTCGGACTATTGTCCTCATCTTTATTGTTATCTACACTATTTCTCTGAATTTTTGAGATGAGGCTTGATAATTTGTATTATTTGGATTATTCGAACTATTGTCCTCATCTTTATTGTTATCTACACTATTTCTCTGAATTTTTGAGATGAGGCTTGATAATTAGTATTATTTGGATTATTCGGACTATTGTCCTCATCTTTATTGTTATCTACACTATTTCTCTGAATTTTTGAGATGAGGCTTGATAATTAGTATTATTTGGATTATTCGGACTATTGTCCTCATCTTTATTGTTATCTACACTATTTCTCTGAATTTTGAGATTGATAATTAGTATTATTTGGATTATTCGGACTATTGTCCTCATCTTTATTGTTATCTACACTATTTCTCTGAATTTTTGAGATGAGGCTTGATAATTAGTATTATTTGGATTATTCGGACTATTGTCCTCATCTTTATTGTTATCTACACTATTTCTCTGAATTTTTGAGATGAGGCTTGATAATTAGTATTATTTGGATTATTCAAACTATTGTCCTCGTCTTTATTGTTATCTACACTATTTCTCTGAATTTTTGAGATGAGGTTTGATAATTAGTATTATTTGGATTATTCGGACTATTGTCCTCATCTTTATTGTTATCTACACTATTTCTCTGAATTTTTGAGATGAGGCTTGATAATCAGTATTATTTGGATTATTCGGACTATTGTCCTCATCTTTATTGTTATCTACACTATTTCTCTGAATTTTTGAGATGAGGCTTGATAATTAGTATTATTTGGATTATTCAGACTATTGTCCTCATCTTTATTGTTATCTGTACATTTTGGCCGATGTGGCCTCTGGCCTTCTTCAGGTATTTCGTGTTGGACTCGGGAACTTTCTCCAGACTTAAGAATCCATTTTTTTTTAAATATTTTTTTCCAATTATTTTTATTCTCTATTTTAATGAGTATTTTTCTATTTTTTCACCCTCTGCCCCTCTCTCTATCTCTCTCTGTATCTATCTATCTATCTATCTATCTCAGTGTGTTCATCCCCCACCCTCTCTCTCTTTATAACTATCTCTCTTTATCACTCTCTCTCTCTCTCTCTCTCTCCTAGATAAGTCATACAATCTATTTACCCATTGTACCACATCACATCATTCACTTGAATATTGGTCATGTCACATTTGAAAACTCTTCTTAACAGTATTTCTCTGAATTTAAACATAAATTTATCTAAAAGGTGAATAAGTACATAAATTTTTGAGATGAGGCTTGATAATTAGAATTATTTGTATTAATGAGACTGTTGTCCTCATCTTTATTGTATCCTTTACAGGTGTATGTCTGTAGATTTATTCCGTGGATGTATTATCCGATTAATAATTTTATATAAAAAGGGTTTTATAATTTGCTTGAAGCATTTGTGTTTATATTGGTTTGTTGTTGGTTTTGAAGGCTATCACAATGCAAGTGTAAAGAAAAAAGAGTTTTATAATTTGCTTGAAGCATTTGTGTTTATTGGTTTGGTGGTTGGTTTTGAAGGCAATGCAAGTGTAAAGAAAAAGAGTTTTATAATTTGCTTGAAGCATTTGTGTTTATATTGGTTTGGTGGTTGGTTTTGAAGGCTATCACAATGCAAGTGTAAAGAAAAAAGAGTTTTATAATTTGCTTGAAGCATTTGTGTTTATATTGGTTTGTTGGTTGGTTTTGAAGGCTATCACAATGCAAGTGTAAAGAAAAAAGAGTTTATAATTTGCTTGAAGCATTTGTGTTTATATTGGTTTGGTGGTTGGTTTTGAAGGCTATCACAATTCAAGTGTAAAGAAAAAAGAGTTTTTATAATTTGCTTGAAGCATTTGTGTTTATATTGGTTTGGTGGTTGGTTTTGAAGGCTATCACAATGCAAGTGTAAAGAAAAAAGAGTTTTATAATTTGCTTGAAGCATTTGTGTTTATATTGGTTTGGTGGTTGGTTTTGAAGGCTATCACAATTCAAGTGTAAAGAAAAAAGAGTTTTATAATTTGCTTGAAGCATTTGTGTTTATATTGGTTTGTTGGTTGGTTTTGAAGGCTATCACAATTCAAGTGTAAAGAAAAAAGAGTTTTATAATTTGCTTGAAGCATTTTGTTTATATTGGTTTGGTGGTTGGTTTTGAAGGCTATCACAATTCAAGTGTAAAGAAAAAAGAGTTTTATAATTTGCTTGAAGCATTTGTGTTTATATTGGTTTGGTGGTTGGTTTTGAAGGCTATCACAATTCAAGTGTAAAGAAAAAAGAGTTTTATAATTTGCTTGAAGCATTTGTGTTTATATTGGTTTGGTGGTTGGTTTTGAAGGCTATCACAATGCAAGTGTAAAGAAAAAAGAGTTTTATAATTTGCTTGAAGCATTTGTGTTTATATTGGTTTGGTGGTTGGTTTTGAAGGCTATCACAATGCAAGTGTAAAGAAAAAAGAGTTTTATAATTTGCTTGAAGCATTTGTGTTTATATTGGTTTGGTGGTTGGTTTTGAAGGCTATCACAATTCAAGTGTAAAGAAAAAAGAGTTTTATAATTTGCTTGAAGCATTTGTGTTTATATTGGTTTGGTGGTTGGTTTGAAGGCACAATTGCAAGTGTAAAGAAAAAAGAGTTTTATAATTTGCTTGAAGCATTTGTGTTTATATTGGTTTGGTGGTTGGTTTTGAAGGCTATCACAATGCAAGTGTAAAGAAAAAAGAGTTTTATAATTTGCTTGAAGCATTTGTGTTTATATTGGTTTGGTGGTTGGTTTTGAAGGCTATCACAATTCAAGTGTAAAGAAAAAGAGTTTTATAATTTGCTTGAAGCATTTGTGTTTATATTGGTTTGGTGGTTGGTTTTGAAGGCTATCACAATTCAAGTGTAAAGAAAAAAGAGTTTTATAATTTGCTTGAAGTATTTGTGTTTATATTGGTTTGGTGGTTGGTTTTGAAGGCTATCACAATTCAAGTGTAAAGAAAAAAGAGTTTTATAATTTGCTTGAAGCATTTGTGTTTATATTGGTTTGGTGGTTGGTTTTGAAGGCTATCACAATTCAAGTGTAAAGAAAAAAGAGTTTTATAATTTGCTTGAAGTATTTGTGTTTATATTGGTTTGGTGGTTGGTTTTGAAGGCTATCACAATTCAAGTGTAAAGAAAAAAGAGTTTTATAATTTGCTTGAAGCATTTGTGTTTATATTGGTTTGGTGGTTGGTTTTGAAGGCTATCACAATTCAAGTGTAAAGAAAAAAGAGTTTTATAATTTGCTTGAAGTATTTGTGTTTATATTGGTTTGGTGGTTGGTTTTGAAGGCTATCACAATTCAAGTGTAAAGAAAAAAGAGTTTTATAATTTGCTTGAAGCATTTGTGTTTATATTGGTTTGGTGGTTGGTTTTGAAGGCTATCACAATGCAAGTGTAAAGAAAAAAGAGTTTTATAATTTGCTTGAAGCATTTGTGTTTATATTGGTTTGGTGGTTGGTTTTGAAGGCTATCACAATTCAAGTGTAAAGAAAAAAGAGTTTTATAATTTGCTTGAAGCATTTGTGTTTATATTGGTTTGGTGGTTGGTTTTGAAGGCTATCACAATGCAAGTGTAAAGAAAAAAGAGTTTTATAATTTGCTTGAAGCATTTGTGTTTATATTGGTTTGGTGGTTGGTTTTGAAGGCTATCACAATGCAAGTGTAAAGAAAAAAGAGTTTTATAATTTGCTTGAAGCATTTGTGTTTATATTGGTTTGGTGGTTGGTTTTGAAGGCTATCACAATGCAAGTGTAAAGAAAAAAGAGTTTTATAATTTGCTTGAAGCATTTGTGTTTATATTGGTTTGTTGGTTGGTTTTGAAGGCTATCACAATGCAAGTGTAAAGAAAAAAGAGTTTTATAATTTGCTTGAAGCATTTGTGTTTATATTGGTTTGGTGGTTGGTTTTGAAGGCTATCACAATTCAAGTGTAAAGAAAAAAGAGTTTTATAATTTGCTTGAAGCATTTGTGTTTATATTGGTTTGGTGGTTGGTTTTGAAGGCTATCACAATTCAAGTGTAAAGAAAAAAGAGTTTTATAATTTGCTTGAAGCATTTTGTTTATATTGGTTTGGTGGTTGGTTTTGAAGGCTATCACAATTCAAGTGTAAAGAAAAAAGAGTTTTATAATTTGCTTGAAGCATTTGTGTTTATATTGGTTTGTTGGTTGGTTTTGAAGGCTATCCCACAATGCAAATGTAAAGAAAAAAGAAGGTAACTGTGGTGTTGTTTGTTAACCTGTGATTTATTCTCGATTCTTAATATTCCGGAATAAAAATCCCATCTACAGAAGATTACTAGAACTGAAGTTGTTGCTAGTGGCTGTTCATTTGGTTCTGTCTCGTGCCTTCCAAACTCGGGGGGGGGGTGCTTGTTTATGTGTGTGTTTGTGTCTCTTTTTTCTTTCTTTTTTTTTTTTTTTTTCATTATTATTATTCCAGATCTGGCTTGGTTGAATTTTGTTTCTTTGCTAACAGGACCATCTGATCACTTTTTTTTTTCTTTTTAATATTATGTGTCTGTGATTAACATTACAGATTTGGTTGGTTATTTATGGGTGTGGGTGTGTAAATTTCATGTCTATCAAAATCACCTGTTGTTTGTGTGTGTGCGTGTGTGCATGTTCCTGTTTTTATATATTTATTTATAGATTTATTTATAGATTTATTTCCCTCAAGCAGAAATTTCATCCGTGCTAGTATTCTCAAACAGATCCCTCGTATGATTTGTGGCAAAATTTTTCTTTCTAGTTGAAACTGGAAATATGTCACTAGAAAATAAGCAATGTACGTCTCCTAAGTGAAAACTATCTTCAATATTAAAACATGGGTTATTTCCTATGAATCTAACATAAACAAAGGGGAACCACTCTTGACTGCTAAATTATTAATTTATTTATTGATCTACTAGGAAAAAAGAAGTTAGGGTTAGGGTTTAGGGTTAGGGCTTAATGGGAAAATAAATAACTAATTTATCAGTCAAGAGTGGTTCCCCTTTATTTAAGTTAGACTTATAGGTTTGTTTTGTTTTGTTTTACGGCATATCAACCTCAGTGGGTCATTTAATGCCAACAAAGTTGTGAAATAAATTCATTCTTAATGCATAATACAATTTTGTTTATAAACTCATGTTTTTCTATTCAACCCATAGATGGGACCCTAACAGGTACTACCACTCCGGGTCAGAGTGGACCAAGGAGCAATGGTGATGAAGGGGTGCTCCACATTCCCCAAACCTCCAGAACTGGAACCTCACCATCAGATAGAGTTTAACGTCATTCCCAGGACATGTAGGCCCTCAGTCACCACCTTCTTGCACCCATATGATAAAAAGGGGTGGGGCTTGTCATAAGGGCAATAGGGTTGGGAAAATCATAGGTACTAGGGCTTGACGTGACCAGCCGATTGATCGGAGGGGGCCTCTCCGACTGCCTGTCTAGCCCAAGATAGGGCCAAAGTGGAGTATTGCATGTCATGGACTGCTAATCCACCTGGGTTCTATCCTTAAGCATCACGGTTCGCCACCCACGGCCAACAGGTGGTCCCAATGGGGGAGTCTTACCCCTCTGCAGAGGTGCAGTCAGTGCATTCTAACGCCCCAGACGACAGGGCAAGTTAGACTTATAGGAAATAACCAAAACATGTACCAGTGATATAGCACCCAGCATTATTTCAATATATACAACACAAAATTTATATTTTTTGATTTATTATCTGTACTAATTACGCTATAAAACAAAGCACTTGACGACCCATTAATAGTTGAGTTATTATGATGATTAGTATTATTTGGATTATTCAGACTATTGTCTGTAAACTCAATTCACTGAGTCAAAAGAAGTTGTGATGTTTTGTACACCAAGTCCAAGAAGAACGGGAAATAATGAAGAATTTGGAAGAACGGGAAGTGACAAAGCTGATTCAGCTGGAAAATATGTCATTAATAAATATTTCTTGTCAAACTCGGGAGCCCGATTACGACAAGAAGGTTCTCCGAGTCTGAGAAGGTTCCAGAGTCTGAGAAGGTTCCAGAGTCTGAGAAGGTTCCTCGAGTCTGAGAAGGTTCCAGAGTCTGAGAAGGTTCCTCGAGTCCAACAAGAAATATCTGAAGAAGGCCAGACTAATTAGAACCAATTAAAACATAATTTTTTTCAAACATAATTCAATCCTAAAAGTAAGGAATAATTTAGTATAATTTTTGTGTCAGTAAACTAAATAGGAAAAAAGCCTTAGGAAACCAAAAGTTGATTTGCTCAGTTTTAGAATAATAATAAATAGACAAACAGACCAAAAAAAATTATCAAATTGATGCCAGATTTTATGCTGGAATGAATTTTTTTCAAACATAATTCAATCCTAAAAGTAAGGAATAATTTAGTATAATTTCTGTGTCATTAAACTAAATAGGAAAAAAGTCTTAGGGAACCAAAAATTACCAAATTGATGCCAGAATTCATGTTGGAATGAATGTTTTGGCAGCATTACTAAATCTCCATGCCATTCCCATTTTTTGGCAATATCTCGTTCTAATTCTGCAGTGAGGACATAACCATGATCGGTAAGAAGTTTTTCCAGTCCTTGCGTGAGCACTTGATAAGGAGTCCGAAGCAAGGATCTCTTTGATGGCATCATCTTAACTTTCTTCACTTCAAATTCCGTGTGGTTTCCATGCGAAAAGAAATCGTTCAATGTTTTATTCATCAAGTCTTGGTCAACGGTTGAAAGAGGAATTGCCACACGATCCGATTCAAGGTGTTTCAGACGATATTCACTATCAATCAACGATTTGCTTTCCAAGAAACGTCTGCAATGAAAACAAAAACTAATTTAACAGAAGAAAAAAAATGAAAAAAAAAACATTTTTGTTTTCCACACTTTCTCAACCACACACATTATATAAGTAAGAGTAGATATGAAGCCAACAGTGCTTGCTTACTGACAAGGGGTTCGAGAATCACAGAGGTGAGAAACTGTCAGTAACCAAGTGCTGTTGACTTCATTACCACACTACACTATCCCCAAAATTGAGCACTATTTACTTATAGATATAGCACACTATTATATATATATATATATATGTATATATATATATATAAGATTTATCCAAAACTTGGTAGTAAGGGATGATTCTATATGTGATTTCTAGATCCACTGTACTAATATTGATGATCCAGTATGTATAAATACAGTGAATCATAAATCACTAAGGAGAGCTTGTTACCCATCTGATGAGGCAAAAACTTGGGGGAGCCGGTTTAAATCAACTTAGATTTATATGGGCCCCAATTTTTGTCGAAATAAATTTATTATGGGATTACTGTATTGAGTTCTTCCTTTATTGATATATATATATATATATATATATATAGATGACACCTAATAAAATAAAACAAATCTTTAAAAAACAAAATTAAAACTATTTTTCTCTTGTTGGATCTACAAAAATCATTATATATAAATATATATATATATATATATATATATATATATATATATATATACATACATGAGAAGTAGATACACAAGCGATGTGTTTCGATATGGCTTTTTTTTACCCGACAATTTTTGGGAGAATATGTGCTTAATTGAAGTCGTACCTAATTTTGAAAGTTAATTAATTATTAATTAATTAATTAGGCGGGCAGACCTATTCAAATGTAAGGCTAAACAAATCGAGAAAAATCAATCTCTGTATGTACATTTCGGCCTATTAGGCCTCATCAGCAGACCTATAGATAGGAAGACCGCCTTGTGCGTGATTCGCACCCCGACTGTCACGCTGACAGGCAAGCATCGTAACCCCTACACCAACTGGACTTTCTTAGATTTTTCGTTTTGTTTAGAAGTAGGTTTTTATCCATCTTATAGTGACTTTTTCTACACGACAGTATGAGAAGTAAATAAACAAACGATGTGTTTTGATATGGCTTTTTTTTAGCTGACAATTTTTGGGAGAATATGTGCTTAATTGAAGTCGTACCTAATTTTGAATAGGTATGCCCATACATTTGAATAGGTATGCCCGCCTAATTAATTAATTATTAATTAATTAACTTTCAAAATTAGGTACGACTTCAATTAAGCACATATTCTCCCAAAAAACATATACATATATACATACATACATATATATATATATATATATATATGTATCTTATTATAATGGAGATTGTGTGCTTTTCCGTCTGTAACCGAAACTATATTCCTACTCAAGTCACAATTCTCTTAGTTATTGACATCACATTCTCCCTGATTTTATTTTTATCTAAACCTCAATAAAATGGTCTTACATTATTAATACTGTTAACTATGTCTACATACTGACAACATGCAATTATATTTATATATACAACAAAATAGTGTTTTACAATGTGAACGGGAAGGCTAATTTGCATATTAATATAAAAAATTTGAATTTAATAAATATGTGCTTAGTATTATTGATTTCTAACTGTTTGGTTTTATTTTAATGAATATAAGCAAAAATCTCTTCAATGAATCTTAAATGAAAGCCATTAACAAGATAAAATAACTGTCATTTTATTCTTTACTTCCTCTTATAACTAAATACTTAAATTCGAAAAAATAACAATGAAAGACGAGAGTGATGGAAGAGTAAGTTTCATTGTTCCATTTTTTATTATACTCCCTCTGTTTCAAATCTTTTATTATACTCCCTCTGTTTCAAATCTTTTTATCTGTATTCTTATTTAGTTTCATTAGCCTTTCTAATTTAATACAATATTTTATTACGTTAAAACTTAAATACTTGCACCCGGAGGGTGCATATATTTGCTAGTATATTATAATGGAGATTGTATGCTGTAACTGAAAGTACATTACTACTCAAGTAACGATCCCCTTAGTTATTTATGTCACATTTTCCATGATTTTAGTTTTAAAAATGTTTTTGATCATTATTTGTAAAATAGAGACAAAAAAGTTACATCCACACACACATGCACACGCACACATCCACATACAATTATCAAGATCTATTTGGAAAAAAATTGGGCAAACTAGAACGATATAAATGGAGCTGGACTTTTACCAGCTGGGTGCTTATGCTGTATGAAATTCAAAACTCTTTTCTAAAAAAATTGCCAGTTGGGTTAATTTCAAAAGTAGGGAGAAAAAATGGGTGTGGGTGGGTGGGGAGAAAAAAGAGGGAGAAAAAATGGTGTGGGTGGGTGAGGGAGAAAAAATGGGTGTGTGGGTGGGTGAGGGAGAAAAAAATGGGTGTGGGTGGGTGAGGGAGAAAAAAATGGGTGTGGGTGGGTGAGGGAGAAAAAATGGGTGTGGGTGGGTGAGGAGAAAAAAAATGAAAAAAATGGTGTGGTGGGTGAGGGAGGAGAAAAAAAATGGGTGTGGGTGGGTGAGGGAGAAAAAAATGGGTGTGGTGGGTGTAGGGTTTGAACCTGGCAATTGCCAATTGAAATGAAAATGAAAAGTCATTAAGTAAAGAAATATCTATACACTCAGCCAATTTAGAACAAGAGAGATGTTTTTAAAAACATTTAAAAAAAATAAATAATAAATAATAAAAAAAAAAAAATAATTTTTTCTGTTGCATTTCTTTTTCTAGTTATTCAAATGACACTTTCTTTTTTAAGATGATATAAAAATTTTTTAAATAAAATAAAAAAATTACAAAAAAAAAAAAAAAAATATTTTTTTTTTTCCTTTTCCACTTATTTTCTATATCAGTTATTGAAATGACACTTTTTTAAAAAAAAATAAATCTCTGCTCAACAACAAAAAAAAAAAAAAAAAAAAAAAAAAAAAAATTTACAACCCCCCCCCTCCCCCAAAAAAAAAAAACAGAATTTTTTTCTCTTTTTCATTTCTTTTCTATTTAAGTTATTGACATGACACTTCTTTTTTCTTCTTAAGATAAAATAAATCTCTGCTTTCACCAGAGAAAAAAAAAAAAAAAAAAAAAAATTGTTTTTTTCTTTTCCATTTCTTTTCTATTTAAGTTATTGAAACGACTTTTCTTTTTTTTTTTCTTAAGATAAAATAAATCTCTTCTTTCTCCCCTGAAGAAAAAAAAAAAAAGAAAAAAGATCACTAGTTATCCAAGATATAAATTAGATTCTATCACTATAAAATTATCAGTGTTAAGAATCTGATGAGAGAACATCAGAGTTTAATCTCATCAGGAGGCAGCAGCAGCAGCAGCAGCAGCAGCAACGGGATGAGGAGGAATGAGCCAAGGCCCTCTAAGATATCTTAGAAGGCGCTGGATGAGCACTAAAAGAATTTAGGGTCACAGGATCAATCCGTGAAATGTTCTATAAAAAAAAAATGGAAATACAGAAGGAATTAAGCTATATTTGGCACAACTCACTCCTACCCACACTCCCACTTACACAAAGAACAAAGAATAAACAAAGAGAGATAAATATAACAAACGTCGAATTGAAAATCTTCTACAAAAAAAAACAGGAAACATTTTGTTCTTTGTTAAGTAATTGAACAGAGAAAATCTGGGGGAAATATTTATCATCACAAAATTTGGAGGGAGATAAAAATAAAAATTAAATAAAAAAGGTGGTAATTTATGAGGAAGTGCGTCCCGGTCTCCTGCCTCAGAAATTGCTACCCGGTGACTATTAAAATAACGTCCCCAGCTATGTCGGTGTTACTTGAAAGAAAACAACCAACTTAGGGCGTTAAATGTATTTTAGAGGGGGGGTGGCTTCTCTTTTTTGTCCTAATTCTTATTTATTTATCGTAATTTGTCGTAATTCTTGTTTATTTATCGTAATTTGTCGTAATTCTTGTTTAGATATGAAGATGGATATATAGTTTGGAATAGACTGAGATAGATAGATAGATAGATAGATAGATAAACATTTAAACAAAATAATATAGATAGATTTTTTGTCGTAATTCTTGTTTATTTAAACTAAAAACAAGACATTAAACAAACATGAATAAAAGAAAATCTGAGACGACATAGCTGGGGACTTTATTTTAATAGTCACCGGGTAGCAATTTCTGAGGCAGGAGACCGGGACGCACTTCCTCATAAATTATCAAAAAGGTTCTTTATTCCCAAATATTTACCAACTTCTCTTGCTTTTATATATATATATATATATATATATATTTACCAACCCCTCCACACGAGCAGGATGTGACACAAGGTCAATTTCTTAAGCGGAGTTCAACAGGTTTTGAATTCAGAATTTTCCTTCTCCTAGACCGGTTGCCTAACCAAGGTTAAAGAGCCCAGTCTGCCCTACTATTTATCCATAGCTGGAGGGAGAGTAGGATTCATACCTTTCCCAAGGGTATTAGCGCTAAGTGAAAAGTCAATTACCACGACCAGGATTTGAACTCAGGGGCAACGAGTCCATTTCCTAAGACTTTAACCATCGCACCACGCGCTTCCTAAAATTTTGCTTTTTCTATAAGTACTCAAATATTACTATAATGAATATTTGGTGTCCGTCAGTTTGTATGTTACTATTTACCTTACAATATCCTCTGTTGGTAGAGTGTCCAACAAGGAATAACAAGTTCCCGGGTTCGATACTGGCCCTCGCCAACTCAGCGCTTCAGCAGCACAGGAATCTGTGCAATAAAATGAGGAGCTGATGGTAGGTGTGGCACTCCGCTTTAGACACCAAAACAATCTCCTTGGTCTAGTGCTAGTGAAAAGGGGATAGACTCCTTCGCTGTCTGGCTGATACTGACTTTAAGCCTCCCTGGTGATTTTACGATGCATTATCAATGAGTATTCAATTTATAATCAAAATCATTAATACATTGAATAAATCTTATTTATTAACGATGTCTCGATGAAAATCTGAGTTAGATTTGCCTCAAAACAGCCCATGTTATTAGTGCGTTTAAAATCCTGCGATGTGTCTTATATATCACTAAGAAATAAAGGTTTACATAATATATGGTGTGGTTAATTTGCATACTGGTTTTAACAAAACCGGGTTTAATAAATAATTACTTGATGTTATTGATCTCTAATATTATTGTTTTATTCTTCAACATATTAAAATCAATCCTATGAATGACTTTATATAGAAATCAATTAAAATATAATTCATAATTTGGTAATTCATGAGGAAGTGCATCCCGGTCTCCTGCCTCAGAAATTGCTACCCGGTGACTATCAAAATAACAACCCCAGCTCGTCGTAATTCTTGTTTATTTATCGTAATTTGTCGTAATTCTTGTTTAGATATGAAAATGGATATATAGTTTTGAATAGACTGAGATAGATAAACAAACAAAATAATATAGATAGATATGAACAAATGGAGATAGATATTTTTGACAAGTAAATGTATTGGGGGGGGGTCGCATCTTTTTTTGTCGTAATTCTTGTTTATTTAAACTAAAAACAAGACATTAAACAAACATGAATAAAAAAAAATCTTAGTATTTAAAGTAATATAGATAAATATGACCAAATTGAGATAGATGGATAGTTTTGAATAGACTGAGCTGGGTCGTTATTTTAATAGTCACCGAGCAGCAACTCTTGAGGCAGGAGACTGGGACGCACTTCCTCATAAATTACCCATAATTTTAATATTACAAATAAAACAAACACATAACTTTTATTTAATTCATTTCAATTTTACGTTGGGCATTTAAGGGATGCAAGACGATTTGGAAAGTTTCATTTTCAAAATTGGGTGAAATAAAATGGAACAAATATGAAATCTGTGATTAAACGACACCAGATAATCTGTATTCATATTTTTGCATTACATCTTGGATGATTCGGAGGGTCTCATTCTTAACTAGAGGGTGTTGCAAAATGATAACAGTCATACAATTAAGGAACAAGAGTATTATTATTATTATTTTGCTCCTTATGAATTATTCTCACCAGCATGATGGTCTTTCACTGGAAGTGGCAACAAGTCTCCTCAGGTCTCCAGGACTTTTCTGAGTATTCTAGCAGATCTCAACAATCCTGTTATTTGAATGGTCTCAATTCACTATCATTATTATGTGAGTTTTTCACATCAGTGTTAACTGATGGTCTTTTGCTGGAGTCTGAGTGACAACATGTCTCCTCAGGTCTCCAGGAATGTTCTATTCTAGCAGATCTCAACAATCCTGTTGTCTGGATGGTCTCAATTCATTATTATTACTAGCAAATATATGCACCCTCCGGGTGCAACTATTTAAGTTTTAATGTAATAAAATATCGTATTAAATTAGAAACGCTATTGAAACTAAATAAGAATGCAGATAAAAAATTTGAAACAGAGGAGGGTATAATCGAAAAATAGAACAACTGAAACTTACTCATCCATCACTCTTGTCTTTCATTGTTATTTTTTTTAATTTAAGTATTTAGTTAAAATACGAAGTAAAGAATAAAATGACACTTATCTTTTCTTGTTAATGGATTTCATTTAAGATTAATTGAAGAGATTTTACTTATATTCATTAAAATAAAATCAAACAGTTAGAAATCAATAATACTATGCATATATTTATTAAAATTACATTTCTAATATCAATATGCAAATTAGCCTTCCCGTTCACACTGTAAACCGCTATTTTGTTGTATATATAAATATAATTGCATGTTATTATTATGTAGATATGGTTATCAGTATAAATAATGTAAAACAATTTTATTAATAATTGAGGTTAAAATAAGGATAAATTCATGGTGAATGTGACGTCAATTACTAAGGGAATTGTGACTTGAGTAGTGATTTAGTTTCGGTTACAGACAGAAAAACACACAATCTCCATTATAATAAGATTTTTTATTGTTGTTATTATTATTTTCTTCATATTTATTTATTTATTATATCTTTTATTCAAGGTTTTAGGAATTTATTTCTGTTTTGGATTCGTTAGTTTTTTGGTGGCTTGACAAGAATTATTTCCGTGCCTGCATTTGGATATGAGTTCTGATTGTTTTTTGAGCAGTTTGTTTTCAATTAAGGAACACCAGTATTAATATACAGATGTGAACAGGAATATTTTCACACGCAAAGATTATAATTCACAGACATTAAGACTATAAATAACACAGCTTATTTACCTTTTCTCTTTGCTAGAGGCAAGTTTTTCAGCATAAGATCATTTATAAAGTCGAGATCTCTCCACCGTACATGAACACCTCGGCTTGGTGACATTCCGCTTTTAAGTGGGAGGGTGTGTGTGGCATAGTAACTAAAGTGCTGGACTACAACATCATAGTAAACAGGTTCAAACTTCAGTTGTGCAATTAAGTTCACTTTCAAATAAATACTCTTGGGAAAGGTATGAACTCCTTCACCCTCCCCCAGCTATGGGTTAAATATACCACTACTGTTTTTCTACAAGGATGGCTTTGGCATTAAATAACCCACAAAGATTCATATGCCATTAAACAAAGAAACCAAACCAAGCAAAAAACCTGACCTGCTTGCTGGTTGGTGGGTTGGATTTTACGGCATATCAACCCTTGTTGGGTTATTTTATGAGTTAAGTTTTTAAGGGCCATCCTTGGTAAAGAGTCTTACGATAACGAATCCTTTGGTAATTCTCTCAGGTAGAGAATCCTAAGTTCCTTCATCAATGGCGCAAGTATACTGAGAAAGAATCAGTGTTTAAGTAATGTATCAGCCATGCAGCATGGTCAGTGATTGGCTAAGGAATAGACCACATGATCTCGCCTAGTCTATAAATCCTGGTGCTAATACCCTTGGGAAAGGTATGAATCTTACTCTCCCTCCAGCTATGGGTAAATAGTAGGGCAGACTGGGCTCTTTAACCTTGGTTAGGCAACCGGTCTAGGAGAAGGAAAACTCTGAATTCAAACCTGTTGAACCCAGCTTAAGAAATTGACCTTGTGTCGCATCCTGCTCATGTGGGGGGTTGGTAAATATGTATGTATATAAAAAATCTATCAACATATGTCAAAGACATTTTCTTATTTTCATTTTTTCTATTTAACGTATAGATGAGTACAGGTACTAACACTCAGGGTCAAAGTGGACCTGGGAGTAATGGTGATAAAAGGGATTCTCCTCACTCCCCCAGAACTCCAGAATTGGAACTTTACCATTAGATGCAGTTCAATGTCATACCCAGGACACCCTGCTGCCTGGTGACGACCATGAATCTATTCTTGGTGCAGGCCTCACTAAGATTGTACGTACCTCAACAAAGCATGATTAAACACACCAGCTGCTCTACCAACTGATCTATGAAAAATTATAGGTTTGCAGGTGCTCATATCAAACCTACAAACTTTATTTTGTGTTTTGATCCCCCTTTAATGCCATGTTTGTTGTTATTGTATATTCACATCATCATCATCATCATAATCATCATCGTGGCTTGGCTTTGTGAACAAAGATTAAAGGGGTGGTCCACATTGACTGCAGACATGTTCATGGTTGTTAATTATCAAGCCTCATCTAAAAAATAACAAAAAAACACCTGAAGAAGGTCGGAGGGCACATCAGCTAAACGCTGTGTATATAGCAATAAAGATGAGGAGAACAGTCCCAAAAATCTAAATAATTCAAATTATAAAGCCTCATCTCAAAAATTCAGACAAATACGTCGAATTATAGGGGCGGGTTAGCTCAGTCGGTTGGGCGTTCGGCTAGAAACCACAAGGTTCATAGTTCGATACCAGCCCTCGCCAACTCAGCGTATGAGTAGCACAGGGATCTGTGCGGTAAAGTAAGGAGCTGATAGTAGGTGTGGCGCTCCATCTCGGACGCAAAAACAATCTCCTTGCTCTAGCACTAGTGAAAAGGGGATAGACTCCCTCGCTGATTGGCTGATACCGACTTTAGGCCACCCCCGACGACTTTACTTACTTACAGTTATTTTAGTGTGTTAGTCTGTAGACTAAAACAGATAACAGTAGGGCAAGAAAATCAACACGTGACACATGCCCCCCCTCACCACACCCCCAAACCCCATGTAGATATTCATGAACAAAGATAGATATAGATAAGTAAATAAGCAAAAATGGAGAACAAAAGCAAGCAGTGAAAAACAGTTTAACTCTTTTCAAACTGGTCTAATTTCAAGATGAATAACTGGTGTTGTTATTATCGGCCAGAAGACTAAAATCTAATGGAGGGGGAGAAAGAGAGAGAAAGAAAAAAGAAAGAAAAGAAAGAAAAGAAAGAAAGAAAGAAGAAAAAAGAGAAAAAAGAAAGAAAAAGAAAAGAAAGAGAAAAAGAAAGAAAAGAAAAAAGAAAAAAAGAGAAAAAAGAAAGAGAAAAGAAAAGAGAAAGAAAGAGAAGAAAGAAAAAAGAGAAAAGAAAAGAAAGAAAAGAAAGAAGAGAAAAGAAAGAAAGAGAAAGAAGAGAAAAAAGAAAGAGAAAGAAAAAAAAGAAAAAGAGAAAGAAAGAAAAAAGAAAAGAAAGAAAGAGAAAAAAGAAAGAAAGAAAAGAAAGAAAGAAAGAAAGAAAAAAAGAGAAAAAAGAAAGAAAAAGAAAGAGAAAGAAAGAAAGAGAAAAAAGAAAAGAGAAAGAAGAAAAAAAAGAAAGAGAAAAAAGAAAGAGAAAGAAAAGAAAAGAAAAAAGAAGAAAAGAAAGAGAAAAAAAAGAAAAAAGAAAAAAAAAGAAAGAAAAAAAAAGAGAAAAAAAGAAAAAAAGAAGAAAAAAAAGAAAAAAAAGAGAAAAAAGAAAAGAAAAAAAAAAGAAAAAGAAAAGAAAGAGAGTCCTCATTGTAAAAGGTCATATGATGACCTTTCCCTTTATGGCAGGTCACTTGTCATGTGATCACTACTACCAATGTCCCCGTTTAATGTCAGTCAAAGATGGCTAAGAATCTAGGGAAAAAAAACAGGAAAGGGTTCCTCCCATTTCAACCATAGATAGTAGCTGCAGGCCGACAGTTGGCACATTAACAACCAAATGAGTCACCCCCCTATAAAATATAGGAAAGTATTTGCAATGCATCTTAATGGGCAAGGCAATGAATTTTTAAATGAAGGGCTTCTTGTTCTGATATCAAAAATTTTGATTGATTGATTTTAATAGCATGTCAACCCGTCAAGGTTATTTTATGCCTAGAGGTTAGGGAATCATGTTCATTGTATGTTTATATTACATTTTTTGTGTAGTTGTTTCAGTAATTTATGAGGAAGTGCATCCCAGTCCCCTGCCTCTGAAATTGCTGCCTGGTGAATTTTAAAATAACAACCCCAACTATCGGCGCCACAGCTGTGTTACTTGAAAGAAAACAACCAACTTAGGGCGTTAAATGTAATTGAGGGGGGGGACTCTTTTTTGTCTTAATTCTTGTTTATTTATTTTTTCCATTCAAAAGAAAAAAAACATTAAACCTTTTTTTGTTGTAATTCTTAGTTTTCTTTTTTTGTCGAAATTCTTATTATCGTAATTTGTCGTAATTCTTGTTTATTTATAGAAATTTGTGATATTTCTTGTTTAGATAGTTTTGAACAAATGGAGATAGATAGATAAATAGATAGATAGATAAACAAACAAAACGATATGTAACACCGCTGTGGCGCGATAGTTGGGGTTGTTATTTTAAAATTCACCAGGCAGCAATTTCAGAGGCAGGAGACCGGGACGCACTTCCTCATAAATTACCGTTGTTTCTTTTTTTTTTCTTTTTTTTCATTTACACAGGGTCCTATTGAATATGAATAATTCTAAACAGATATATTTGACTTATAGATGGTATAAACACACCTATCCTGAATGGAGCCCTGTTGGCTGGGGCTTTAGAATCCACCGACTGCACCTCTGCAGAGGGGTAAGACTCACCCACTGGGACTACCTGCTGGACGTACGTGGGTGGCTGAGCAGTCCATGACATGCAACACTCTATTTTGGGCCTTATAGAGGCTAGATGGGCAGTCTGATCAATCGGCTAGTCACACCAAGCCCTAGCATCTACATGATCTGAAGCTCTGGGGAATGTGGAGTACCCCTTCATCCTTACTCCCAGGTCTACTCTGACTCAGAGTGGTAGTACCTGTTAGGGTCTCATTTATGGGTTAAATAGAAGAAAAAAAAGAGTTTAAAAAAATGTGAAAAAAAAAAAAAATTAAGGACCCATCAAGAATGAATAAAACAAATTGTCTTCAGCATAGGATAACCCAACAAGGGTTGACATGCCGTAAAATCCAACCAACTAAACAACTTTTGGTAGTGGGTAAATCTTTGATGACATGAAGTTAATAAGAATTGTTTTTACCAGTTTCTAAACCCAAACAAAAATATCTACTAACTATTTGTTTACCAATCATACTTACAAAAAAATCAAGATTTATCATTGAATAACCCACAAGGGTTGATATCTTATTATAATGGAGATTGTGTGTTTTTCTGTCTGTAACCGAAACTATATTACTACTCAACTCACAATTGCCTGTAGTTATTCATGTTACATTCTCCATGATCTTATTTTTATTTAAACTTCAGTTATTAATAAAATTGTTTTATATTATTAGTACTATTGACCATACCTACATATCAATAACACACAATTGTATTTATATATACAACAAAATAGCGGTTTACAATGTGAATGGGAAGGCTAATTTGCATATGGACATTATAAATTTGATTTTAATAAATATGTGCTTAGTATTATTGATTTCTAATTGTTTGGTTTTATCTTAATGAATATGAGCAAAAATCTCGGGGATAAATCTTAAAAGAAACCCATTAACAAGAAGAAATAACTGTAATTTTATTCTTTACTTCCTATTTTAACTAAATAGTTAAATTAGAAAAATTTAGTAATGAAAAATAGGAGCTGTTCTATTTTTCAATTATACTCCCCCTCTGTTTCAAATCTTTTTATCTGCATTCTTATTTAGTTTCATTAGTCTTTCTAACTTAATATGAAATTTTATTGCATCAAAACTTTAATACTAGCACCCGGAGGGTGCATATATTTGCTAGTACCATTAAACAAAAGAACCAATGAAATAATATATAAATTCTTTTAAGCAATCCATTTTTACTGGTGTAAAATAAAGTAGATTTGCTGGAGTGCCTTATTGTCAATTTCAGTGTGACAGTAAAGGAGTCTATCCCCTTTTTGCTCGTGATAGATCAGAGAGGTTGTTTTTTTTTTTTTGCTGAGCTGGAGCTCCGTGCCTATCGTTAACATCCCACTTTACCACGCAGAACAGGTTATTCAAATTATTCATGGAGATACAGTCAGCATATTCTAAGATTCTTTGAGGTGGAGCCCAACACCTACCATAAGCTCTTCACTTTACCACACATATCCAAGCTGCACTACTCGTGCACTGAGTTGGTGGGGGCCTATATTGAACACAGAACCTTGTGGTTCCAAATTGGAAGACATATTGATTTACTTTTTTTAGCTGACAATTTTAAAGACAGTAGCGGGTGATTCCATTCCTTGAGTCCCGATTGGCTGCTTGGTTTCTATGATGTTATGAGGCTTCATAAATAACCTGCCATTTTGCAGTAGTCGTTGCAGCAAACCAGGTTCGTATTAAGTTACAAACTGCTTGCTGCCTTGTCTTACCAATTCGACGGTAATTGGAACTAGTATGATTATTCTACACTTTCCTTTCCTTTCTTTTTTTTTCTTTTTGTCACATATTTTATTAATAGTAAAATGTGTAGGTGTTAATTGGCCGGTTCTGAGAAAAAAAAAAAAGACATTTTTTCAAAATCTTCAGAGAGATTTGTCCTCATAAATTTATTCATTTATTTTTCTTTCCCAGTTCAGAAATATTTTTTATTGTTTCTGCATTGCTAAACACACTTGGGTATAGTTACCTATTCTTTTGCAATAGTAAAGTAAAAGTAAAGTCGTCAGGGCGGCCTAATGTCGGTATCAGCCAGACAGTGAGGGAGTCTATCCCTTTTCACTAGTGCTACACCAAGGAGATTATTTTAGCATCTGAGGTGGAGCGCCACACCTACCATCAGCTCCCCCACCTTACAGCACAGATCCCTGTGCTCCTCATACGCTGAGTTGGTGATGGCTTGCTATCGAATGAGGAACCTTACGATTCCTAGGCAAGTGCTCTACCGACTGAGCTGAACCGGCCCCTTAAAAAAAAAAAGTCATCAGGGCGGCCTAATGTCGGTATCAGCCAGACAGCGAGGGACTCTATCCCCTTTTCACTAGCGCAAGACCAAGGAGATTATTTTAGTGTCAGAGGTGGAGCGCCACACCTACCATCAGCTCCTCACTTTACCGCATAGATCCCTGTGCTACTCATACACTGAGTTGGCGAGGGCCTGTATTGAACCCTGAACCTTGTTGTTCCGATCTGGATGCCCTCCTGACTGAGCAAAGCCGGCCCTTTTTATTGTTGGTTGGTTGGCTGGATTTTATGGCATATCAACCCTTGTTGGGTTATTTTATGCCAAAGACATTTTGTTTTATTCATTCTTGTTAGATATTCAATTTATTTTTTAAACACATTTTTTATATATTCAACCCATAGATGAATCCTAACAAGTACTACCCCTCCAGGTCAGAGTGGACCTGGGAGTAATGGCTATAAAGGAGTACTCCACACTCGCCAAAGCTCCAAATTGGAACCTCACCATTAGATGCAATTTTAACATCTACACTGAAAATACGAATTTGTTTTGAACCAATACAACTGCATGTTTTAACATGAAAATATCATAAAATGTGTTCTTGATTGTGCTTGCGCATTATTTGAAATGAAAACTTATCAAGAACACATTTCATCATATTTTCGTGTTAAAACATGCAGTTGTATTGATTCGAACAAATTTGTATTTTCAGTGTAGATTTACGGTGAAATGAAAATGGCCGACCAAAACATGTGGCTTCCTCAAA